>CM053784.1:255236416-255771416 GCA_028749045.1 Cupressus sempervirens | reverse complement strand
CATACAATTAAAAACACATTTAATTCAAGATGAAATTCAATAGTTTGAAAAGAAGTTGATATTTAAGAATTGTAAGATATTAAATTATTTTTGATATATATCTATAGATAATGATTGTGTAAGTTTGAACTAACTTAAGGCCTATTTATATCAAGTTGTTAAATTATTAAATTCATCCACGTGGTACAATTAATTTAAATTATTAAATTATATAGTTTAATTTAATACACTAATGATAATTAAGAACTTATGATCATACAATTAACTTAAACACATTTAATTCAAGATGAAATTCAATAGTTTGAAAAGAAGTTGATATTTAAGAATTGTAACATATTAAATTATTTTTGATCTATATATCTATAGATAATGAAATTGGGTAAGTTCGAACTAACTTCTAGCCTATTTAAATCAAGTTGTTAAATTATTAAATTCATCCATAGTACAATTAATATTTTAGTTTTTTAATAAACTAATGATAACTAAGACTATGATCGTACAATTAAAAACACATTTCATCAAAGTTGATATTCATATTATTATAAAATAAATCTTAAAAGTCTAATCAACTGTGATGTACACTTATAACATGTAATATATTTTCATGATCTTCACTGTATAGTCTCTACATGCTTAAGTTTTACTAGATGTAGACAAAGCCCAGTAGCAAAGACCAAGTGGCTGTATTGTAAAACGTTGTTGTTAGATTGATAATCAACAAAGTGTCTTCCATGTTGGACTATTTTGTCTTGCTTCAAATATGTTCCCTCTATCACAACAGAACCTATACCACAAATTTAAGTATTTAAAAATAACTTTCTTCATGGTCATATAACTTTTTCCTCTCTGCAGTACATTACAATAAAATAATAACTGACACCTTCATGATTTCTAGGCTCAGCAATCACTGTAAAGACATCTCTTGCATAACAAGTATACATGTGAATGTATGTGTACAATATATATAAGATAGTTGAAATTGATAATTAAATAACAAGTTGAGATTAATTTTTATGATACTCACCCACTTTTACCAATCTAGAGATATGATTATAATCATCAGAAATCAATGGAATATCATGAAAATTTTCATCATCTTTATCAAATGTATCGATAACATCAAATGGTACCAAAATCCATGCATCTATATATCCATGTGTTTGATTGATGCATTCTTCATAGTCTTCATCAGTGCAATTGTCACAAAAACATGAGTATTCTCTTGTCTTCAATGTCCAATTGCAATTATCTATACTCATGACTAAATGTAAGGAACGTGTATTTTCTATCCTCTTGCAACCATGCATTTTTTTTCTATTAACACCTGAAAGTTCATTAAATTGAAAATATAGACAAATTAAATTCAAACTTCAATGAATTAAAAAATAAAACTTAACAATAAAATTTTATAACTTAATTGCATGAAAGTTAAATAGACATACACATCCATACCTATTATTTCCCAGAAGACTCTATACAGTACTTGTGGTCTCATCATTGATGATGTCCTAACCTCATCTAATGCAAAATAAGTCTTACACCATTCAACAACATCATGTACATCATTTACACAAACTCCTTAATAATTCATTTGATACTTTCACAAAGCACATTTGATGCAAGCTCCAACACCATCATGTTCACCTTTTCCATGGCCACTCTCAAAGAAATTCCATATGTGTTTTATATTCTTATTGCGATGATATCTACATAATGCATAAAATGGTCTAGATGATTTAAACTATGCGGCACATCCATCATACAAAACATAATGTTTATCAACATTTATGTTTATTTCTTTCAAATAAGAAAAGAACATATTGAAGCAATGTTCTACATAGTGAATGTCATGTTCTTTATCATCACTTATATAAAACTTAAATTCCTTTATAATTACTTGTGCTTGAATTGTACTCTGAACACCATCAAAATTTAACTGTGCATGTCTATTAAAAACATGTACCATAATAGTGACCTGCTTATTAAAGTAATAATGTAATTGAATTGCTTTCTAATGAACAAATGAATAGTTCTCTGCAAAATCAACAATTGATACAATTGTTCCAAGTGAGAAATTATCTCTCAGAGTTTGAAACTATTGTGCTTTCCACTTTGCAAAAAATGCGTGATGAATATAAGGTTGAATCAATTTCTTAAATCTGTCCATAAATGTTAGAACAGGCAACTCCTCTTCAACATATTCCAACCTTTTTGTTTCTTTCCCCAACTTTGTTTCATTCTCGACATACTTGTAACTTTTGCTGATTCAATATTTTTAGTTTTCAAAGGAAATAGAGCCACTTCACCATATGTTTCACATAATCCTTTGATGCAATTTAATTGACCAGCTGGATCATCTATGTTGTCACACAAAATGGATGATATAAACTCACTTCTCCTACTAGAAGGAGCAACATGAAAACCATATGTGTCTTCTACAAACTTTCAAAATACTTGATAGTGGAGATCAAACTCAATATGATGACAACACCAACATGTTTCAAACACTTTGTTTGACCTCACAAAGTATGGCTTCAAATTTTCAAGCAAAATTTGCTCAACTTTTACATTAGGATGTTCACTACAAAATGACACACATAACTCATACTATATTTGTTGAAATATTCAAATAGGAATAATGCTTCTAAGGGGGGGGGGGGGGGGGGGGGTGGGGGGGGGTGAATCAAAAGTATTATACTTTGACCATTAAAACTTTTTAATTGAAAATAGATTGCATGTATTTAAAAATATCAACCAATTATGAGAAACACATAAGCATCACCATATAACACTAGAAATTTTCATAACCTAGAAACCCTCTAGGAATAAGAAGGTAAAACTGGGGTGGGGATGATACCCACAAAATCACTGCAGTAATAAAATTTAACCACTTCTGATGGTCTGCCCTGTTAAAGGCCTGCCCTGTTAAAGGCTACAACACACTTTTAAATGTGACCTTGTTAGAGGATTTACAAACACTTTACAAGAAGTGCTACCTTGTTATTTAAGGATTTAATTAGCTATTTAAAGGATCTATAAAATAGCTGTTAAGCTAACCTATCACCATAGGTTTTTCTTTCTAATACAATTGCTAGAGAGTATTAGGTATAATAAACCTAATAACTTACAATCCTTCGATTGCTGAATACAGGCACTTGATCTACTTTCTCTGATCTTGATCCTTTGTGATCTGATGCTCTTCACTCTGAAAAATAAGTTTTCTTTACACACCCTCATCCATCTTTTTTATTTTATTTTATACAATGAGATTTAGTCTTCCTTATAAAGACATTCGAAGACTTAGGGTTAGGTATGGATCTACGATCCATATTGAATCTCTATTTCCTGCTCATTCCTTACACATTTACTATTGGTTGCATGCCTTCTCTTTTTTTCTTATTGGCTGCATGTAGATTGCATAGGAAAGAAAAAAGATTCATTCTTATCTATTGAATCCTTCGAGATTCATCATATGTCAGCCATGAAAATGATTTACATCTGCATTTGTAAAGTTACAAACTCATATGTGCATTCTATGTTCCTCGGCACTTACTAATTCCTGATGCTCGACACTTATATTAAACTGGCTTACTCGACTCCTATTGTATTTTTGTATTGCTCAACATCATCTATGACTCAGCACTTGTATCATGCTTGGCACCTAAAGTCATTCGGCACTTGATCTTCACTCGGCACCTAAAGATCACTCGGCACGTGAAGGCTTTTCTGACTCAGCTCATGTTGTGGCTCAACATACATAGTGTACTCAGATCCAATGTAGAAAATATTTAAGTGTGTTGGCACTCAAGTGTCAAAACCATTCTGAGACTAACAATCTCCCCCTTTGACATGAGTGACAAAAACACTTAACTGACCTTATGAGTAAATTTACTAATTTTCTCGATGTACATATAGAGGTTTTAAAACCATAATCAAAATTTTTTAATGTACAATATATATACCTCAAAATTATTGTAACTCCCCTTGTTGACTTCTCTCTCTATTTCCCCATTCATCTTGCCTCACCCTTTATCTTTTCTCCCACTTTTTGACACTTATGTCAAAGGATTTTAAGGGTTAAGACCATATTTTTCCAAAAATGTGCTATTTACCTCCATAATCATCCTAAGAGATGCATCCCAATTATGCAAAGCAATTTCCAATGATTTATGTTGGATGGCAGTCTCTGCAGCAAGGTGAATAAGTCCATTTGAAGTAGAAAGATTTGAATATTTCTTGAGAACAATTTCTGCATAGACTTGTTCTTTATGGAGGACTTTCAAATGTGGGGTAATGGAGGATTGGAGTTGTAATAGTTTTTCCTTGATGGTGGCCTCTTCTACTGTTAATACAACTATTTCTTTCTAAGTATGAAGCATTTGAACAAAATGCTTCTCACTTTGAGCTGGATCTTTTGGTAGCTACATGCTTGAGATATTCAAATTCCTTTCCAGGCTCATTATCTTTTGGCTAGTTTCCTTTGTGAAGTATGAAAAGTCACACAACTTTGTGTACAATGAGAATACATTCTTAAGTACCTTTTTCACTTTGTCTATTACCTTTGCCAATTCAATCTGTGAAAGTGCTATTTCACTAGATATTTTCTCATTAACTTTCCCTTGAAATTTTCTTTTAGACCATTCCATAAGTTTTTCATTTGGCTCTTGGTCTGCATTTGTCACCTGGTCAACAATATCTGATAATTGTTCCATGATATGCTTGGACTCATCTACTGACTGAATACTGAAGGCATCCATAAATATGTCTTTAATTTCATGTAAAGTTTGTTTTTATTGATACTCCTTCTTGAGTATCTCTTGCCTCTTTCTTCTATTTAATGCTTCCTACACCTCATTAATTTGATCAATGTTTATTGTTTTTGATTCATAACTTGGTATGACTATCTCCTCATCTAGTTTAGGGTCTGCATAGTGAAGTACCCTTGCAACTTTTGTAGAGCTTGATCCTGGTGCTGATATTTGTAATGGCTTTTGTAAAGGAGTCCTTGAGGTAGGAAAATTTATCAATATTTGTATTGCCTCCTGCTCTTTAGGGGTTTCATCTATTTTCTCCTCCTGCTTTCTACTTTGTTCAATTATTGTAATCTTAGGAAGTGCACCTTGAGTTTGTGCTATAGGATCAGATGTAATAGTCTGTCCTATTTGTTCTATTTCTTTGTCTACTACTACATTCAACTTTTGTATTGTTGTGTCAACTATGCCTAATGAAACAACTATTGGCATTTGAAGTTCACTACTAGTAGCTGTAGAGATGATGGAAGGTGGTTCTTGTGGATTCACCTTATCTCTAATTGTTTTTTCTACTAGTTTTTGTAATTCATCCATACTGACCAATACTAGATCTGCACATAATCTTGCTTGTTGCATGGATTGGTCAAGGATTCTTTTGAGATCTTCTACAGTTAATGGATTGATGTTCTGAGCAGAAGTGTTAGGAACATCTTGTACTATTACATTTTCTACAGGTGTGATGGGTACATGAGGAGGACTCAAGGGTGGCAATTGTGTGTCTTGTACACTCTGATCTTGTTGTTGCTCTTGCTCAGCTATTGTCATTTCATCTTGCTTTTGTGTCTCCTCCTCTATTTCTTTCTCCTTTTCTTCCTTCTTTTCTTCTTCTTGTTTCTCTTCTTCTTCCTTCTTTTCCTCTTCTTGTTTCTCTTCTTCTTCCTTCTTTTCCTCTTTTCGTTGCTCTATTTCTATCTTCTCTTCTCTCCTTTTTCTTCTTTCTTCTAGTGGAGTAGTGGCTTCTTCCATGTATTCTTCTTCAAGAAAATCTTCAATCTTTTTGTACAAGTTCTTTCATAATTTTGTTGTTCTTTGTACAATTTCTTCTATTTTGTTTTGGAGAATGAAGAATGCCCTGTATTTAGGTGTAAACCTAGTATTGTTCCTTTTGACTACTTTCTCTATTTTCTCCTTAGTAAAATTAGGTAGTATGCTTGCTAGGGTTGATTCTCTCATCTCCTTCTCCATTCTCAAAAAAAAATGCCATCTGTCTTCTACAATTTTAGATAGTCCATCTGGCAATTGTCCATCTAGTTCAAGAGGAGTGTACTTGAACTGTGCCATCATTCCATAAACTGATTCTTCTATTCTATCTTGTTCTTCTTTAGTAAACTTATTGAAATCAACTTTATTTATGTTGCTTAAGTCTCCACTTCCAATCTTTTTACATAATGTATCAACTAAAAAATGGCTTACCTTTTCAGATTGATCTTCTTCATCAGTATCAAGTTGAGCTACATATTTTCTTCTTTTCCTTGGCTCATCCTGTGTCTTCTTGATTGGTTTCTTCTTTATAGTATCCTCTTTAGCTTTTTGTGTGGAGGCCCTCGTTGTAGCTCTGGTTGTTGGCTTTTGAGGTGATGGCATGGAAGTTTTCTTTGGTTTGAGCTAAGCTAGAGGCTGATCTATTGCCTTTCTCTTCTTTGGCTCGGCTTGGGTTGGTGCTTCCTTGGCTTCTTCTTCCTCAGCACCTTCCTCCTTGTCTTCACCTATGCCTTGAGTTAATTCTATTGGGCCTTGCTCTTGTTCATCCTCTTCATCATCATTGTCATCATCATCTTCTTTAGCTTCAGCCTCTACCCTGTCACCAAATTTCATCTTAATTTTCTTCATCAATTTACCTTTCTTTTTCAATGTGGAGGTAGTTTTTAATTCCATATTTATCTTTGACCTTACCACATCATAAGTGCCAAATTGTGGGGCACTCTTATCTATCTCTTCCACCAATAATGCAGTTATTGTTGCAGATGCTTCATCTATGTTGATCTCATAACCAAATGGCCTTAGCCATCTCACCCTTGGAATTGTTGCTTGAATATAGGTGAAGTCAATATCAACTAAGAAGCATATATCATTCATATATTTTTCCACTAAGGAAATTGGTATTCTCACCCTTTTCTTCATGGATTTCTTGAAATCCTCAAAATAACTTGTCATCAGGGTATCAAAATTGTCTCCCATTTGTTCTATATATTCATTAATTTGGGATATGATAGTCCTATCACTTCTCCATGTAACTTTTCCAAAAGAGGGAAATTCATTCTAAACATAAAAGAATACACAAACTAGAATTGCTCCAAATTTACATTGAGCACCCTTTGTCCTTATGGCTACTAGGTTTTCATTTATTTGATGTAGTTGCAGTTCTGCAAGATCATAAGTATGATCTTTTTTCACCAGTTTGTAGCCTACATCCACTGCAATACATGGCACACTGTTGAGTCTACTGGATTGGTAGAATTTGTGGGCAATAACTCTAACAGAAAACTCAATCCTGAATGGTATGAATAGTCATTCCTCTTTTGTTCCACTGAGCACCTGTGTTCTTTTTTATAACCTCCTTGGATTCACTTCTCAAGGTCTTGTGCTGATCTAGGGTATGATATCTAGTTACCCTATGAATTATTCTTTTTGTGATTTTGACAAGGACATCTTCTAACCACAAACTACCATCATGAATTCTGCTCAATACAAGTCTGATCCATTCTGTCTTGAACATGGTTGGAAAAATCAAAACTTGTGTTAAACCCTTCCTTTCAACAATTTTGTATTCATCTTTTAATACTCCATTGACACATAGCTTCCCAAAGGCTTCTCTTATTTTCATATCTCCTAGGGCTCCTATCTTGCAATTGTAGCATCTTCTTACGTCCTGGACCATAACAATGTTTGGGGGTATGCAAGAAAGGGCTCTGGCTAGGTCATTCTTGTATGCAACTTTAGGAATAGGGAAAAAAATGGGCTGCCTAACCTCATTAGATACTAGTTGGACTTCAAATGATTCTTTTTCCTGGGTTTTCTTAGAACTTGAAGCCATTTATGCAAACTAGGGTTTCCTTTACATAGAAATATGAAACTGCATAGCTCAGTACAAATGAAAATACCTCAAGATGGATGAAAATACATTGTAGGAGGTTGCAATTTGCTTGGAATGTTGGATTCTCTGCTGTGAAGTCACTCTGAGCTCTTTATCTTCTTTGCTTCTTGATCGCGATGAGGAAAAAATGATTGAAATTGCGATAATATACCCTATTTCCATCGCATTAAATGCTCAACTTCAAACTTAGATTATGAAGGATTTTAACATTAGTTGGCTTGCACTACATTTCCTCTTTACTCAGCTTCCATAGGAATTACTTAACTCGACATTTAGCTATCAACTCGGTCATTGTTAGGAACTAGGCATGTACTGGAGTTTTACTCGGCATCCAAAGACAGCTCGTCGTCATCATTTAAAATTTTGTCTTGGCATCTTATTTCATGCAGATTTATACTTTGCATTGCTTCTCCATGGTTTAGGGCTAATGTATGATAATTCCTTATATATATCAGCCCCATAGGCTCATCTCAAGATTAATTGGATGAGAAATGATCACTTGACCTTGTGGGTGAAGTGACCCTTTCACTGGATTACTTCATTCATTTTTTTTCTGCCATGTCTTCTTCATGTCTATTCTGATGTGTTTCACATCAATCTTTTCTTTGCCCTTGTTTACTTCAACCTTTGGTGCCTTTGACCTTGTAGGACAGTTTCTGCTAATATGACCAGTTTTCAGGCAACTGAAACATGTGGTTTGGCTTAGCCACCTCTTATAATTCCCTCTGAAATGTGTTCTTATATAGTTTTAAGGGATATGTCCATATTCTTGGCAATAATGACAGCTATATTTGGTGTTGTAACCCCAATGATACTGACTTTCATTCCCTTTTCTTTTTACTGGTTGATTTGATGTCCACATAGGCTTTCATCTGCATTCAAATGCTCTATGTCCATACTTCTTGCAATTATGATAATGTCCATCAAATTTTTGTGTCCTTGTGACTTTGGATTTGCAATCTTGTGTCATATGTCCTTGCATGTTGCACTTGTGATAGTAACTCTTGTTCTTGGGTGTGTTTTGTTGATTGAATCTTCTACTCTTGCAAATATTAGTAGTATGCCCCTTTTTATTACAGTAATGACAAATGGGTTTAGAATCCTTATTCTTTGATGATTCTCCTACCTCAGTGCTGATGTATCATAGTCCTGATGTATCATGGGCGGATCTTGGGGATTTTAGCAACTGTTCAAAGTACTTTATGGCTTCACTTGACTTGTTAAGATTCTTTGCCATTTCTTTTTCTCTATTCAATTCATTCTATAGTTGTTCATTCTGCATCCTCAAAGTAGAGATTTCAATATCTTTCATATTGAGTTCATGATGAAGGTTCATCATTTGGGCAAGTGTATCCATCTACATGTTTGAGATCCTTATTAATTCAGTACATTTTTCTTCCAGTCTATTTGCAAGATTCCTTTTGTCATATTCCATCATGAATCTATCCTCAACTACTCTTTTCTTTTGTTCAGTGATTTCACATAACATTATGGCCTGTGATTCATGTTCCATCTTGAGAGATCTTATCTCATCTGTTTGAATTTTGTTTTTCTCCATCAGTTCTGCTATTGCTGCATCAAACTCTTTAGTGTCTCCATTAGCAAATAGTTTTGTGGTATCTATCTCCTTGTAGTTTGTATCATTTTTAGATATGGCTATATCCTTTCTTTTTTTCAAGGATTTTCTCAGTTCCTCCCTTGCTTCCTCTACTTTGTGTAGAGCTAGTTGCACATCAATCACTTGATTGTCAATAATCTTTCCATGTTTTAAGACTTCCATATTCAGACCTTTTTCTCCAAGTTGTTAGACTTCTTCTTGTGAGAGCCTTGATCTAATACAAATTGTTGCAATATTCAAAATAGGAATAATGCTTCTGAGAGGGGGGGGTGTGAATCAAAAGTATTGTACTTTGACCATTAGAACTTTTTAACTAAAAATAGATTGCATGTATTTAAACATATCAACCAATTATGAGAAACACATAAGCATCACTATATAACACTATAAATTTTGGTAACCCAGAAACCCTCTAGGAATAAGAAGGTAAAATTGGGGTGGGGATGATACCCACAAAATCACTGCAGTAATAAAGTTTAACCACTTCTAATGGTTTGCCCTGTTAAAGGCCACAACACACTTTTAAATGTGACCTTGTTAGAGGATTTACAAACACTTTACAAGAAGTGTTACCCTGTTAAAGGATTTAATCACCTATTTAAAGGATCTACAAAATAGCTGTTAAGCTAACCTATCACCATAAGGTTTTTTTTCTAATACAATTGCTAGAGAGTATTAGGTATAATAAACCTGATAGCTTACAATCCTTTGATTACTGAATACAGGCACTTGATCTACTTTCTTTGATCTTGATCCTCAGTGATTTGATACTCTTCACTTTGAAAAATAGTTTTTCTTTACACACCCTCGTCCATTTTTTTTATACAATGAGATTTAGTCTTCCTTATAAAGACATTCAAAGACTTAGGGTTAGGTATGGATCTATGATCTATATTGAATCTCTGTTTCTTGCTCATTCCTTGCACATTTACTATTGGTTGCATGCCTTCTCCATTTTTCTTATTGGCTGCATGTAGATTGCATAGGAAAGATAAAAGATTCGTTCTTATCTTTTCAATCCTTTGAGATTTGTCATATGTCGGCCATGAAAATAGTTTACATCTACATTTGTAAAGTTACAAACTCATATGTGCATTCTGTGTTGCTCGGCACTTACTGATTCTTGATGCTCGACACTTATATTAAACTGGCTTACTCGGCTCCTGTTGTATTTATGTATTACTCAGCATTGTCTATGACTAGACACTTGTATCATGCTCGGCACCTAAAGTAATTTGACACTTGATCTTCACTCGGCACCTAAAGGCTTCTCGGCACCTGAAGATCACTCAGCACCTGAAGGCTTTCCTGACTTGGCTCATGTTGTGGCTCAACATACATGGTGTACTTGTCTCCAATGTAGAAAGTGTTTAAGTGTGTTGGCACTCAAGTGTCAAAACCATTCTGAGACTAACAATATTGTGTCCAACCAATGTTTTGTATGATGTTCATATTGACCAGGTGCAATCCTATGCCTGATAATATCTCTACTATTTGATGAAAGATGAGTGTTATCAATCCAAAATGATATTACTAAATTTTTTAATAACTCTTCAATCCTATCAGAACGAGGTGCTCTACACATGATTTCCTAGTTGCCCTCCATAATACTGTCATCCACAATTAATCTTCTCTTAACATATTGTCTCATTGTTTTCCTACTAAAACCCATTTCAAAAAAAATTGAAGATATTTTTTTATTTTGGGTCATATTCTTACTTACAATAGACATCAACATCAGTTTTCTTGCCGTAGACTTATCTTTAGTTCGAGAGTGTTTTCCTATATTTCTTAAACCTTGTTTAACATTTTCAATCAGACTAGTTTGCATACTAGAAAACTTTCTCTTCTTTGATGTTGTGTCTACACCTAACAATTTCAATGCCTCTTGCAACTTCTTTTATGTAAGAAAAAGTGAAAGCAACTAAGCTTATTCAACTATTTCAATGTTATCAAATTGAGTCATCATTTCTCTTATCTTCTTATGCATTGACCTTTTCTTAGACAAACTTAATGGTTAAACACTAGTTGCAAGTTTCCTCAATTTATCCACATCCATTTTAAGTAAATGATCTAAATTCTTATGAGAAATACCATTCTTTAAAAATTGGGCAATATTTAAGAGTTCATCAACACCAGTTCCTACAGCTAATCCTGACCCTTCTCTGACTTCTATTATTGGAATTTCTACAGGGATCGATCTTGAGCCTTCTCCAACATCTATTGTTTGAGATTCTACAGGGACAGATTCTGACCCTTCTCTGACTTCTATTATTTGAACCTCTATAGGGAGTGATCTTGAACCTTTTTCAAAATTCATTGTTTGAGATTCTATAGAGAGTGTTCCTAACCTCTCTCCCATATGCATTGCTTCTACTTTTGTTGAGCCTTTTTCAACATTTTCTTCACCTTATTTAATTCAATGATAATGTGTCACAGTCTTATGAATATTTCTTTATTCTGCGTCATCAAATCTCTTCCTTGCATATTTGTTTTACCTTCCTTTCTTGTTTCCCATTAATATATATATATATATATATATATATCCCTTGCCTCAAGATAAATTTTGCACAATAACTAGATAAAAAAATCATTGTATAGATTTGTTTGTCACTATCAATATTTTTGAATAGTATGTCAGAAGCTAACACTAGCTTTTTCCTTTATTTGCATGTTCACACGAACATTGAAAAAAAGTACATGTTCACCCAAACACATCTTGTTAATTTTCTAGCAGCTCAGAAAGTTTAATGTATATGTTCATGCAAACATGTGTTCGAATGAACACTGGTAATATGTTCATGCAAACACTATGTTCGCTCGAACACTAGAAATTAATAATTTTTAAACCCTTTTTTCATATTTCATTTATTTTTTGCTCATTTGATACCCATAATTGTAGGAGAATGACCTCCTTCTATAAAATAAAAAATATCAAAATGTGCTACTTGGAGCAAGCTTTCTAATGACTATAATTGTAATACATATTTTAGTCATTAAGGCTTTCAAATATAAGTTTAACTCATTATAGGTTCATTATTGATTGAACATCAACTGACTTCAACACCTCGAGAAAATTAGTAAATTAGGTCAAATTTTTTTTAAAAATATGTAGGAACTAGCTTATTGAGATACTTTTCTATTCAAAAAAAAAAAAAGGTTTATGATAAATTGACTTCAAATTATCTGTGTCAAACAGAATGTATGTCTAAATTATGATTCGTGTCACTTCAAAACTTCATAAACTATCCAATAGTCAACCAAAAATGAATCAAACCAAATGCATCTTCTGGTTATTGATGTTACAAATCTAATGCCGAAAGAATTACTTCATTATCATTTCTAAAAAAAGAGTTATGTGTCTCAAATAGACTATCACTCTTTAAAAATACTGAATTTTATTATGTACCACTTTTCAGAGGAGATGAAAAAATTGACATAAATAATTTTTTTTTATAGATTAAAAAATATGGTTACAAAGTAGGAACAAAGTACTCAAAATCATTAGGTTATGTCATCTTTAAATTATTTATAGTTTTGGAGATATAGTCACTTGAACATGATGTTTGTTGCAAAAATATTGATTTTGATGTCAAAATTGGTCAAAAAGTGGAACCCATTATTGTGGGATCACCCGCTATAGGATGGTACATTCTATTAGATCAACATTCTATTGTGGGATCAACATATACAATAACCTATCTCATTATTAAGAGATCACATTCTATTAGATTTGGTACAATGATCTCGCTCGATGTAAAAATTTGTAGTGTGCCTTAATTCATTGGTGCATCACTATGTAACTTTGAAATAATTGATATTGGCATTGAATAATCAATTCTATTAGCTCTAGATGGGCAGGTGAACCCTACTGATACCCTTGTTCCAAGTGGAAAGAGCCTACAACATTCGCGACCACCTTGAATTGAAGAGTCTCTAAAATACTCTAAGTGTGTTTGGAGATTGATCTTCTGAGGGTCATAAATCAGAGATCATATGGACTATTGGTGAAATTTTGAATGCTACAGAATAGTGATGTCAAGATTTAGAATAACCTATTTCATTTTGGAGATATCACATTTTTTTTGGATATGACACAGGGATCTCACTCGATGCCAAAATTTTGCAATGTGCCTTAGTTCATTGGTGCATCCCTACGTAACTTTGAAAACATCGATCTTGGCATTAAGTCATTAGTTCCATCAGCACTAGATGGGAAGGTGAACCCTAGTAACATATTGTTTTGACCACAAAGATCCTACAATGTTCATGACCACCCTATACCGAAGAGCCTCTAAGATGCTCTAAGTGTGTTTGGAGATAGATCTTTCGAGGGTCATAACCTGGAGCTCATGGGGATATTAGTGAAATGTCAAATGCTATAGGACAGTGATGTAAAGGTATAGAATAACCTATCTCATTTTTGAGATATTGAATTATGTTTGGATTTGGTACAATGATCTTGCTCGATGCCAAAACTTGCAATGTGCCTCAGTTCATTGTTGCATTACTATGTAACTTTGAAAGAGTTGATATTGGAATTGAATCATTAGTGCCATTTGATCTAAATGGGTGGGTGAACCCTAGTGACACCATTTTTCCAAACATAGAGAGCCCACAACATTTGTGGCCACCCTGTACTAAAGAGTCTCTAAGATGCTCTAAGTGTGTTTGGAGATCAATCTTCTAAGGGTCATAACTTAGAGCTCGTGGGGGCTATCATTGAAAATTTTATTGCTAAAAGATGGTGACATCAAGGTCTACAATAACCTATCTCATTTTAGAGAGATTTCATTCCATTTGGATTTGGCACAACAATCTCACTCAATACCAAAACTTGTAGTGTACCTCAGTTCATTGGTGTATCACTGCATAACTTTTAAACTGTTGATCTTAGCATCGAATCATCAGTACCATGAGCTTTGAATGGGTGGGTGAACCCTAGTGTCACCCTTATTCCAATTGCAAAGATCCTAAAATGTTCATGGCCACTTGATGTAGTGCAAGGTAGGAGAATCTCCAAAGGAGATGTCATAGCCCATAGGGAATAACCACATAGCAGAAAGACAACAACAATGCAAGATTTGATACCAAATAACAACTCTTTATTCATAAATCAACTATTTACATGTAATATGCCTAGTTGTAATACCATTCAGGTTAGGGCCAAATAAAAATTCAATTACAAAATAGTTCTACAAGATCCCTTAAGATCCAACTCCACACTTTGGTAGAAAACCTCAAGGAATTTCAACTTGTGTTGCAAGTCCACAAAGAAATCTCTCTATTTACGAAGCCTTAGCTACTAGCCATTCTTAAAGTTTGCTCCTCCTCTTCTATCTCTTCTCCAAGATAGATGATCATGACTTAAAGACTCCATAAGATGCCCTACTTATACCCAATTAAGCCACAAGTTGGCCTAGTAAGATAAAAATTAAATAAACCCTTAAATTAAATACATGTTGAGCCACAAGTAGGCCTCCAACAGATATTAAAAACCAACTGACTTAAAAATATTACAATACAAATCAAATGTATATAGGAGAGACAATCAAGACCTAGATAGGTCCACACAAACTCCCAGATTGATCCATGTAATGCTCACATGCTACCTGCATTAAATACACCATATTGCTTAAGAAAATCCACAAGAACTCCATTCTACAAGCCATACTACCAAGTGTCAGCAAGACCACAAGCAATGATGATCTCCCACAAGCAATGTTGAGTTCTATAGGTGATGAACAACCAATACATGTCAATCACAATAGTGAATGTCAAGCAATAGTAGATGTTGGTCCCCTTGAGCAACCAAGTCCTTCAATGACCAAGAACCTTGGCCAACTCTATATCTAATAGCAACTGAGAACCACTCCTTTGGTGATTGAGTCCACAACTTCAAAGCCAAAATACCTCCAACATGTAGTATTGCTAACAACCCTTGGATGTTCCTGTATCCGAAACCCCAAGTTTGAAAATATGTTCTCAGTAGTTGGAAGAACATATTCTAAGATTCAAAACATAAATCCCAAACTGGTTCTTCACATACATATCCTCCAAGTCCTCAACTTGTACACTCTTTCCCTTATTGTACTTTTACTTGTTCACATCCATCCTTGGTGTTCCATAGGTCTTCTTTCCAAGCTAATCTCCAACCCTTTTAGAATCTGCCAACTCAACTTGGCTACCAACACTTAGGTTCCTTCTTCCAAGGTCTTCATTCTACAAAGGAATCAAGGAATGTCTCCTACCAGCTTTCACAATTGTAAACACATTCTTGACACAATCATGCACAACCCTACAATCATATTGCCAAAGTATACCAAGAAAAGCATGATAATTATTCATGTGCACAATATCACACAACACCTAATCCTGATACTATCTAATCTGGAAATCAACAGTGCATTACTCCCTTACTTCAAAAGAATGATCACCTTGAAACTAGCTAATCCTATAAGGATAAGGATGTCTCATTCTCTTCAAAGCAAGTTTTAGAACCATCTCCTTAGTAACAAGGTGATCAGTACTACCACCATCTACAATCATCTTGCAAACTTTACCACCGGCCTTACAACAAGTCCTAAAAAAACTAGTCCCCTTACAAGATTCCAATGTCCTCTAACCAAGTAGTACTTTCCAAGCTATAACACTCTCTCCTTTCTCAGGTTTAGTGCTATGGTTCTCAACCTCATTCACAATAGCAAATCTCCTAAGAAATTCAAAAGATCTATGTCCTACTTCACCACATTTGTAGAAAGTACATCTAAACTCACCTCTTCCTATCCTTCTCTTTAAATCAATAGGTTTTTGGTTCATCTTCTGCACTCAGTTTAGCCTTTGTCAGGCTATCTTGCTTCTCCTTCCCTCTAGAATTTCCCTGAGTTTTCCTCTTCAACTTATCTTCTACCTTCGAGGCATACTGATAAGAATCCTCAACTGAATCAATCTTCAACATACCAAACTCCTCTTGGATATTGAATAGAAAACCATTAATGTATTGAGCTACCTTCTCCTTTGACAATTCTCTATGCCTAGACCGAATAGTCAACTTGTAGAACTCCTCGGTATAATCTTTCACATTCATATCGTTCTCTGTTAAATTCTATAGCCTCTTGAACAACTCAATTTCATAATCAATAGGAATGAACTTAGCCTTCAACTTAGCTACCATCAACCTCAATCTAGTGATCTTCATTTTACCTTCCTCTTCTATGTCTCTTTGCAGTTCTTTCTACAAAAGAGAAACATGTCCCTTTAGCTTAGTTTGTGCCAACCTTACTCTGAGTGGATCCTCAATATCCTCAAGCTCAAAGTAGTCTTCCAATTAAACAATTCAATCAATCAGGTATTCAAGATTCAAATTACTTGATAAATTAGAAACCTCCATCTTATGCTTTAACTTTAACTGAAATTTAGGCCTAGCAAACTGACTAGCCCTATTTCCCATAGGTCTCTCCACATGATCAATTTTGTGCTCATGACTTGATCCAATAGCTTCAAAGCCTTCAAAAACCTCTTCATAACCATCTTCATTACTTACATACCTAGGTACATCACCTAAAGCACTCATAATTTCATCAATCATGTCGCTCTTCATTAGTGTCATCTCAAATCTGAAACTTGCTTCAACCCCCTCCATTTCAGATCTAAAATCTACTCTAACCTTCTTTGAAATTCTTTATTCCACAACATCACTAAGATGATCAATTTCCCTAGGGTCCAATATTCTCAGAGGCATCTTCCAAGACCTTCACAAATCCTCTACAATAAATCCACAGATCCAGAAGGTCAATCAGCTCAACAAGATCAACCTTCTCTTATATCCTTCACCCAAGTCCTTGTACAAATCACCTCAGCTTCGACACTCAATTTACGTGCTCAAGAAAGACCTTCACTCTAATACCACCTAATTCAATGCAACATAGGAGAATCCCAAAAGGAGATGTTTAGCCCCCAACAAATAAACACCCAATAAAAAAAAAAAAAACAACGCAAGATATGATACCAAATCATAACTCTTTATTCATAAATCAACTATTTACATGCAATATGCCTAGCTGTAAGGCCTTCTAGGTTAGGGCCAAATAAAAAAGAAATTACAAAATAGTTCAACAAGATCTCTCAAGATCCAACTCCAAACTAATCCCAGCTAGTCCAAATCCACACTCTGGTAGAAAACCTCAAAGAAATCTCAACTTGTGCTCGCAAGCCCACTAATCAATCTCCTAGTTTTGTCAAGCCTCAGCTAGTAGCCATTCTCAAAGTTTTCTCCTCCTCTTCATCCTCTTCTTAATTTGATTAAATCTAGTGGTTCTATCTCTGATACCACTTGATTCATAAAACTAATCAAGCACTTACTCAAAATAGTTCATGAGTTAGACTTACAAAGATTACATTAGTAAAATCTAACATCAGGAACTTTTAATTACTGATCTGAATCCAATATGTAAATCCAAACCTCTAATCTACTAAGCTCAAAAAAATAATTGCAAGATTAATCACAAAAGAATAGAACCAAGATGATAATAGAGTTCACCAAAAATTGGCTATGTCTCCAGATTCGCCAGAAAAATGAATCGATCTATTGCCTGCAAGACTTGGAAATGCCACAGGTTACAAAAAAAGTCAACTTTCACCTTACAAGAGGCTTCAAGAAAGTAGCTTTGCCTATGACAACAACTCCTATGTTAGCAAGACATTCTTATAGAAGAACATGAAGAAGCTTTGCAAAAGCTTTCACAAAATGTAGATTCTTCACCAAGTTACATAATCCCTCCAGGGAATGCTTGGCTTACAAGAAGAATTTCTACAAGAAGAGTTGTGAAGAATTGGATCCAAAATATTGGATGATCCACTGATGGCTCCCTAGGAAGACCCTACTAGTCCCCTTTTATACATAAAAATAAGCCAAAATTGGGCTAAAACAATTTTTTTAAATATAGGACTAATTAATTAACCCCATATCTGAAATCCCCCTTTAGCTATTTTACAAATTTGGCTTAAAACCAAATTGGGGTATAAAATCCCAACCATATAACAAAACCCTGATTTAGCAAAGGGTTGGCGGGTTTGTTAGTAGATAAAAATAAAATTTACCATAAATATTACAAATCCCATAAATGGCATAGCAGCTATTAAGAATTATGGAGGGGCACTAGTCAAGGGTTCCAACCTCGTCGACAACCCCTTTTCTCTCCAAATTTTGGCATGTATAGTTTAAATAAAAACAATGGCCAATGCTTATTGAAGTTAAATCATGATCTAAGGGCCATCGTCTGGGTCTTAGAACTCGAAGGTCATAGGTTCAAAGCCAACCAAATATTTTGGTGAAATAAATTGTCCCATCTGCCACATAGGTGCCATGTGGCACAATGTTACCTGCCAAACCATGACACATGTCATCAGATGATTAGTGTATGCATGAACATGTGGCCTTTGCTAACACACACACTTCAACACGATCATTGTATGCAGATTCATCCCGAAATGAAAATTGGATTGTTCATCCGAAAATTAGCCTGCAAAGAAACCTGTTGCCTTCTATCTAAAGGTAATTTCTTGTCAGATATCCTTAGATTCGAGGTGTTTAAGCAACCAGACCCTGTAAGAATGAAGGATTTGAATGCAAATTAATCTATATGATTGTGCAAGTAATCTAGATGAAGTACAAGCAATTAAGCTAAGAAATGAAAGACATTAAACTAAAAATGTATGCATTATTAAGCTAGATGAATCTAAACTAAGAATGCAAGATGCATGTAAAAATATGAGCAAATGTGAGTATGAATTCCAGCAGCGATTCGATGCAAATTCTCCAAATTCATCCTCTCAAAATGAAGAGATGAGGGTCTCTTAAATATACTTTCCTAGAATCCATCAATGGTTGAGATCGATTTCAATCAACGGTTAGGATTAAAGGTGAAGTTCAGTCATAAAGGGAGATTCCCAAATTAAAGGGAGTTAACAGATTTAATTTAGTAAAATAAGGAGTTAATTTATTTAATTTGAGTAGAAAAAGGAGTTAACTGATTTAACTCATTTTTGATCAATAGTGAACTGGAAATTTCCCTTTTTGAACTGAAGAGAGATTTTGTTGAGATATTTAATTTAATAAAATGAGATATGCTCTCATAATTACCTTTTCTATTTAATTAAATAATCTTTAATTAATTAAAGACACTTTTCTTATTTAATTAAATAACTTCATTTAATTAATTAGGAATGGCTTCCCATTTAATTAAATAACTTTGTTTAATTAATTAGAAGTAAGTACTCCATTTAATTAAATAATTTTGTTTAATTAATTAGAACTACCTTTCCCATTTAATTAAATAATTACATTTAATTAATCAAGATAGTCGTATTTATTAAATTAAATAAATTTAATTCCATAGTACATTAGCCTTAGGATATAATTTAATTTAATTAAAGTATAAATAGTTAATAATTAAATTATAATTAAATCAAGTAGGTTTAATGCAACTAATATGAGTACGTACCGTAGGAATTAAATAAGAAATATGATGAATGCAGATTAGGGTTTTTTGCATCTGACAATTAAGTCAAGTAGCGAATAGCAAAATGAGAATTGCCTATTAGAATAGGTCTTAGGATTGATCAAAAATAGACCAGAATTGGTTGAGATGGCAATGAGCCAATTTTGGGGTATTGCATTTAGATCCTGTTGATGGTACTTGCCATGTCTACCATGTTATATGTTGACTATACATGCCACGTGTCATCATTTTAAATTGCCACAACACCATGTTGACATCATCATATAGACATGCCACATCACTGGTCAACTTTTCCTAGGGAAAACTTTGACCGCTCATAACTTTTGCATACAAACTCCTTTTTCGACGAAATGAATGCTGTTGGAATCATGACGATGAGACCTTTTCAATGATACTAACTTTGACCAATTTGGTGACAATAAATTTTTCCCCTTTTTTTCTTGTCCTTGATACCTAGGTTGACTAGCTTTTGACCAAGCTTTGACCAGCAATATCTTGCACAAATAAACTTCTTTTTTGCCCATTCAAGTTGTGTTGGATTCAAAATTTTGTGCTCTATGTGATGGCACTACTTCTAAGAGAAATTGGAACACTTTAATTTTAGGTCATGAAGATCCTCCTGGATCACTTCTCCAAGCTAGATGGTCATGACTAAAAGACTCCACAAGATCCCCTACTTATACCCAACTAAGCCACCAGTTAGCCTAGTAATCTACAAATTAAATAAACGCTTACACTAAATACACATTGAGCCACAAGTCAATCTCTAATAGATATTAAATACCAAATTATTTAAAAGAATTGCAACAAAAATAAAATACACATGGGAGAGTCAAACAAGACCTAAATAGGTCCACATAAACTCCTGG
Organism: Cupressus sempervirens; assembly: GCA_028749045.1. Lineage (NCBI taxonomy): Eukaryota > Viridiplantae > Streptophyta > Pinopsida > Cupressales > Cupressaceae > Cupressus > Cupressus sempervirens. The sequence continues at coordinate 255,750,504 of CM053784.1, read as the reverse complement.
ATCAATCCACATCATGATCACATGCTACCTCATTAAATACACTGAATCATTCAAGGAAATTGGCAAGAACTCCATCCTACAAGCCATACTACCGAGCTTCAGCAAGACCACAAGCACTATCAAGATCCCACAAGAATTTGTGAGTTCCATAGGTGTCAAGAAAATCAATACATTTTGAGTACAACAATGAGTGTCAAGAAATAGTTAATGTTGAGCCCCTTGAGAAAATGATCCCCTTAATGACCAAGCACCTTGGCCAACACTACACCCAATAGCGACCAAGCACCACTCCTTTAGTGACTGAGTCCAAAACTCCAAAGAAAAAATACCTGCAACATGCAAGATTTCTAACAAACCTAGGATGCTCTGTCATCACCACCCAGTACCAAAGAGTCTCTAAGATTCTCTAAGTTTGTTTGGAGATTGATCTTCCAAGGGTCATAACTCAGAGCTCGTGGGGGCTATCGGTGAAAATTATAATGCTACAAGATGTTCATGTTGAGGTCTACAATAACCTAGTAACACCTAGTGACATCCCTATTTTGACCATAGAGCACCTATAATGTTTGTGACCACTACATACTAAAACATCTCGTAAGACCAAATATGGGCTTCTAAGACCAAATTGGCCATGGATTAGGCTGATTGTAGACATCTTAAGGGATTGTAGAGATCATTCCAAATTAAACATTTATGATATAATTTGAAATTAAACATTGCATCAAAATTTGATAATAAAGGTTAATAAAATGTTCTTCACAAATTATTGCATTTGAATTGAATATAACAAACATTATGAAAATGAATGATATTCCATAAACATGAACAATACACATGATCAATGATAAATTGAAAAATACTATACTAAATTAATATGTATATCGTTGTGGCCATAAATGAAAAAAATATATATCAAAATACATGTATCCATAGATAAATTACACACATATATATATCAAAGTTCATGTATCCAGTGACAAATTATGCAAATATATATCAAAATACATAGATCCATAAACAAAATTTGGTTGATCATGCCATCAAAATATGTATAATATCATTGTGTTTGTATACAATGTGGCATATGCCATCTTAAAATTTCTCATGACGTATCCTATGAAAACTATACTATCCTATGTTGTCGGTGGATCATGAAAATGTAGCCTCTTCACTGAACTAGGTGGATCAGATGCCACCAACATAAACAAAAAAGGAAAAGCCAAAATTAGACTACTAAATTTATATAATTCTATATATCTAACATTGAATTACTCAAATTCATAATGATCCTTTCTTTAATGAAGATTTATAGTTTTCAACTTTCATCATAAATACCTCTCTTGTCAACCTCCTGCAATGGTCAAGGGTCCCCTCATATGTCCTCGGCATTGCTTGAACCTCATTGATTGTGGCCTATATATGTTCAAGCATGGTTATCACATGGATGTATAACTTAAAATATAACATTATAATTAAAACAATAGTAAATTTATAACATATAATCATGAATTCAAACTAAAAACTTACCTCTATCAACTCCTCCTTTGGATATAATGGCTGCATAAGAAAGGATACAAAACTTTGATGTCCAGACTCTTGTGCACTAGGTGTTTCCTATTAGATACAAAAGCCTAGTTGTTAATATCATGGAAATCAGTTTTAAATTTATTTATTAAAATAAGGAAAATAATAAATAAATGATATGAATACATATGATGGAGCTCTCATTGTGAATGGAAATGCTAGAGGGTTTGCGATGGTGAATCTACCTAGACTCATCACCAGTAGCCACACCCTGTATAATAAAGAATGTAATTAAATTTCATTACCACAAACATTTTACATGAATGCATCAATATTTAATCACTTTAAAAGTACCTAATTACCTTTCCTTTGTCAATGCATTGTGCCTCACCCCCCACACTTTGCCCCTCACTGATAGGTGATACTTGGAAGAGAAAAGAAAGATTAGAAACTATACATGTTCCAATATCAAATAGAAAAACAATGAGAACACAACATAGTGTATCGTAGATGTCTAGAGACCAAATGAAATAGATGAGAGTGTGACATCATTAACATGTTTGAGCTCCTCCTTAGTCATCAACTAAACATGAATGAAGATTGCATACATGTATAAGTCAGTATTGGTTAAAATTATTCTATTATAAAGATTAACTTTAAATCACAGATTCTATAACAAAAAAATGTATACACGTACTGACATAGAAGGATCCCATGGTTGTACATGCCCCTCCTCTTCTTACATTAGAGTGTGTAGTCTCTATAGGTGCCTCTATTGTATCATCCTCCTCAAATAGAAACTAATACTTAGAATGATCACCAATGCAACCTAGAAAAATATTCTTACATGTTATGCAAGTATGAGGCACACAAACATGTGATGAGCTATCGAGGATAAACTCACGCCAACATCATCAACATGGGGAGGCAACACTAACCTAGCCTAGGATATCAATAGGCTACTCAATTTATGGATAACTCTAATAGTTTGAGAGATAGTCTCTACAATGATATCAAGATGTTGTACTAGAGGGGGGGGAGACATCAGTAGGGGGACAAAAGTGCCAAATTTCTTCTACTAGGAAAAGGGTCTATCCTGAGGAGCTCCTCCTCTTACAGCCATTTTGGGCCTCATGCTCTAGTTGTTCACCTTGAGGTCCAAAACAAATTTAGAATAAAGTTTTATAATGAAATAGAATGGAACCTCTAAATTGATGTGTGGAGGTTTGTCAAAAAACACCCACCAATGATCCCAAAGTTCACATGCATAGCCTCATTTGTGCACCATTTAATTGATAATTTGGGATTTGTTCGATCTACTATTTTACTAGTGTTTGGATTCGCAAAAAGGCTAACTATATCATCTTTACTTATGTTTATGGTCGCAACCTCACCATAGTCCAACCCATCATCAAACATGGCATGCATTTGCTCATGCAAGTGAAGAGAAGCATTTTGTTCATCGATAAGTGTTTGAGTATTATCCACTATGGTGTTTAATGTGGATAACATGGGAACCAATGTAGGTATAGTGTCATATATGGTTTGCAAACCCCTCAATTTGATAATATTTTCTTGTACCAAATCTTCAATTTGAGGAGGATTTTGAGGGGGTAGTGGATCATTTGGTGGATGGTTTTGAGGGGGTACTAGATTTTTTGGTGGAGGGTTTTGAGGAACATTATTTTTTGGCTCACTATTATCAATATCATTTAGCTCATTCATGCCTATTAAATTGCAAATAATCCAAATACGACTATTTATATTAACATTTTTTAATTAAAATAAAAAAAATCAGTGATTTCTATTAAAACAACCTAATTTTAAATATAATTCATTGAAAACCATCAAATTGCCAATATCGTATACCCATGTTTCATATTAGATACCCAAAATGGGGAGAAACAATGATTGAAAATGATTGCTCTCAGTTTTTTTTAAAAATTTGTACTCGCAAGTTTCAGGTATCTGATCCAATATTAGTTACTTGATATCATATCAAATAATCGATATGTTACTAAGTACTCGATAAGGGTTGGTCTAACCTTTTTACTTTGGTATTACGATGAGTGGAATAAAGTCAGAGCATATTTTGAAAGGCTTTTAGACATTTTAAAACTCCACTTTTTTCACATCGCCACTTTTTGGCACACCATGGTCTTGTACATACCTAGAAACAACATCCCAATAAAGTTATAAGATGAAAATTACAAATACATGTAGACCAGGGGATTTTTCTCCTTCAAAGGAAGGCACAATAGCTAGAATTTCCTTGGAAATAGGGATAGTAGTTAAAGCTTAATTTTGAATAGAATCAATATAAGATGGGATATTTGAGAGGAGCTCATTTTGATTGATCAGGTTCAAGTTCAAATCAATAGACTAAATCTTTGAAAAGTAACCCAACATTTCCTCTTTAATTTCTTCTTCCTTTTCTAGCTTACCATTAAGGACTTGAATAAATTTTATTCTATTGGTTTCTTTATGTTTAACTATCACCAAATGAAAGAAATTAGTGTTCTTGTTGCCAAATTCAAGCCAAAGAGCTCTACACTTCTGCCTCCAATACACTTCTTCTTTAGAAATAATGTTATGTAGTTTAACCAACTTAACTCTTTCATTCTACTTTAGCTGGTTAGAATACCCAAATTCCCAAATCTAGTGTTGGATAATTTTCAAATCTTTTTGAATAGAATCTTTTTTATCAAAAATATTCCCAAGCACTTCCTTGTTACATATTTTTGTTGGAAATATGATTAAGTCAATTGAGTACTTAGTTGATTTAGTGTTTTCATTTATGGTAACATATATTTTGGTATTTCATTGTGAAATTAGAGACAAAAAATTGTCTAAGTATTAGACAGTTGTAGCAACACAGACATAGATTCTATGGGTGTAGATGATAGAGTCAGAATTGACATGCACACAATTGAGGATAGATATTTGATAGTATCATGATGATGTGTTCTAGTACAAAGATGTGTGCAGACATTATGACAATAGTTACAGAGGAATTACCAGTACAGGTAATTAGCAAGACATAATAGACAACCACAATAGAGGATTGAGTGTTATGACTTAAGCAATTATTCTAGTAATAAAATAATTACTTAACTATGATGGGATGACATCCTAGATGTTAACCCTGAGTTAATTTTATAATTTTCCAAAGGTGTGGAAGCATCAAGGTTGACTAAATAGAATTTTCTAATAAGCAAGGTATAAGTAAAGATCATATCTTGCACAACTAAGTGTGAAGTGTAATGATATGAAAACTAATATGAAGTATGTACATGGGATATCCGACCCTTGTTTAATGTGAGATCTAGTGTATGATCAGAGGAATTATGAAGTATGACAGTGAGACAGTATTGTAAATATATCTACTCTTGCAAAGAAAATTAATTGTATATTGCATGTTAGGGTAGTGGACTTATCTTGCATGCATTGTAATAGTACTACCAACTCCTAGCAGGGTTGAATCAACTCCTAATAGGGTTGAGGATTTTAACAAGGCCTAGTCCTGTAACAAGGACTGAGATGCTATATGTAATTCACAAACTCCTTACAGGGTCAATATCCTTAACAAGATTCTTTTGTTTAGTGGATCATTTTGTGGGTACTATTGAGTTGTCATTTTGCACAATGTTGAATGGCAAGAATCCTTTTGAATCCCTCTCTTGAAAAGATGATCATGGATCAACTCCAAGGTTCTTGGAAATTTTTTAACCTACTAGGTTCGCTCAGTTGAAAATAAATGTGCATGTTCACGAGAAGGCCTTTGTTGGTTCGAACCAATCTGATTGATTCTATTGTTGTTTGAAATATAACCACAGAAGAGATATATTTTTGGTATTTTCTACTTTATGATGAATACAATTCTTTGATGCAACTATATGAATTCCTATTTTAACCAAGTGTTAGAAAAGAAAATTAAAAAGATAGAGTAATGAGAGATTAAAGCAAATAATTGAAAGGGAAATTTCTAATGAACATAAACCAAGGTAACAACACATATATGAATTAAATGATCAAAAGGATTGGGTAGGAAAATAATGAAATTAGGAGTAGCACTTCCTAAAATCCACTGTTGCAATCATCGATGGGAACTCAATATAAACTAAAAGATGTTTAACATTTCATCAAATTGAAAGGCCATAGAATGTGAGCTCATGCAAGACAAGATGCTTTGCAAGAACAATAGATGATCCTTTTTCTAATTCGTTACATTAGCAAAATTTGTTAACATGAGGCAAAGACTAGAACTAAAAGATCACACAATCATAAAAACACAACAAAACCATTGGCTCCATTATTATTCATGAACATACATTCACAAAAATTACACATTGTGGCAAGAATAGCTACACTCAAAATGAGAGTAGCAATAAAATATATTATTACATCAAAATAATAGCCTGGAGTACATACTACATCCAAATATTTATAAAAAATCATCTCCTCCATTTGTGGTAGGAGTGAGAGCTCTTAAAATGAAAAATCATGCTAAAAATTAATAAAACAAACCTAATTACATACAAACTAACTCTCTAAATGGTGCTAAGTAGATCTCCACCTTTGTTTATATCTATTAATCGGTGCATGAGCCTTTACATGACATAAAAGAATGAAATAATAAGAAAATAAGAACACGGAAGTCGTAAGATGATCTAGAAATCTATGGAAGCTCCAAAAATGGGATCTCGACCTTCTCTCGTCATTTCTGAGAATTAAACTATTGTCAAAATGTATTTTTGATGCATGGGATGCTCTAAATTGGGAATTGGCAGTTAACTATCAATGCACTTCTTCTTCAAAATTGTTGTTGCACCTGTACGCACCTGCACACATAAGTGATAGGTTCCAAAAATCCAAAATTCTTCTAACTATCAAAACTTGAGTTCCAACATCTAGTTTTTTTTCCCTCTTTACACCAAAATGATGTCCAGATGTTTATTCTTAAACTTCTCTATCATCTTTCCTACTTGGAAAGCTTCCAATAGATCTAAAGCCATTGCTGACATTCCTACAAAAATTTGCCCCATTGCATTTCTAATTTCTTTCATCCTAGTGCCACTTCAAGAGTGATCTCATGATTCTCCAAGTCAAGAGGGCCCACTACTTCATGCAGGTAGCCTCTCAATAGCTCATTCTCCTTTCATAGTGATATTAGCTTTGATTCATCCTGATCCATGTGTCAAAATACCTCTTTCATGCCTGTAGTGATCATCACTTTGTTCGTGTCCACCATGGGCCTTCCCAACATGACCTCCTTGATTTGGTAATATTTTAGAGTTAGTTCTTTTATGTCATCATGGGAAGGAGGAATGGCAATAGGTGCATGCAAGTCTTGATCTTGGTTCTTCTTTATGAATGTTAGTGTTCTTTCATCACCCTTAGGTGGCTCAAGCCTCTTCACTACTTTAATCAGTTACTTCATTCCTTCCTTTGTTGTTAGCTCTAACTTCCTTTCATCTCAAAGCATAACCTCCCTCTTTAGCCATGGTGGTGTAGTGCCCATAGGTGACATGTACTTGGATGAAGAGGTTGGTACTAAAATAGGCTCATTGCCCTTATTTCTTCTCTCTGGAGTCTTCTCATGTTGAGGAAGATCTTTAGTAGGAGTATATGTACTTTGTTGGGCTAAGGACCTAGTCTCTATATCTCAAGGAATTTTTTGAGTTTCTTCTATTATTTGTCCCTCCTCAAATACTTCATTGGCATGAAGCTCTTGGGGTTCTCCTTCCTTAGTTCATTGTTCTTCTGCTGCTACTTGAGTCACTGGAGGATGTGGAGTTACTAACTCTTTATCTAGAATGGCAATATCCTATGATGGTGGTGGTGGTGGAATGCCCAAAGGTCCTTGAGGTAGATGAGGTAGTTGATTCTAATCCTCTATTAAAGGCTCACTAGTGGGAGAGTCTATGATCTTCTCACCCACCATCTTAATGCCCACTGGAATAAATTCAAAGTCAGAGAGGTTGAAGAAATTAGTTCCTTCACTCTTTATTTCTTCTATCCACTTCTTTTATTCATCTTTTGATGTTGATACTTGGACAGGCTCTCTTGGATCAGATGAAGGTGTTTGCATAGAAATTCTTCTCCTCTCTTCCTCTGTGACTTTGGCCAAGTGGGTTCTTTGGCTTAAGGGGAAAAAATCTATTTGTTACCCTTCTTCTTCATCTTCATCTTTTGGGATGGTTTCTAGAACCTATGGGGATGTAGTATTCTTTTTTTCAATTCTTCTCCTCTGTGTACCCACCATATTTGTTTTTGTCCTCACTCTCTTTCAAGCTAGGGGGAGGCTTTTTCCTCTATAGTTTTTGGTGGTGGGACACTCTATTCCTATGTTTGTTCCTACTCCTAATGTTGTGGTTGTGCTTGCTCTAGAGGTTGATCAATTGGTTCTGCTTGAAGCTCAACTTGTTCATGTTCTAGTTGTACCTATTATGGATGCACGTAAGCCTTAGTCTCTTATTTCTTTGACCTAAAGGGTACCCTCTTTCTCTTTGTGCCCTTGTTAGCCTCAAATTACTCAACCTCCTTCTTGTGTTGATGTATCATTTCTGGCCTTATTTGGGATTGAATGGGGAAGGTTGGTACGGTGATCTTTGTACCTTTACCTTTAATAGGTATTGTTGTGTCTTGTAGAGGTATAGCTTGAGTAACTAGATCCATCCAAAATGGCTTTCAGATCCATTCCCTTGTACATTTGACCACATGTCTAGCCCAATGATCTATGTCATCATTCTTATCTCTCCCTATCTTAGCATTCATGATAGGCCTATCATAGATTTTATCTCTATTATATAAAGGATCCATAACTTCTAGGGAATCTTTTTCCATGGCCTTGAGAGGAATCTTCATCTTCAACACATTTTCTACTAACTATAGACTCATCGCACAATAGTCCCTTATACAAACATCATAGTAATCTATAGCATTGATCAAGTGGTCTTCCAAGGCTTCAACATAGACAAACTCTTTCCCTACCAGATGTTGCACCATCCCAATGTTGTCAAATAATGGACAAGGGGAGTTGTATTCTTCTAAAGGATACTGATCCCATTTAGAGTTGAAGGTGGAAATGTCTTATTTCTACTTCACGTCAAAAGTGCTAATTGTAATGGGCCAAACCCATGTCTTCTTATGTTGTTTCCTCACTCTATCATATGTAGAAGTGAGTTGGTGGGCTATTTCTAGGAGTATCAACCTACCTAAGGAGTATCTTGGGAGTTTCTTGGGGCACAATAGAGTACCAGCTACCCAAAGATATGTGAAGTTCATAAATTGAATGTAATAAGCTTTGACCTCTGCAATTCAAGATGTTTCTTCTACTGACATTCTCTTCGCATTATCCCCTTCAATAAACCTTATGATGGAAAAGTTGAAACCATCATTAACAACTATGTATTCCACACTTTTTAGTGTGATCTTCTTTCTTAACAATTGTGGATATCCTACATAGGGCCAAGCATTTGCATCTTGCATGCTTCCCTTTCTATATAGGCCTAAATAGTTTGTGCTTCTAGCCGCTAGCAAATACACCATGTATGATGTCATGTAGAAGATCTACTTTAAAAGTGACTAGCTACTCATCCAAGTTATCACTTAGGATGGTCACTTAATCAACATGCATCTTCATGGTCCTCATGGTTTCAGTGAAATAAACCATCCATGTTTGAAGGGTGACCTACTACAAGAAGACCCATGACTCTACTAAGGAGGAAAATCATGTATTTGATGTTTTCTTTCATGTACCCTTTGGTCATATCCACCTTGCCTACGTATTGGTAAATAGATTTATTCTTTCGGTTTATTACTCTTTATTGTCCAATTTGGAGCAATATCTACTCACAAATAGTTGGAAAGCTACTTGTGGATGTGTTGGCTTTCCTCTGAATTGATAGGTACAACTCCCTGAAATAGATTTCTGATGAATTTTGTCTTCTTCCTAAACTACATTGGGGTATGTTCTTAACCCAAGAATAGTAGAGGGATAAACAAGCTAGACCTAAATAAAATCCAACTCAGGTAGATAAAAACTTCTCAATACTAAAGCAGATTTATGCATCCATACATCTTATGAATCAATAAATTCCATCCACATAATTAACTGATGCTGAGCTAAGCTAATTCAAATCTAAACTATGACTAATAAATTGGAAATACTAGCAAAATCTCTTCATAAAATGAACTATAAAAATACTTATCACATTCATCCGTTGCCTCAAAACAAGGGAGGTAAAACTCTATTCTTCCCTTGTTCCAATTCAAATGAAAGAGAAAACATGAACTAAATACAATATTAACTGGAATAGACAATGATTGACATAAAATCCCCTTCAATTGTCTCTACAAAAAAAATTACTTCACACCAAAATTTTTTGACCTTTCACTCATCTTTTCATTTCATACATATAGAGTTTTTGAGATGACCATTACAATGGAAATTTAATTGGTTCATCTTTTGAGGGTGACAAATGGCAAGGTGCTAGTTTATCATATTACAAAGTTACAAAAGAAAACAAAAAGAGGGCATAACATGAATCATTTAGACTTCTTCCCCTTTTCTATTTTTACTCTATGTGACTTGGTAGCAACCATCATTGGGGTCAACTCCTCATGATTGGGCATGTGTATATTGGTGAATCTCAAAAGCCATTTTGCACATTCCCTTGCCAACTCTTTTATGACATTCAATTGATCTAGCAATTCCTCTGCAGCCATGAGTATGCATCCATTAAGTGTTTGTAGCTTTGTCACTCTATTTTGGCTACTAGAAGCCACCCCAGATAGATTATCCAGATATGTGAAGAAATTATATTTCATCACTTTTATTCCAATAAGAGCTTTTCCTTGAGCACTTGTTTGTGAATCAGTGTGTAATCCTCTCATAAGCTCAAATCCTTTATCTTGAGTCTTCTTTATTTTACCCTTTGTCTCCTTGAGCCCCTTCTCAGCTTCTTGGATCATTTCTAGCTTGAACTACATAATTTGGAACCATTCAAACAAAGGTTCATTCCCTTTCTTTAGAATCTTGGCTTTGACTACTGCTTTTTCTTTCATTTGGATGATCATCTTTAAAAGGGATATGCATTCATCACACCTAGCTCTTTCTCTGGCCAGAGTATTCCTGTTAGATAATATGTTATCCTTTTCTATTTCTAGTATGATGATAACATTTCCAATTTGATCTATGAGAGAAACTCCATCTTATTTGAGTTTTTCAATCCATTCTTTCACAATCTAGTCGAAGTGTCTATCTTTTTGGAGTTGAGAAATGAAAACTTGCACTTCTACGGTAGTAGGATCCTTATTCATAGGTACACCAGTGATAGTTGCCAGCAAAATGAATAGTTTCCTAATAAATATATTCAGCTCTTCTATCTCGGCCTTCATCTTAATCTTTGACAATTTGAGGCTTTCCAATTGTCCTTCTATCACTTCATTACTTGATCTCCATAAGCCAACTTTAGTATTGTGTCTGGCTTCCCCAAGATCAATTGAATGCAGAGTGAAATAATTAGGTATCATATCTTCAATCCTACCTTCTTTTTTTGGCTTGGCTATTTCCATGGTCAAGTAGCCTATTTCTAGATCTTGCCCACATATTGATAGAGTCTTTTATTTCTTACCTTTCGCCAATGCAGTCCTAGAGAAAACTGTGAGAGATACAGTGTCCTTTGTGGGGACACTCTCATCTTTTCTCTTCCTCTTCCTTTCTAATGTATCTTCTAGACAAGAATCTATACCTATTACCTTGGAAGCTATCCCCAGTGACTCTATGCTAAACATTTTCTTTTTAGCCGGAGTCACTATCACTATAATTTCAGAGAAGGGATTCTTTAGATCTTGGGAAAGGAGCCTAGATGAACTCTGAATTTTCTCCACCTCCTGGGTCTTCTTTGCTACCTTGTTAGATTTAGTAGACTCACTACTACTACTCTTTTCATCTCCTATCTCTACTATCTGAAAAGGGGATCCACTTGACTTCAAAAGGGGAGCACTCTCAGATGGAATAGGACTATGATGACGAGATGAAACCAGAGTGATATGATGAGAAGGGATTGGAGTAGTGTGTGGAGATGGAGTTGGAGTAGTGTACAGAGATGGGACTAGAGTAGTAGCACCATTCTTTGGCTCCTCCATCTTCTCTTCTTCAGTACCAGCTTGGGTTCCAATAACTGGTAGAGAACCACCTTGACAAGTCAGAGCTATTGGGATGTTCTTATCTGGGGGTTGATCACCTCCTCCTACAAGTAGAGCTGGTCCTTAAGTAGTTGTGGTTATCACATTGGGTGTGGCACTTTGAGAAGTAGGGGTAGCAGCTGTTGGAGAAGCTTGAGTAGTCTTGCTCTTACTCTAGCCTTTTTTAGCTATCCACTCAACCCATTTCCCAATCCTCTTGGTTATTTGAGCCACATAACATCAAAATCTTCTTCTATATCAACATAAGGCTCAGAACTAATAGGAGTATTCCTTAATTTAGTCAAACATGTATTACTATACATATTTTTCCCATCATCTTCTAGTCCTTCCACATTCAGATCAATGCCATATATCTTCACTTGCTCCATTGTGAGTCTGGCAAAAGCATGATCTCAACTCTCTAACTCATTTTTACAATCCACCCAATAATCTTCTATAGAAGTAATATACTTGATCATGCTCCCAATTTGAAGCACATCTCTTGCATACCCATTTGGGTCAAGCATGGGCCTCACAACCTCATATTCTTCTAACTTGTACTAGTTCTTGAATGCCTTGAGCATGCTTTTGGCATCAAATCATAATTCACAACTATAAGCTCCAACCTTCATGGGGAATTCATACCCTTTCTTCCTTAAACTAGCACTTGGCACATTCACCTATATGGCTTGTCTCACAATTTCTATCAGCATGATCATGTCGCTTGGGTATCTAGGAAACTTCAAATGAAATCCATCGAAAGGTGCAAGACACAAATATTAAAAGGATGAGAATTAAATAAAGTAGCTACCAAACTGACTAATGGCCACTATCACTTCTGGGCTAAATTTTCTCTCTAGGCATCCTTGGAGTTCCCTACAAATCCTCATTGTAAATGAATCATTAACTCTAACATATTCTACATAGCTATTTTGTAATTGCAAGCATGGGTAAAATTCATAACTTTTCACATCATCAAGGAAATTCTCTATTCTGGGAAGGCCTAGCCACAATTGTAGAGAAGCTAACATATAAATTAGGAAAGAAGACATGTAGAACTTCACAGCACTGAGGGCTCTGGATAGATGCTTACATACCTCATATGCCTAGTCAACATACTGTGTATCTGAGCAAATGATTTGTACCAAAAAGAAATACTGTTCTACAAAATTGAGTGCTTCTACCTTACATTTCAATTCATGCAAAAGGAGCAGAATGTCCATGATCTCGGGCTTGAGATCAGTGCCAAAAATGGTCTAGGAACCTTACTTTTAGCCCCCTGTGCTTTTTGGAACCAAGACCTCATCATCTCCTTCCACCATACCATCTTCTTTAATGAAAACTCATACATAGCTCCTCCTACTGTCAATTCAAAAAACTCTTCTTGCTCTAGGATCCAGAGGCAATTTATTATGGCTTGCCTATCAATTGAGATCAAAATTGTTTGATCAAGTAGCAAGATTTGTTTAGTAGCTATATTATAATGATTTATGTATTCAACGATCAACTGAACAGGTTGAACTTCCACTGGAAACCCACCTACTTCCACTAACCCACTTCCAAGGATTTTCTCTATTATTGGGTGAATTAACTCTATCCTCTACCTCCTTTGGAAATCCTACATATCAAAGAAATGAAGTGAGGTGTCTGTGACATTCTACCATGTCGACTTAATTCCATTCAATCCATCAAAACCTACGAACCTTGTTGCCATCTTATCTGAGATAGGAATGAACAAAGATTTGAAAATTACAGATAATGTAGAAGATTGAATTTGCAACTATAAAAGCTTTGAAAACCCTATTTAATTCAATAGTATAATAGTTTGATAAAGAGAGCAGTAGTTTGAAAATCTGTTATGTTCATCTCTATATAGGAATTGTTCATACACCTGTTGATCTTCAAGTTCTGCACCACACGAGTGAATTAAAAGATAAATCCATTATGTTCATAAATGTGGGGGTTGTAATAGATTTTTTCTAGCCCTTTCACTATTTTCATTGGCCCAATAGTAACTTTCTCTTATTACTGGCTTAGTTTCCTATATTTTTTTACCAAGTTTCAAAAAATTAAGAACAGAGTACTCCTTGGAGGAAAATCCGCTTAGTCAGATTTTTCTTAAAGTACCTTCCCAAATGTGATCAACTTTCTTTCATTATCTTTTCTTAAACATCTTGTAATTGATTTATGAACCAACCATGCTTGCAAGAGTGATTTTTCACTAGATGTGAAAAATAGCTTTCTAGGGTAGAAAACCCGCAGAGGAGAAGGCAATTTTTGTCTTTGCGCTTTTGCCTTTATTTTACCTTCTCTCTCTAAGTCTATTGCCTCTAAGCTTTCAAAAAATCTAAAAAAGGTTGTGAAAGTGGAAAAAGGGACCTACTTACTTGCCTTACTCTCTCACAAATGCTTTTGTCAAAAAACTAACTTCTTAGTTTGAAACCTGCTGAGGAGAGGCTACTTCATAATTTTTTGCCAAATGCTATTTTGCTCATCATGATGAATTCTAAGTGATTCCCACGGTAGACTATTGCAATATTTGAATGGTCTATCCATAAAACAATTCTTTCCCTTCTTGGTTTAGCTCACAAACTACATTCATAGACCTCTACAGAAACTCACCTTCAAGGGTCAAAAACCTGGCAAGGAGAAGCTGAAACTAAATTTTTTGCAAGCTTAATTTTCTTCATGTGTAAATCATAATGGGCTGCACGTAAGTTCATTAGAGATAAATTTGTAGAAATAACTATATAATCCAAGAATCTCCATTGGAAGGTCCTATACTACCCATAAAACTCACAACAACAAGGGAAACCCACCCAGTTGTGTAATGTAGGAGAAGGAAGATGAAAACCTGATGGAGAGACTTTCCACTTAGGGAAAAGAAATAGACTCAAATGTACTTGAACCTAATTGAGACACATGACCATTTTCCACTTTGCATAATGGGTACAGGATGAAAAGTGGGGCAATAGCTTGCTCTAACTGGGGACTTGGGTTAAGTAAACCCAAGAAAGGAACTCAAAATCTCTGGTTTTGCAAAAGAAGGTAAAAAGGTGGGAACATCCAAAACAAAAATGAGGCAAAGAATAGGAAAACAAAGCAAAGGAAAAGGGCTATCTAGGAAACACAAAAAGAGACTAAACCTAATTGTATTATAATACAAGGGTTACCTGTTTTCAATTAGCAATTTGATAAAGCTTCAGATTTTGAACATTATAGGTCAGGCATAGTACTTCACCATCTTCATATGCCAACTTGAAAGAATTATTTTCAAATTCCTAATGAATTCTAAATGGGCCTTTCCATAAAGTATCAAACTTCTTATGCATTCCTTTCAGAGCACTTCATTTGTCCCAAAGTAGAACATTGTCTCCTACCATCAATTTTCGGGGTCTTGCTTTCTTGTCAAACAGATCCTTCACTCATGTCTGGTGTTCTGTGATGTGATCCACAATTTCCTCCCTTTCTTCTTCAAGTTTACTTAGGTATAGGATCCTCTTTTCTAAACCATCTTTAAAAATATCATCTTTGATCACCATTCTTAGTTTATTTGTGGCCAATTCCAGAGGTAAGGGTAGATTAGCTTCAGTCCCATAAACCAATTCAAAAGGAGATATGCCAATTGCCCTTTTAGGTGTTACTCTATCTACCCAAAGCACTTCATAAATATTTTTATGCCAAGTCTTTTGGTTCTCTGAAACTAGTTTTTTAACAATAATTATCAAATTCTTATTATTGGGCTTAGCTTGACCATTTCCTTGAGGGAAGTAATCAGATGAATATCCCATGGTGATCCCATATTCAAAGTAGAAATTGGTAATTTCAATTGAAGAAAAATAAGATGCATTATCCATTACCAATTTAATAAGAACACTAAACTTGACCAATATGTTCTCCTTTATGAATTCACACACCACTTTGGAAGTAGTTTTCTTAGTAGCTTTAGCTTCTACCCACTTAGTGAAGTAGTTAGTCATAGTTATCACATATTGGTGACCAGCACTAGATGTAGGACTAATAAGACCAATGAAGTTGAGACCCCATTGTTAAAAAGGACCTTGAATGATAATAGGTCTCAATGGCAGAGCAGCTAATTGAGGGTGTCCAGAGAACATCTTGCACTTCTCACATTTTGCCACCTAGGCATATGCATCTTTAAATATCTCAGGCCAGTAATAACACTACCTTAGTATTTTGAAAGCTATGACTGAAGATGAGAAATGTCCCCTACAAGCTTCATCATGAAATGTTCTCAACAACTTTTCCTACTATTGTTTTTCTATGTACCTAAGGAATGTGCCATCAATGGATTTTTTGAATAGTCTACCATCCCAAATTACATGCTTGGCTACTTTAAATTTAAAATATCTCCTTTGTTTTGTATTCAGACCCTCTGGACATTCACTGTATGTTTTTAGATAAGAGATATTTTCAAACCATGAATCATAGAGGCCTACAGCCAACACCAACTGCTTCTCTCCCGATTCTTCTGATTCTTCAGTTATCTTATTTTCTCCAATCACCTTACATAGAGAATTTCCCCTTATCAACTTGGTAGGTTTTATTTCTATATCATACTCCTATATCTTTTCCACCCATGCTCCTTTGACATTACAACACACATCCTGTTGTGTCAATACACTCTTTATTGCTACGTTCAAGACAAAGACCACAGAATGTGAATGCAAGATACCAAATCAAAAGAATTTAAGGGATTTAACCACTATAAAGGCACATTTTTCAATCTACAAATATTTCAATTCATGATTTTTTAAAGGTATGCTCATGAAAGCTATTGGAGCTTGTACCCTTTCATCATTTTCTTGCATAACTATGGTTGATAGGGTCTATTCAGAAGCATAACAATAAATGATGAAATCTTGTTTACAATTCAGATGACATAACACTAGGTCATTAGAAATAGCAGTCTTTATATCTTGAAAGGCTCACTTTCCCACCTTATTTCATTTGAAACTTGAATTTCCTTTCATCATATCCACTATGTGTTTAGTTGTTTCTACAAAATCAGGCACAAACCTTATGAGAAAATCCACTTGCCCAAAGAAAGATTTAACTCCTATTTTATTCAAAGGAAAGCTCAATCTTTGAATGGCCTCTACCCATTCAAGGTCAATCCTAATGCCTTCTTGGGACACTATATGACCTAGGAGTTTCCCCTTTGTTACATAGAAAATTGACTTCTTGGGATTGAGAGAGATCCCATGCTCTATGCATTTTTGCAAAAATTTCCTCAAATCTTCCATATGATCTTTCCTTTTTCTTGAGAACATGGTGAGGTCATCCAAGTATATGACTATTATTTGGTCTTTTAGATCAGCAAATGTCTTACTCATGCATCTTTCGAGTGTAGCACTAGCATTGATAAGTCCAAAAGGCATTTTGTGATACGCAAATGCACCCCAAAGAGTGGTGAATGCCATCTTATGCTAATCTTTCTCTTCTACTTCAACTTGGTTATAACCTAAGAAACCATTTAGCATCAACATCATTTTAGATCCTGCTACCATTTGTAATAGGTAATCCATATTAGGAATAGCAAAGTTATCTTTAAGAGATGCTTGATTTAGATTGCAAAAATCGACACACATCTTGATCTCCTTAGTTTTCTTTCTGTTGGGTACTATGTTGGCTGTCTAGGTGGAATGATGAATGGGATAGATGATCCTTTGTTTTAACATCTTATCTACCTCCTGAAAGATGGCATCTATGACTTTAGGATTGTAGTTCCTCTATTTTTTTCGAAAAGGGATTGCATCAATTTTTAATGGAATTTGATGTTTTACCTTCCTATATCTATAATTTTCCAAATCTTCATAGCTCCATGCAAAAACATCTCTATATTCCATGAAAAAATTTCTTGTGGCTTCTTTCTCTTTAGGTGAACAACACTTCTAGATGTTAATAATTTTGGGATTATGAATATCTCCAATATTAACTCCTTCATATTCACCCATTGTTGGCCCCTTTTTTGCTCTCTTCTAATTTATGTAAGCATCATGTCTATTAAACAATTTTTCTAAAGCCAAAAAATATGAGGGAATAATGTTACCTTTTAGTTGAACTTCTCCATTTTGATTCTATTCCCTACTTGCATCAGAGCTTTCATGATTACTTCCATTGGATTCATCCTCAAAGATAGACTTGTCATTTTCAAGGAACATCTGCAAACTCTTATCATCATTGAAAACTTGCCATGATTTTGTGTTATCTGGAATGGTAGATCGATACACAATTTCAATCTGATACTTTTTGCCTTTGAAATTTGGGTGAGGAAGTAATAGGGAGGTAGAGATTGCTAAGGAATCAGCTTTGGTATTCATCTCTCTCAGAATCACTTCAATAGAGAAGGCATCTAGACTTTCAATCTCATCCTAGACTCTATTTCTATAATTCTTTAGCTTGCTATTTTTAACAGAATACTATCCTTTTACCTGCTTTACAATAAGCTCTACATCACCTTGAGCTTTTAAAATCTTTATCTGTCTTTTTTTTTCTATTATTATTCCCAGTAATAAGGCCTCATATTCTGTAATGTTATTCATATTCCCAAATTCCAATTTGAAAGCCATAGGTTTAGGTTCTCCTTCTGAGGATATCAATACTACACTTGCTCTAGATCCTGAAGAAGCACAACTTCTGTTGAATTCAAGCATCCATATAGCTGATGCCTCTTTATTTTCATTAGGAACTTTCTTGTTTTGATTCCCATCTATTTGTTCATCAGAGCCTTCTTTAGTAAACAACATATAGTTTCCGAATTCGAGCTCTAGGTAGAGAATCTGAGCTTTAGGGTCATCTGATTTCAAGACTGTGAACTTTTCCATTTCTTCAAGTTCTAATTTTACTTTCTTATTCCCAATAGGTATCATTTCTTAAGACCAATCTAGCTTTATTTCTCCTTCTAATTCTCAACAAAAAATTCTACTTAAAAGAAATCCATAGATCGCTGGAATGTTAGCTACAAGAATAGTCAATAGGAGCTTCTTTTCTAGATGTGAAGCTAAGGCTACCTGAGCATCTTTAATATGCCCAAGTAAGGGAACTTTTTTAACATCCATCGAGTAGAATCTTCCATGTGCTTTAGTGAGACTGAGACCTAAAGGCATAACATTATCTAATGCACCTAAATCTATTATACAATTACTAAGTTTACATTCATTAATATACAATGAGATATAAAAAGGGTTTGGCTTTTGTCCAAGGGATGTTGCTAAGACTGTAGAATATTCTTGGTTAAATAAACTAGATGTCAATGTCTCATCCTCTTTCTCATCCATTACATTACAATTGGCATCTGGTGTGCTTCCTTTACATTAGTCTACTAGTCTATTTAACTCAGAAGGATATGACTTTAAATAATCAATAGTGGAAATTTGAATTTTTGATTCTTCACAAAATTTAATGAAATCAAAGGATGTCTTGTCCTTACCCATTTGTGAAGTAGATGCTCCTTGATTAGTATATACATTACTCATTGAAGGACTAGAGTCATTTGTGTGAGTGTGACTAGAGGATTGATCCTTCAACCTTTGGCCCCGAGTAAGTACTGTGTATGACATTCCATCAATGGTTGCATAACATTCACCTTTTGATTTAGAATCTGATTTGTATTCCAAAAATAAATTTCTAAAGTCACCATTTGAATAGGAATTGGGCTCAGAAAAAGGAGTTGTAGTGTTCAACTCATTAGTAGATAACAACTACATCATGTGGGCAGTCTTTGAACAACTCTCACTATCATGATCTATGGTCAAATGAAAGATGCACATAATTCCTTTTTTTGGCACTGTCTCAATTTGCAACCTGGGTCGTGATCCTTTAAGTTGTGGAAATATAGTTTCGTTGTTTCTTCCTAGTGAATTTTGATAATTCTGCTAATAGGAGCTATTGAATTCAGGTAACTACTTCATCATTGCTACCAACTTATTCGACAATTTCTAAATCATCTCCTACAATGATGTGGTATTACTAGAACTTCCCTTAGTTTGAAATTCTCATTTCCATTTTCTTGCAGAAATCAAATCATCCTCACACTCAATCGCCTTTTTTTGTTCATCAGCTAAATCTATGGGATGTGCTCTCCTTAAATCATAATTGACATCTGGAGGCATCACACTAATAAAGAAAGTTTTGAAATTACCAGGTGTAGGTCTATCAGTGATTGGAATTTTGCTGACAGTCTTATTGAATTTGGCAACAAAATCTCTCATACTCATGGTAAGTTGCTTCTTAATTAAGGTCAACTATGTCAACAAAACATGCTTATCTTCTGCAGTTTGAACCTCATTTCAAAGGTTGTTCTTAATGTATCTCAATTAGTTATTGAGCCATCTACTAGATGATTAAACTAGTCTACTACACTATATGTGAGAGTCTCTATGAACAACCTCATAGCAACATCTTCATGTCCCACCCCTAGCATATGAGTGGTTGCAAAGAAAGCTTTAATGTGTTCATCTATAGTGACTTTCCCATCACTTGAAAATTTAGGGAAATTCTTCCTTGAACTGGCTGGGAGTGGATGATAAGCATTTAATGCTAATGGTCCTATTGCTGTGGCCCATGGGGTAGCCATGATTGTTCTAGTAGTAAATGGAGGGAAATTAACATTTGGAGGGGCAGTAACTCTGTGAAGCACTGGTGTCCTAATTTCTAATAGGGGAAGGGGGTCTCCTCTGGCTTTTGCCTTCACTTTTCTTTTTTAGGACATCTAAATTATTAAAGCCAAGCTTTGCAAGTTTATCAAAGATAGGGTCTTGCCCACCCTATTCCTTGGTACTTTTGAGGAACCTAAATTGTTCCAAGGTGTTGGGTCTAGTTTATCTTTGAGCTTCTTCACTCAATTATTTTTCTGCTCTTTGGATATCTCTCCTTTGAACAACTCTCTCCAAGGCTTCAACTCTTCTTTCCTCTTCCTCTAATACACGGCTAGCATTCTTGTAATGTTTAGTGTTCCTTCTATGTCTCCAAATGAATGTGTCAAGGGATGAAATTATGTCCTCTTGGTCATCTTGAAAACCAAGGTTAGGCTAGAGCACTGGAATTATACTTTCATGAGGTTGTATCATTTTCTCTTATGACATAGGCTTTTTGATCAAGTGATTGTTCATCTCCCCAATAGAGTCACCAAAAATCTGTTGGTAAACAAATTTTTTCTTTTGGTTTTTTACTCTTTAATGCCTAATGTGGAACAATATCTGCTCACAAACAGTTGGAAAGCTACTTATGGATGTGTTGGCTTTCCTCTAAATTGGTAGGTACAACTCCTTGAAATAGATTTGCAATGAATTTTGTCTTCTTCCTAAACTACTTTGGGGTATGTTCTTAACCTAAGAATAGTAGAGGGATAACCAAGCTAGACCTAAATAAAATCCAACTCAGGTAGATAAAAACTTCTCAATTGTAAAGCAGATTTATTCATCCATACATCTTATGAATCCATAAATTCCATCCACATAATTAACTAATGTTGAGCTAAGCTAATTCAAATCTAAACTATGACTATTAAATTAGAAATACTTGCAGAATCTCTAAGTTGAATGAACTTTAACAATACTTATCACATTCATCCGTTGCCTCAAAACAAGGGAGGTAAAAATCTATTCTTCCCTTGTTCCAATTCAAATGAAAGAGAAAACATGAACTAAATACAATATTAACTAGAACAAAAAATGATTGACATAAAATACCCTTGAATTGTCTTTGCAGCAAAAAGTACTTCACAAAAAAATAAAAAATTGACCTTTCATTCATCTTTTCAATTCATACATATAGAGTTTTTAAGATGACCATTACAATGTAAGTTTAATCAGTTCATCATTTGAGGGTGACAAATGGCAAGGTGCCAGTTTGTCATATTACAAAATTACAAAATAAAACAAAAAGAGGGAATAACATGAATCATTTAGAATTCTTCCCCTTTTTTGTTTTCACTCTATGTGACTTGGTAGCAACCATTATTGGGATCAACTCCTCATGATTGGGCACGTGTATATTAGTGAATCTGAAAAGCCATTTTGCATGTTCCCTTGCCAACTATTTTACAACATTCAATTGATCAAGCAATTCCTCTGCAACCACGTGTATGAATCCACTGAGTGTTTGTAGCTCTATCACTCTATTCTAGCTACTAGAAACCACTCTAGACAGATTATCTAGATATGTGGAGAAATTATTTTTCATCACTTCTATTCCAATAAAAGCCTTTCCTTGACCACTAGTTTGTGAATCAGTGTGTAATCATCTCATAAGCTCAAATCCTTTATCTTGAGTCTTCTTTAATTTACCCTCTATCTCCTTGAGCCCCTTCTTAGCTTCTTGGATCATTTCTAGCTTGAACTACATACTTTGGAACCATTCAAACAAAAGTTCATTCCCTTTCTTTAGAATCTTGGCTTTGACTGCTTCTCTTGCTTTGATCTGGATGATCATCTTTAAAAGGGAGATGCATTCATCACAACTAGCTCTCTCTCCGACCAGAGTATTACTGTTAGATAATATGTTATCCTTGTGTGTTTCTAGGCTAAGGATACAATTTCCAATTTGATCTATGAGAGAAACTCCATCTGATTTGAGCTCCTCAATCCATTCTTTCCCAATCTAGCTAAAGTCTCTATCTTTCTGGAGTTTAGAAATGAAAACTTGCACTTCTACAGCAATAGGATTCTTAGTCACAGGTACACCAGTGATAGTTGCCAGTAGAAAGATCAGTTGCCTAATAAATTTATTCAGCTCTTCTATCTCAGCCTTCATCTTGATCTTTGACAATTTGAGGCTTTCCAATTGTCCTTTTATCACTTCATTACTTGATCTCCTTAATCCAACTTTAGTATCGTGTCTAGCTTCCCCAAGATCAATTGAATACATAGTGAAATCATCAGGTATCATATCTTCAATCCTCCCTTCTTTGTTTAACTTGGCTATATCAATGGTCAAGTATCGTATTTCTAGATCTTACCCAAGTATTGATAGAGTCTTATGTTTCTTAGCTTTCACCAATGCAGTCCTAGAATGAACTATGAGACATACAGTGTCCTTTGCTGGGACACTCTCATATTTTATCTTCCTCTTCCTTTCTAAGGTATCTTCCAGCCAAGAATCTATACCTATTGCCTTGGAATCTGTCCCCAGTGACTCTATGCTAAACATTTTATTTTTAGCTGGAGTCACTGCCACTGTAGTTGTAAAAAAGGGATTCTTTAGATCTTGTGAAAGGAGCCTAGATGAATTCTAACTTTTCTCCACCTCCTGGGTCTTCTTTGCTACCTTGTTAAATTTAGTAGACTCACTACTACTACTCTTTTCATGTCCTATCTCTACTATCTGAATAGGGGATCCACTTAACTTCAGAAGGGGAGCACTCGTGGATGGAATAGCACTATGATGAGGGGATGAAACTAGAATGATATGAGGAGAAGGGACTGGAGTAGTGTGTAGAGATGGAGTTGGAGTAGTGTGCAGAGATGGGACTAGAGTAGTAGCACCATTCTTTGTCTCCTCCATCTTCTTTTCTTCAGTACCAACTTGGGTTCCAATAACTGGCAGAGAACCACGTTGACAAGTCAGAGCTATTGGGATGTTCTTATCTTAGGGTTGGATGCCTCCTCCTATAGGTAGAGCTGGTCCTTGAGTAGTTCTAGTTGTCAGACTAGGTGTGGCACTCTGAGAAGAAGTAGGGGTAGAAACTGTTGGAGAAACTTGAGTAGTCTTGCTCTTACTCTAGCCTTTTTTAGCTATCCACTCAACCTATTTCCCAGTCCTCTTGATGATTTGAGCCATCATAACATCAAAATCTTCTTCTATATCAACATAAGACTCAAAACTAATAGGAGTATTCCTTAATTTGGTCAAATTTGTATCATAGTAAATATTTTTCCCATCATCTTCTAGTCCTTCCATATTTAGATCGATGCCATATGTCTTCACTTGCTCCATTGTGAGTCTGGCAAAAGCATGATCTTGACTCTCCAACTCATTTTTACAGTCCACCCAATAATCTTCTATAGAAGTAATATGCTTGATCATGCTCCCAATTTGAAGCACATCTCTTTCATACCCATTTAGTTCGAACATGGGCCTCACAACCACATATTCTTCTAACTTGTACTCATTCTCGAATGCCTTGAGCATGTTTTTGGTATTAGATCAGGACTCAAAACTATAAGCTCCAACCTTCATGGGGAATTCATATCCTTTCTTCCTTAAACTAGCACTCAACACATTCACCTGGATGGCTTGTCTCACAATTTCTATCAACACGATCCTGTCGCTTGGGTATCTAGGCAACTTCAAAGGAAATCTGTCAAAAGTTGCAAGATGCAAATATGAAAAGAATGAGAATTGAATAAAGTAGCTACTAAACTTACTGATGGCCACTATCACTTCTTGGTTGAATCTCCTCTCTGGGCATCCTTGGAGTTCCCTACAAATCCTCATTGTAAACACATCATTATCTCTAACATATTCTACATAACTATTTTGTAACTGCAAGCATGGTTAAAATTCATAACTTTTCACATCATCAGGGAAGTTCTCTATTTTGGAAAGGCCTAGCCACAATTGTAGAGAAGCTAACATATAAATTTGGAAATAAGACATGTAGAATGAATTATAGAACTTTGTAGCACTCAGGGCTCTGGATAGATGAAATATTTGAATGATCTACCCATAAAAAAATTCATGCCCTTCTTGCTTTAGCTCGCAAAGTACATTCATAGACCTTCGCAAAAATTCACCTTCAGGGGTCAAAAACCAACCGAGGAGAAGGCAAAACTGAATTTTTTGCAAGCTTAATTTTCTTCATGTGCAAATCATAATGGGCTGCAAGTAGATTCATTGGAGATAACTCTGTGGAAATAAATATACAATCCAATTATGTCCATTGGAAGGTTCCTATACTACCCATAAAACTCATGACAACAAGGGAAACCTACCCAGTTGTGTAATGCGGGAGAAGAAGGAAGATGAAAATCCAATGGAGAGACTTTGCACTTGGGGAAAAGAAATAGAGTCAGATGTACCTAAACCTAATTGAGACACATGACCATTTTCCACTTTTCATAATAGGTACAGGATGAAAAGTGGGGAAACACTACCCTTTAGCCCATAGGTGTCCGATCAATGTGAAACAAGGTCTGGACAAGTTCCTTTGCCTCTTTCTCATTCAACCTATACCACCATTCACATCCATCATATGAAATCTCTAGATATTGGTCCACCCTAGGAAGGTAAATTTTGAGGTTGGAGGTCCAAGACAATCCCTTTAGTTATTCTCTTCATGACCTTTTCTCTTATCACACAGTGCTCTGCTAGTGTCATTATCATTTTCGAAGATTCAACTGATGTGTGATGGTAAGTTGCATTCATTAGCCCTAACTAGATTAGTGCAGATACCATTTCTGACCTTTCCTTAGGTTTGTTGCAAATTTCAAGGAAGGCATTCCAATCTACATATCCCAACTCTATGTCTTGGATTTTTGCATGCCCATCCTAGAATCATGAGCTCTTTGGTGCTCCTTGATATTTGAACACAACTATTTTTGGTGTCATTTTCTCTACCATGGAAGATGATGAGGCTATCATTTGATCTGTACAAAAGAGTAAAACATTAGTCTTATGTCATCAAAAGGAAAAACTGAGACTCTTTAGGACTCTAACTATCATCAAATGAAGCAAAAAACTATTCAAAATGTAGATTCTCACCCTAGAAAGGCTTGATGTGCTAGTGTGCTTTAATAGCCTTGAAATGACTATTTTGTATAGTTGCACATGTGCACACCTAGGCAAAGTGTGCACATGCACATTGCCTTAGTGCAAATGGGGAGGGAACCCTTAGCTTTTATATGTGTGCAGAGGTGAACATATGCACATCTCATGGGAGTGCGCTATGTGCACCTCGTAGGAATTCCTTTAGTCAAGGGTTTTTGGCTAATTTGTTATATTTTTGTTTTTTTTTCTTTATATGTAGGTGCGCACATGCACACCTACTAGCAGTACACATGTGTGCACCTTAAGGTGGCTAACCTTGTGTTTTGTGCTATGTAGGGGACTAAAGAGGAGTGAAGGAGTGGACAAAGTCTGGGTGTAGAGGTGTGGTTAAAAGAGGAAGGTGAGAGTGGAATAAAGAAGGAGAGGAGAAGCTAAGGTCTTATATAGACCCCTAGGGGATGCACTCCCAGAAGGACTATGCATGTGCACACCTTTGAGGATGTATAAGTGTGCACCTCAAGAGGGTGTACATGTACACACCTCCCAAAGTGTGTAAGTGCGTACCTTCAGAGGATGTGCATCTGTATGCCTTCAAAGGGTGTGCATGTGCATACCTATTCTAGAGGTTGCATCTGCCCCTTAATTTTGAATTTTCCCAATTTTTGACTATCCAAAACTCCCTAGTCAGAGACTGGAGTTTGACCTAGACCCAAGATATGGTCCCAAAATGACCAAGTCTCCAAACTAGGAGCCTAGTATGGGAAATTAAACTAGGGGGTCCCCATTTTCTATGAGATAATGGGGTGTGTGTTATGAAACCACAATAGGTACCATCCCCACTAGGGTTTTCCCTTGGCTAGGGTTTCCTTAGTTAACAAATAATGGTTATATGAGTTCTCTTTGTGTATGGTTTTATTTACTATTAAGCATTGTTGGTTTACTTTCATATGCATATTATAAAGTAATTAATAATATCTAGATGTGGGAAAAAGTTTATAGAATGTTGATTCACCCCCAACCCCATTCCCCCTCCCTCCCTCTTAGTATTATCTATTTCTAACAATTGGTATCAAAGCACAGTTACTTAGTAGAGGCTTAACATTTTGAGTAAGATCCCTATGGATATGGAATAGTTAAAGATAAATATTGAAGAAGTCCTAGAGACAATTAATCTTCTTACAAAGGAAAGAGACAATATGAAAGAAAGATATGAAAATGCAAAAGATTACATTAGTAGACTAAAAGATAAAATTGATTACCTTAAATCTAGGAAAGAATCAAAAGAGAAGATTAGTGACAGTGATGAAGTAAGAACCCTCAAGAAATAAAATGAGATCTTGAAACATGAGTTGAAAATGATTGAACTTAAGTTGAGTCTTAAGAAGGATGACAGTAAGATTGAACCAAATCTTAAATCTAAGAATGTAGACCTAAGATCCCATCTGACTCTAGTAACAACTGAATTAGATACAATAAGAATAGATCATGCAAAATTAGAAAAGTACAATACCATTGTGAAGGATAATTAACACAAACCAAACAATAGTTAGAGAAGCTTTATTCTAGTAGTGAGAAAATTCATGAATAATTATTTTTCCAGAGATCCTCTTATGATAAGACAGGTTTTGGATATCTTATTGGAGAGAAATTAGCCAAGAAAAGTGAAGTTAGGAAGGAACTAGATCTAGTTGTTGAAATGCTTAAGATTAAAGAAATTGATCAGAATAGGATTAAACTAGGTATAACTATAGAAGTATCTAAAGAAGTTGAGCAAGTTGATCTATCTAAGAAACATGATGAACCTAAGGAAATAGAGCAAGTTGATTCACCTAAAAAGGCTAGACATGAATTCAGAGGTAGATTTTTTATATGCAATTAAGTTGGTCATATGAAGAGAGATTGTACAGGTAAATCTTTCAAACCTATCACTAATTTCTATTGTTATATTTGTCATGGTTTTGGACATCAAGCAGTAGATTGTAAGAAACCTAAGTTTAATAGTAATAATGGAAATATTAGAATGTATAGGAATACTAACCCTGCAAGTAATGAAAGAAGGAGATCACAAAGCAAATCCAATGATGGAGAAACATCTAATGGAGAAAGGAACTAGATTGTATGTTACAAATGTAACAACCCTGGACATATTGTAAGAAATTGCAGAGCATCAGATAATTAGAATGTAACCAATCAGAGAAGAAATGCACCTATATGTCAATTATGCAATAACTTCTGACACACAACAAGATTTTGAAGTATTGACAGAAGGAATTTCAATAGGAATCTTAACTATAGAAGAAACAATAATAGAAATGGTAGAAGAAATGGTAATGGAAACAATAATAGTCAGAAGGAAGCACTTAAAGAGCATGCAGAAGAATTCAAGGAAGCATTTGTCAAAGAAAATGATCCATCAAGTTCACATAAGTAATTGAAGAAGAATTCTTTGATGCACATGATGGAAGATTGAAGTCAACAATTATTTGTAATTCATCATATTTAAATTAAGCATTTCCCCAAAAGATAGAGCATCAGTTAATTAGAACAAAAGTTAAAGGTTGGATCAGAACTTGCACAGTTGGCAGAAGGTAGAAGACATATTGAGGAAGTTATAGTTAAGCATGCAAACATTTTTGTGATCACAATAAGTTGTCTAGAAGAAAACAATCTTACTAGTAATCATAAACAAATTTTTTGGATGAAGTAGATGCACATTTAATGCGAAGTTAATTTTGAAACAATTTAAGTATTGATAAGAAGATATTGAGTACCATTTGATCATGTGAAGAGTCCTAGAGCATTTGTGAGGAATTTAACAATGAATGGAATCATTTTAAAGTGTGAAGTTATAGAAGCCCTAGTACTCGATAATTAAGGTATTTTACAAAGATTTTAGTTAAAATTTTCAGCATAATCAGTTAGTATAATGGTGAGCTAGTTTGTGTTTAATGTTAGTGAGATACCAAGGTATAAATTTAAGAAGTGCATGTTTGTTTCTTTAATTGATGATTCTTTGGGAGCATTTTCACAAATTCCACCAAATGTGCTTCATGTGGAAGATGTTACAAGCTACATTCACTATAAATTTGAGAGTATTGGAGATGAAGACATTCATAAGGATTTAGATATTGTGTGTAATGGAAACCTAACCTTGAAACTTGATTTCGCATACTTGAATGAGTTGAACCTTATTAAGTATATGTTTTATACAAAATTTGATAATCATGAATGGAGTAGGATTATCTTGAGAAGAGTCCATGAAGAGATGTTTTGGGTAGGATATATACCTATCATGATTGACAATGACCTAATCCATAAGGTCATAGAATTGAGCAATGAAGGTTGTAACCCAGTCAATGATAGAAACATCAATAAAATTGTTTAAACTAATTTGAAGATAAATTTGATGGCAAAAATATTAAAGTTGACCTAATTAATGATACTAGAGTTAGTATTTTGAGCAAGATTATTGGATATAAACTCAATCATAGTTCAAGAGTAAATTTTGTGCTAGCATGATTTTTACATGCAACATATGTGATGGCCATTGAAAGGAAAAAGGTGAACATGTATGAGATTGTTACAGTGTAGTTGTTGGATAACATAGAAAATCTAAGGAAATCTAAGAACGTGGTCTTTAGATTGGAATCTGTATTGACCATATTTTTTTTATGCAACCAAATAATTCCTTGGTATGAAAAATTGGAATAGTAATCAGTGCACCATGAAGCTGATCACTCAGTGTTACAGGGCCAAACTTGAAGATATCAAAGATAAAGATATTGACAGAATGATGAAGAATTTTTAGTTGAAAATGAAATAGAGGTATAGAATAACTCCTGCTATGGTAGAGAAGTACAAAGATGAAATGTGTTTTATGGTAGAAATAGATACAACTTGCATGGAAGTAGTAGAACCTAGAGTAAAATTCATAGAACCTATGGGTTATGAAATGATTGAAGAACTCATTGATGAATATGCTAAGATAATACTACAGTCAAAAAGAGATACTAAATGTCCTAGATGTGGGATATATGAAGAAAATATAAAGGAAGTTCACTCTAAACTTCATAGGAAAGAAATTAAGAAGATAGAGGTTATTCTCAAAGAAATTGGTATGACTAGAGAAGAATATACTGAAGCCTTAGGTATTTCCAAGGAAATGAGAGCCAAAGGTGAGACATGACTATTAGTAGCTACACCTCTTGTTGTAGCTAGACTTGATGAAGGAATTATTGTTGCTAGATCATCAGCAAAAAATTCCAAGTGTGGTTTATGTCATAGTTGCACAAGTGCAACATGTCAAAGTAAAAACTAGACAGAAGGAAAAAGCTGATGAAGATGTCGTAGTAATATCATCTGGGTAGAGAAAATTAGAAATATTGGTGAAACTTAAGCAAGAATCTACACTACTTCCTACAAAGAGAACCAAGGAGACCACTAGTGCTCTAGGAAAGAGAAGGAAACATTGTAGATCAGTGAATTTGATGAATCTGAGGAAGAGACAAAGGAGAAGGTAGTAGAACAGGTGGTTGGTGAGGGTAGAACATCAATTGGTAAGAAATTTTGGAAACCCAAAGTGGAAAATTTAAATGTACAAATCATTGAGAATAGCAGTTTTGTTCAATTGAATAAATACTATAGTTTGTATAGTAATATGGATAGAATCCAGTCAAAAAATGCAGTAGTAAGAAATATGATATTAAGGAACAAGAGATTTGAAGATGTTCAAAGACACATTCCAGAGGATCTATACAATAGATCGATGAATAGGAGAAGAAGAGTGATTGGAGAAAAGAAAATCCAAGAAAAAATTATCAAGAAACTTTGTCAGGTCAATAATGATGAAGACTTGGAAGATATATTGAAGGGCATTGAGCAATTATGAAGGAATAAAAGAAGATACATTCTTTTGATGGGAGGATGCTATGTAGAAGAAAACAAAGAAATAGAAAAAGCCATAGTCAGTTACATGACTTTTATGCCTAAAGCCACTAAGGAGAATGCATAGATAGAAGAAGGTAGCTCTATGCATATTGAGGCCAATATACATAGTGTTGGTGAAGAAGAAGCTGAGGGAGCTCAAAAAATTGACTCACCTCCATAGATAGTGATTATTATTGAATCCATATAAGTGGATAACACTCATATAATAGTTTATAAGGAAAAATATCCTTTCAAGGATCTTGGCACAAAAATTGTTGGCAATATAACTGAGTGCTCTAGCTCAGATGAGGAGAATGACAAGAAAGAAGAAAAGAGAAAAGATGGGGATGAAGAAAAGAGGAAGATTGTAGAAGAAAGGAAAAGAAAGGATGAATAAAGGAACCAGGAAGAAGAAAAGGTAAGAAAGACTGAAGAAGAAAAAAACAAAAGACAAGATCAAGATAAAGAAAAGAAAAGGATTGAAGAGGAGAGAAAGAAAGTAGAGGAAGACAACAAGAAGGAAGAAGAGGCAAGGATAGTTGCACTAAAGGAGGAAGTGGACAAGATGAAAAATTATTGGAAAGTTGTGATGCAAGAAAGTATCTTCTAACAACAACTCAAACATACAGTGTTAGATTGTGGTGACTGATCAGGAAAGTACTGTACATACTTCATAAATACTGGACAAGCATTTGACAAACCTTGGAAATAACAAAGGTATGGACGATAGTAAAAAGGATATTTAGATATCTGAAGGGAATATCTAAGTTTGGATTATGGTATGATAGATCTAATTATTTTACTCTAAGTGCTTATACTGATGTAGATTGAGTAGGAAATATGGATGACAGAAAAAGCACCAATGGAGGAGCTTTCTTTCTTGGAAGAAGATTGGTTTGTTGGTTAAGCAAGAAGTAGGATTGTACATCTCAAAGTACATCAAAAGTAGAGTATGTTGTAGTAGTAAATAATAGCAATCAAGTTATTTGGATGAAGCAGATGCCGAAGGATATAAGGATATAGATCAGTGAACATGTTGTTATACATTGTGACAACACAAGCACGGTAAATATGTCTAAGAATCTAGTATTGCATTCGAGGATTAAGCACATTTCTATTAAGTATCATATGTTGAGGTAAAAATTTGTAGAAAATAAAATTGGATTGGATTATATGAGCGCAAAAGAGAAGATTTCAAAAATATTCACTAAGCCTCTTCCCAAAGAGACTTTTGAGTATTTGTGAGATATGCTTGGTGTTATGCCCCTTCCTACATCAGAGTAGAAGATGCAAGAGTGCATCAGTCCAAGGTAATAGAGCACCATTATTATTTTTTTATTGGATGTTGATGCTTCCTATATTGGGGAGTATCTATGATGGATAGAGTCACCTAGGACTCTTGTTGATATTGTTTTGAATAGTGTCTTTTGAAACTCAAGCTAGTAAGTAGTTGCAGAGTTTTGATGTAGAGATGTTGGTTGTATAAACATTTGACATTGATGTCAATGGCAGAGAAGTATTGCATGAAAAACATTATACTAAGGGGAGAAGTATTATACTAAGGGAGAATTTTGGCATGAATTTTTAATAATAGTTTGGTATAGAGAACATTGAGATATATGAATGGGGGAGTATGATTGATGAAGAGGATTTGAAGACTAATAGTCTTGTGTTGGTATTCTTGGAACTAGATGTTTTTCATCTATGTTTCCATCAATGCCAAAGGGGGAAATTTTTGGAAGATTGGAGAGATTGTTGGAATATTGGTTGGAAGCATGATTTTTGATGATACGTTACATTCATGATTGTGTTTTTCATTGATTTCAACAAAGCATGTTTAATGTGTTCTGTGGTATCTCATAGAAGAATAGTGAAAAGATTAAGTTGGTGTAGATATCTAGTTAAGCATGATAGCCACCCAAGATTATGGGAGATACTTCTGAGTATCTAGTATATGCAGTTAACATTAGAAGTAGAAAGGATATGTCTAGAAGAATTTATATAAGTTTTGGTGATGTTTGTTCTGAGATAGAGTTTATAGAGGCATGTTCTAATAAGCTTCTTATATCTCTTAGCAGAGTTGATATCTTGAGGATTGAGATTGAGGACATGAATAAGACATGTTGGTGATGATGTGTCTAAGTTCTCTCATCATAATATTGAGTGCATGAAAAGTTATTCAAGTTGCAAGGCAGAAGATTAAGATTATCGCTAAGTGTAACACATTCAATGTGGTCTTATAATAATTAATTAAGAAGGACTAAAATTTGACTTAAGAATTGAAAAATGGACATGGTATAAAGGAAGGATATTTTACTTTATCATGTAGTGTGATGATATGATTGAATGATCAATGATAAACAACAAAGAGTGTTGGATGTGAAGTTGAATAGAGTAGTGTGAAAGTGAAGGAAAATTCATTGTCGAGGTTTTTCTAAGTGATCTGAGGTTTGGTATTTGGATCCAAGGTTTGTGACCTAGTCTACAAGGTCTAACAATGATTGGTCTATGTGACAAGATAGAGGAAAGAACAAGATAATTAAATTGTTGGATAAATGATTCACCCCTCCCCCTGCCCCCCCTCTCAGTTATCTTGGTAGACTATTGTTTCTAACACATTCTTTGGTTCAACATGAGATATCAAACATAGTTCTAAATTGATTCTACTTCTTTTCATCACACCTTTATCTCTTTTTTTGATGATCTACTCTAGTGCATGATTCTTTGCCATATTCTTACTAGAAGTAGGAGTTGTTATCTCAACTCTTACCTCTATTGAAGGTTTTAAGCTTTGTTCATGTCTTTTCTCTCCTTCATTTTGCAAATCATTGTTAGTCTCAAAGAAAAATTTATTATTCCTTGGTTTAGTACTAACATTCTCATCATCAAAATTATAATCAACTACTCTTTTTTGCATCCTAAATTTCTCTTCAACTCTTACATTTTCACTCTCAACAATAGTCTTAGTTCTTAGATTATAACATCTATAGGCTCTGGTTTTCAATGAATAACCAAGAAACATTCCTTCATCACTTCTAGCATCAAATTTACTAACATCATCATCTCTTTTGATGTAACATTTCCTACCAAAAAATCTAAAATACTCGACTGCAGGCGTGTGGCCAAACCACAATTCATAAGGGGTCTTGTTTGTGTCTTTCCTGACTTGTACTCTATTCGTAGTGTAGATTGTTGTATTCACATCTTCTCTTCAAAACATCTTGGATACATCATTCTCAACTAACATGCCTCTTACAACTTCTATTACTAACATGTTTCTTCTCTCTACAATACCATTTTGTTCAAGGGTTCTTAGAGCTAATAACTATCTTTTGATTCCACTAGCTTCACAAAAGATGTTAAACTCATTTGAAGCAAACTCTCATCCTCTATCGAATCTTAAACATTTAATCTTCGTGCTTGATTCACTCTCAACTCTATTCTTGAATATCTTGAACTTATCATATGCATCAGATTTTCTTTAAGAAATGCAACCCACATCATTTTAGAAAAATCATCAACTAAAATCATGAAGTACCTTCCACCATAGAATCCTTTATAGTCTTTGTAGGACCACTAAGATTTGTATGTATAATCTCCAATTTTTCTTTAATAGTAAACTTCTTGCTAGGAAAATAAGTTTTGGTATGCTATGCCAATACACACTCCTTGAAATTTGTGTTAGTAGTCCTAACAATATTAGGAAAATCTCTAACTACAACCATAGTACTAGTTTTTAGAATGCTATCAAAGTTTATATGACAAAATCTCTTATGCCATAACAAACTTTCATCTATCTTTCCATCTTTGTCTCTAATCATGCATGTACTCTCTATGAACTGTAACTGATAACATTTATCCACTAGTTGTCCAACACTCAAAAGATTGTGTTTCAAACCATCAAAAAAATATACATCCTCAGTGTTAGTCTTACCATCAAGATTTATAGATCCAATACCTTTAACATGACACACTGCATATTTTCCAACTTTGACAATGCCTCCATCATGAGTTTTGAAGTCAACAAACTTGTTCATATCACCAGTCATATGATGTGAAAAACCACTTTCAATTATTCAATTAGATTTCTTTTCAACCTGTGATACCAAAGCCATTTTCTCTAGACTTTCTTCTTTAATTGCTACAAATCATATTTCATCATCACTAGCACTTACCACTTGTTCATCAAAATCATTTTCTTCATTTACATATAAACACTCTCCATCTCTTTTAGGTTTGAACTTCCTTTTATACTTTTTTCTCTCTTTTAGGACACTTAGATGCATAATGACCAAACTCATTACAAGTCAAACATTTAAAACTTTTCTTACCATACTTTTCTCTTCTTACCAGAAGGGCTACTCCTTCTCCTTGACAAACTAGCTCAAATATTTAGGGCACTAAAAGTTTTATTTTTATTTTGGTCAATTCTCTAGATAGTCTAAGTTAATTCTCAACTATTTCAAGTCTCCCAAGTAATGTATCCTTTGTGAATTCTTTGGTGCAAGAGATCAACAATTGTATCATTTGAACTGCTTTCTTAAATGGCAATGTTAAGCTTTTCAATATCTTCCATATCACCTCATTGTCTTATTTGGTTCCTCCTTGAGATCTAATACATATAATATTTTTTGATATCCTACCTACATATGCTTTTATAGATTCATCTTCCATCATTTTAGCATCTTGAAATGCACAAATTAAATTTTGTAGCCTTAATTTCTTAGAATGTTCATCACCTTCGAAACTATTTTTCAAAGCTTTCCAAATATTATGAGAAGTATCAAGTGACTTTACCTGGTTGTACTGAATTTTAGGAAGTGTAAACAATAGTTCTTATCTAGATCTCATGTCAGACATGAAAATTTCTCCCTCATCCTTGCTACAAGTCTCCAACAAACTTTTAACAATAATTGTATTTTTTGATTTTGTCAAGATCCAATATCCTAGACCCATACACAGTAGATGTATCTTCATCTTTTCCTTCTAGCTCTCATAATTTGTTCCATTAAACTTTAGACTATCCTTTCTAAATATGTTTTCCATGGATCTTCAGAAGTTGTTAACCCTATCTTCAAGGACCTAATGCTTTGATACCAATTTTTAGAAATAATAGTCCACCAAGATAACTAGGGAGGTGAATTTTCTATCTAATAATTAAAGCATTTATCAACCTTAAATAATCTTAAACATTCAATCAAAGTAAACAACAACCATACTAAGATACACATACATAATTACACTAGATATGTTAACTAGGGAAACCCTTGATCAAAGGGAAAACCTCAATGGTAATGATGCCCACAACATGATGTACTAATATAAATATTCCTTGTTACATGATGGACTCTGTGAGGAATTTGTTACAACATTTCTAAGTATATATGAGTCCCTGTTAAAAAACTTTGAATCCTTTTTAGGAGATTCCACCCCTATTAGGAGTTTTGTGAACCCTTTTAGAAGTTGTGGAAGATAAAAGGACCCACCATCCAAACAGCTTCTAGGAAAGACCACCAAACTCACTGTCCAAATGATCTCTCAACTATTCCCTGCACAATAATTTTCTAAACCATACTTTAACTTCTTTCCTCTATCCTAACAACTAGATAAATCATTGTCAAACCTTGTAGACTAGGTCACAAACCTCAAATCCAAATATCAAACCTCAGATCTCATGATAAAACCTTGGTAATGAAGTTTTATCCAACTTCACTCTGCTCTGCTTATCTTCACATTCCACTCTTCATGTTGCTTACAATCATTCACTTGCATATATTTATGATAAAGGAAAATGTTCTTCCTTTATACTGAATCCATAAAACAATTCCTTGAGTTGGTTGTTTCACCTTCTCAATTAATTATTATAGGACCACATTAAGAACATGTTACACTTAGCAATAAAATTAATATTTCACCTTGTAACTTGAATAAATTTCTCTACATGTAACATTATGATGAGAAATCTTAGCTACATAATCTCCAACATGTATTTTAAAAATCTTTAACTTTGGCTTCTCAGAATAAAAAATGTACTAAGAGATATAACAATTTTACCAGAACATGCTTCTGTAAACTCTATCTCAGAATAGTCTTCACCAAAACTTGCATAACTTCTTCTAGACTTAATATCTTATGCTTTTGAGTCTAGCTGCATATACTAGATGCTTAGTATTATCTCCCTTTAGCCTCTCTAGTGAAAGTACTCAATGATCTATGCATACAACTTGATCTTTCTACTATTCTTCTATCAAATAACACAAAGAAATGCTATGTTGACATCAATGACAAACATAGTCATGAATGTAACATATCATCATTAATGATCTAATCATGTTTCTACCATACTCCCCCATAGAAGTATCATTAGCATTCATGCTTCTGACAAACATTTCTTGTAGTGTTCTTGAACATCTTTGACTCGTTAAATATAACATCCCTAATTCTAACAATCTTATGTTTAACTCAATCTCACAAACATTTCCTATAGTCTTCTTGAACATCATTGACTCATTATATATAACATCCCTACTTTTAACAATCTTATGTTTAACTCAAACTCATAAATTATAACCAAAAACATAATTCACATATCTCAAGAAAATGCATTTCATGGATTTATCATCTAACTTAGTTCTACTCTCTTTGGCTATATGAACAAATGTTTCACATCTATAGATTTTCAACCAAGAATAATTTACCATATTACTAGTTCAAACTTCTTTAGTAATGTCACTATCTAAGGCTCTAGTAAGAGAGAAATTTATGAGGTAGCAATCTATCCTTAATACTTTTGCTCAATTTATTTTCCAATCTTGAGTTTGACAACATACTCCTCACCTTCTTTATGATAGTGTGATTCATTCTTTCCACAATCCCACTTTGTTCAGGAGTAAGGGGCACTATTTTCTCACTCTTTATGCCAAAACTATTACAATATTTGTTGAATTCATTAGAATAATATTCTCCACCAAGTTGTCTATTCTTACACACTTGAGAAATTTATTAGACTCTCTTTCGAAAACAACATAAATTTTTTGAAATATCTTGAATACTATTAGAATATATAGCCGACTAATATAAACTGAGAGAAGGGGTGAATCAATTATCCAACTAATATCACAAATAGAAACTTTAAATGACCTTAACCATCTGAGTAATGTAAACTAAAACCACAAAAAGATATTCACAAACAATAACATTAGATATGTTAACAAGGGAAACTCTTGATCAAAGGAAAAACCCTAGTGGGGATGGTACCCACAAGATGATGTACTAATATAAATATTCCTTATTAGAGGATAAACCCTATTAGGAGTCTGTTACAACATTTAGTACATATGAGTCCCTATTGGGAGACTTTAAATCCCTGTTAGGAGATCCTAGTGTTAGATTGTGGTGACTGATCAGGAAAGTACTGTACATACTTCATAAATAGTGACTAGACATATGGCCGACATGTTATAACCCTACAGTGGTTTAATACTTGTATAAAAGGGCTTAGGATTGGGTATTTTTCATTATGTTGCGATACGAAAATCGGTTCTTGTGGTGGTATTGAGTTGTAAGGGATTATGGATTGTAATCAAGTTGTAATCACTGGATTGTAATAAGATCGGACTTGCTGTTTGGTGGACGTAGCCCAGGGATTGGGTGAACCACGTTAAATCTTGGTGCCTTGTGTTCATTTCTGTGTGTTCTATTATCTTCTGTTATTGGTTATATTTGCATGTAGTTTTTTATTTCTGTCTGTGGTTTATCCTAACAAGTGGTATCAGAGCGAGGTTGTTTTTTCAGTTATCCTCTGCAGGAAAGTCTCACAGTTAAGTGGGAGTCTCACAGTTGAGTGGGAGCGATGGCAGATGAGGGTAAGTTGAGGGTTGACAAGTTTAATGGGCAGAACTTCCAGTTATGGAAGATGCAAATGGAAGACTATCTATATCAAAAGGATTTATGGAAGCCGTTGGAAGGAAAAGCCAAGAATCAGGGAACTATGTCAGAGGCTGAATGGGATCTTTTGGACAGAAAGGCACTCGAAAGCATTCAGTTATGCTTGGCACCATCGGTGGCATTTAATATTACAAAAGCAAAGGCGACAGAAGATTTGATGAAAACCCTAGTGACACTATATGAAAAGCCCTCCGCTTCAAACAAGGTATTTCTCATGAAGTGTTTATTTAATATGAAAATGGCAGAAGGTGGATCTGTTCCAGATCATTTAAATGAGTTTAATACTATTACTAGTCAGTTATCTTCTGTGGGTATCAATTTTGATGAAGAAATTAGGGCTTTCTTGATTTTGTGTTCTTTGCCTGAAAGCTGGAATGGCTTGGTAATGGCGGTGAGTAATTCGGTTCTTGGATCTAGTACCCTAAAATATGATAATGTGATTTGTGTGATTTTAAGTGAGGGAACTCGTACAAAATCCTCAGGTGGATCTACATTAGGAAGTGCTTTAAATGCACAAAGCAGGGGCAGAACGACTGAAAGAGGAAGTAACTCTGGAAATCATGGGAAATCAAGAGGAAAGTCAAAAGGGAGGAGGTCTCAATCGAGAGGACCAAATAATTGCTGGTACTGTGGGAAACCAGGGCACAAAAAGAAAGATTGCTGGACTCAAAAGAAAAATGAAGGAGATAAATCAGATGGAGACAAGGAGGCAAATGTGGTAAGTAACAAATCCGAAGAGGATGCTCTGCTTCTATCTTTAGAGAGTCTTAATGATTCATGGGTTTTAGATTCTGGTGCTTCATTTCATGCTACACCTCATAAAGATTATTTCATTGATTATGTCCAAGGGGATTTTGGGCTTGTTTATTTGGGGGATAATGAACCCTGTCACATTGTTGGAAAGGGAAAAATTAAGATTAAGTTGCAGAATAGGAATCATTGGCTACTACATGAGGTAAGACATGTTCCAAAACTAAGTAGAAATTTAATTTCAACAGGGCAACTCGGTGATGAGGGTTGTGTAGTTACTTTTAATGATAAAAATTGGAAGGTTTCAAAAGGTTTCCTTGTAGTAGAAAAAGGTGTGAAGGTAGGCACCTTATATCTTTGTACAGGTCATATTGTTCCTTCTACTTTGATTGTTTCAGAAAAAAATGAATATTCAGGAACAATTACTGCAGTTGAGCAGGGAGAACAAATAGCTGTTGTAGATTCTGATACAGCGCTGTGACACAATAGACTTGGGCACATGAGTGAGAAAGGTATGAAATTAATTCATTCAAGGAAAGTTTTACCTGGTCTAAAATGTGTGAATATGGATTTCTGTGAAAGTTGTGTGTATGGAAAACAAAAGAGAGTGAGTTTTGTAAAGACAGGGAAGGAAAACAAAAAGGAGAAATTAGAGCTTGTGCATACAGATGTATGGGGACCAGCCCAGGTATCTTCCCTTGGTGGCTCTCATTATTATGTTAGATTTATTGATGACGCAACTACAAAAGTATGGGTTTATTTCCTTAGACAGAAATCTGATGTATTTCAAACTTTTAAGAAATGGAAATGCTTGGTTGGAAATGAGACTGGCAAGAAATTAAAATGTCTCAGATCTGATAATGGTGGTGAGTATTGCAGTCATGAATTTGAAGATTATTTCTCCACTAATGGTATTCGTAGATAAAAAACTGTTCCAAGGACTCCACAGGAAAATGGAGTGGCTGAACGCATGAACAGGACTATAATGGAGCGTGCAAGGAGCATGAGGTTGCATTCTAGGTTGCCCTTACACATGTGGGTGGAGGCTATTAATACTATAGTATATTTGATTAATAGAGGTCCCTCTACTCCTTTGGGTTGTGGTATTCCGAAGGAAGCATGGACTGGTAAGAAGGTGAGTTATTCTTTTCTCAAGACCTTCGATTGTGAAGTTTTTGCTCATATAGACTCTGAAAATAGAACCAAGCTAGAAGCTAAATCAAAGAAATGTGTCTTTCTTGGATATGGCATTAATGAATTTGGCTATAGGCTTTGGGATTTTGAAAATCTTAAAATTGTTAGAAGTTGGGATGTCATATTCAATGAGAAAGTGTTGTACAAAGATCTGTTGCAGCAACATGAGAAGAAAGAAGATGATTATGTAGTGTTGGATGATACTCCAAAAGTTTATGTTCCAGCCATTCCTCATGATGTGCAACAACTGCAACAACAAATACCACACACACCAGTGAATGTTAGACGGTCAACAAGGCAAATTGGACCTCCACAAAGGTTTTCTCCCTCTTTGTATTCTATTTTCCTTACTGATGCTAGTGAACCTGAAAGTTATGATGAAGCTATGCAGGTGGATACTAAGATTTAGTGGGAGTCTGCAATGAAAGATGAAATGGACTCTTTACTGAAAAATAAGACATGGGATTTGTGCAAGTTGCCTGCAGGTAAAAAGGCTTTACAGAATAAATGGGTTTACAGGTTGAAAGAAGAGGAAGGAGGTAAGAAAAGATTTAAGGCCAGGTTAGTTGTAAAAGGATTTTCACAGAAAAAGGGAATTGATTTTGATGAGATATTTTCTCCTTTTGTTAAAATGACTTCTATTCATACTGTTTTAAGTCTTGTGGCTATTGAAGATTTTCATTTAGAGTAGATGGATATTAAAAAAACCTTTCTTCATGGTGATTTGGATGAAGAAATATATATGGCTCAGCCACAAGGTTTTGAGGTCAAAGGTAAGGAGAACTTAGTGTGCAAATTGAAGAAAAGTTTATATGGCTTGAAGCAAGCACCTCGACAATGGTATCTGAAATTTGACAGTTTTATGCATGAGCATGGATATAATAGGTGTCATTTAGATTACCGTGTTTATTTTAAGAGGTTGGATGATGATAGCTACATTATTTTATGTTTATATGTTGATGATATGCTTGTAGCTGGGTCTAACATGGATCATATTAAAGGGCTAAAAGGCCAATTAGCACATGCATTTGCTATGAAGGATTTGGGGGCAGCAAAACAAATCCTTGGTATGAAGATTTGCAGAGATAGGAAGAACAGAACATTGATGCTATCTCCAGCTGATTATGTTGAGAAGGTGTTGCAACGTTTCTCTATGGAGAATGCTAAAGTTGTCAACACACCTTTACCCAGTCATTTGAATTTGACTAAGGAAATGTGTCCCAAGACACAAGAAGAGGAGGATAAGATGTCCAAGGTACCCTATGCTTCAGCTGTAGGAAGCTTGATGTATGCTATGGTATGCACTAGGCCAGATATTGCACATGTAGTGGGAGTCGTTAGCAGGTATATGAGTCATCCAGGATTTGAGCATTGGAATGCTATCAAGTGGATTCTCAGATATTTGAGAGGGACATCCAATAAGTGTTTACACTTTGGGGGCTCTACTACTGATTTACAGGGCTATGTTGACTCAGATTTGGTAGGGGATATTGATACTAGGCAGAGTACTATAGGTTATGTCTTTACTATTGGTGGGGCAGCCGTGAGCTGGGTTTCTAGGTTACAAAAGATTAATGCTTTATCCACTACAGAGGCAGAGTATGTTGCTGCTACAGAGGCAACCAAGGAGATGATATGGCTTCAGTTCTTCTTGGAAGAATTGGGACATCCTCAGAAGGATAATTATTTGTTTACAAATAGTCAAAGTGCCATTCATCTTGCTAAGAATTCAGCTCTGCATTCTAAGACCAAACACATACAGTTGCGGTACCATTTCATTCGGTCAGTTTTGGAGGATGGATAGTTAAAGCTAGAGAAGATACATACCAATGACAATCCAGCAGATATGTTGACAAAGGTTGTAACAAGGGAGAAGCTAAACTCCTCTTTAGCTTCAGTTGGTCTTTTAGACTAAAGGTGAATAAAAGAACAACAGAGTCTAGGGTGGTTTGATCTAGTGGGAGCCCCATGTGGTAGTTGTATTTCTATAGGATCAGTCTCTAAGTGGGATATTG
Organism: Cupressus sempervirens; assembly: GCA_028749045.1. Lineage (NCBI taxonomy): Eukaryota > Viridiplantae > Streptophyta > Pinopsida > Cupressales > Cupressaceae > Cupressus > Cupressus sempervirens. The sequence goes on along the minus strand of CM053784.1, from coordinate 255,708,226 downwards.
TTGTTTAGTGTGGAGCCTGATCAGTCCCCAAGTGGGAGATTGTTAGAATGTGGTGACTGATCAGGAAAGTACTGTACTGTACTGTACATATGGCCGACATGTTAGAACCCTAAAGAGGTTTAATACTTGTATAAAAGGGCTTAGGGTTGGGTATTTTTCATTATGTTGCGATACGAAATTGGTTCTTGAGGCGGTATTGAGCTGTAAGGGATTACGGATTGTAATCAAGTTGTAATCACTGGATTGTAATAAGATCGGACTTGCTGTTTGGTGGACGTAGCCCAGGGATTGGGTGAACCACATTAAATCTTGGTGCCTTGTGTTCATTTCTATGTGTTCTATTATTTTCTGTTATTGGTTATATTTGCATGTAGTTTTTTATTTATGTCCGTGGTTTATCCTAACATACAGTTTCTAAGGAAGACAAGGTAATATGTTAGCATGAGGCTAATATACCTTATGTTTCTCTAGTGATTACACATCTCCCAATGATAGACCTAGAAGCAATAATAACTACATTTCCTATAGCATTTGATGATGATGATCAGAAGGGTTTGATGTCATCTCTAAGAAAATCTCTTGAAAATAATAAATATGTAAGAAATTAGAAAGAACTTTGGTAGAAGTTCTGGAAAGAATGCAAAAGATAGTGCAAACAAGTATTGCAGAGATAGACATTTAGAAAAAGGCCAAAGAAATGATAAGAACTTTTGATGTTGAGTTCACCACTATGTCTAACATTGTTTTGATACAAGCATACACCAAGCATGATGAAACATTATTTGAGACAATATGTACAATTGTTAGGAATGATTTACAAACCTTGAATGTTTGCATCAAGGAGCTAAGGAAGAGCATTGATGAAGGAAATAAATTGTAGGGACAATGTGCAATGTCATACAATTACTTAACTTATTTTGATGACAAGATCAAAGGAAGAATGAGTGAGCTTAAAACACTCATTATTAGATTGTAGTAGCTAGATACAAGAATTGAAGATATAGAGGCAAACATGGAGGTAGTTCACAATGCAATCAAAAATCTTGAACATGACAAGGAAAAGCTAATAAAGAGATTATCTACTCTTAGAGAATACTTATCTCCCAAAATCAGCATTTTGTAGAGGCAATTGGAGGAGTGTCTTGCAAAAAAGGAATCCTATGATGAATTTTCCTATACAAACTTGACTACAGTAGAAGTTGCATCATATGCATTATGCACAGTTATCAACATATTTGATATAGTAAAAGAAAGCTAGAAGAAGGATATTGAGAGGATGAAAATTGGTTTTACAGATTGCATACCAAGAATCTCAAGTTAGAATAGAGAAAGGTAACAAATTTTGTGTTGTACATATAATTTTAGACACATTTTTCATTGATGTCAATGGGGGAGAAGAATGTAAAGGAAAACTGTATAAACTATATAGATGATATATGTAAAGAAGGACTGTAAAAGATGCATATATATGTAAGGGGGAGATTATCTATGTATATAGGAAATCATTGTTATAGGAGAAACAAGGAAGTATGGTAATATGTAATGATCCAAATTTTTGAATAAAATTTTGAATGTTTGAAATTTTGTTAAGGCCATATTTTTGCTCAACATTTTGGGACTTAACCAATTTTCCCATATGTTGCCATCAATCCCAAAGGGGGATTTTGTTGGAAATATGGTTAATTCGGTTGAGTACTTAGTTGATTTAGTATTTTCATTTATGGAAACATATATTTTGGTATTTCATTGTGAAATCAGAGACAAAAATTATCTAACTATTAGATAGTTGTAGTAGCACAAATATGGATTCTATGGGTGTGGATGAAAGATTCATAATTTACATGTGTGCAGTTTAGGAAAGATAGCTGATAGTGTCATGATGGTGTGTGCCAGTGCATAGATGTGTACGAACAATATGAAAATAGTTACAGAAGAATTACCAATATATGTAATTAGCAAGAAAAAATAGAGCACAATAAAAGATTGAGTATTATGACTTAATGAATTATTTTGGTAACAAAATAATTACTTAACTATGATGCGACAACATCCTAGATGTTAACCCTAATTTATTTTTGTAATTTTCCAAACGTGTGGAAGCATCAATATTGACTAAGCATAATTTGCTAATAAGCAAGGTATAAGTAAAGATCATATTTTGTGTAGCAAAGTGCGAAGTGTAATGATATGTGAACTAATGTGAAGGATGTACATGTGATATGTGAGCCTTGTTTAATGCAAGTTTTGGTGTATGATTAGAGGAATTGCGAAGTACAATAGTGAAATAGTATTGTATGTATATCTACTCTTGTAAAGAAACTTAATTGGATATTGCATCTTTGGGCAGTGGGATCATCTTGCATACAATGTAATTGTACTACCAACCCCTAACATGGTTGAAGAAACTCCTAAAAGGTTTAAGGCTTTTAACATGGCCTAGTCCTCTAACAAGGACCAAGACACTATATATAATTTACAAACTCCTAACAAGGTCAATATCCTTAACAACATTCTTTTGTTTTGTGGATAATTTTGTGGGCACCATCCCCACTAGGGTTTTCCCTTGGCCAAGGTTTCCCTAGTTAACAAATAATGGTGTTATGAGTTCTCTTTGTGTCTGGTTTTATTTACTATTTAGCATTGTTGATTTACTTTCATGTGCATATTGAAAAATAATTAATAATATCTAGTTATGGGCAAAAGTTTGTGGAATACTAATTCACCCCTCTCTCACTATTTTCTATTTCTAACAGTTTTAACCTTTCCTTTAATATTACTAAGTTTTTTAGTGACTTTGAATAGGGTTGTGTCTTCCCCTTTAATGTCCCACCATCTTTTGATACTCCTTTCAAGATTAAGGTAGGTAGTCCACATTCTTTCAAATCTAAAAGGGGGTCTAGAGATGTTACCCAACAAGGGACTTCCTAAAAAAAAATAGGAAAGTCTAGTCTGAACCAATTCTAACAAAATAAGATGGAGAAAAATCAAATTTTTGCAACCATTCATGGGAAAGAAGAGCTTTTTCCAGTTTCACTCGAATAAGATCACTACCATATTTTGATACCCCTTTCAAGATCAGTGTCGGTAGCCCACATCCATTCAAATCTAAAAGGGGGTCTAGAGATGTTACCTAACAAGGGATCCACTGAAAAAATAATAGGATAGTGGTTTGAACCAATTTTAACAAAAGAATATCTAGAGAAAAAGAGCACTTTTGCAACCATTCATTGGAAATAAGAGCTTTCTCTAGTCTCACTTGAATAAGATCACTACCAGACCTTCTATTAGATGGAGTAAACTTAATACCTTTCAGATCAACATAAAAAAAAAGCATGTCTATTGATAAAGTCCATAAGATCAATTATGTTCTCAAGAAGAGAGATAGACACTCCAAATTTCTTAGTCTCTTTGAGAGGAGTGTTACTTCCATAATCATCCAGCAGTCATTAGGAAAGAGATTCTTGGACAATTCTAACTTTCTCCAAAAATTAGCATGATCAGTTTTCAAATTAGGGGCATAGATATTTGATGAGACCCATTCAAACTTATTCCTAATGTGAAGAAAATTAACAACCACAAGATTTGTATGAATGAAAATGGGGTTACCTTTGATATAGTTTAGATCCATAAAATAAAAGTTCCTCTAGATGCTCCCTTGGGGTTACTACCAATCACACCATAGTTTTTTGAAAATTTTAATAATCATAATTTTTTCCTTAAGTATTTTAGTTTCTTGAATCATAATAATGTCAAGTTTGTGATCTCTAACTCTATTTGTAAGAACATCTTGCGTGTGATGACTATTGAGTCTTCTAATGTTCCAAGATATTATCTTCATCTTTTACCCCTTGAACAAGCTTCTTGGATGGTCGATTGCTTCACATCCATAATATTTTTATTCACTTTCTAATTTTCTAATGATTTTATTTGATTTCATGCCTACTAGATTTTTAGGCGTTCCAATTTATCTACTCTCATCCTAGCAATGACAACTATCTGAGAGGCATGAGCAACTAAAATGGGATTACCCTTTTTGTTGCTTTTTTTATTCCTTCCTTTCTTCCTTTTATTCTTTGTATTTATCCAATCTAGTATCATAGCATCTTCAAAGGAATAATTCATATTATTATCCCCCAAAAATTTTAGATATTCAATATTTCTTGAGTCCATTTTCTTTCCTAGGGGACTTGGAATAAAAAAAATCTCATCAAACTAAAAAAAATCAGATTTAATTTGATGTCCTGTGATAATAAGGTTAATATCTTTTTCTTTGTCACTCCATTGGAATAAAACAACAAAATGAAATTGTTTTCCTCAATAAGAAAAATAATTTCCTCCTTTGGTCCTCCATTAGGGTTTCCTTGAAAATTAATTTGAACTTCAATGAAAAGATCAAAGACCTTAGGAGAGACTATTGATTGGCCTTGAGTTTCTTTAGAATTAACTATTGAAACCAAACTTGTATTAATCTTACTAGATTGAAGCCAAGAACTATTGACCGAATTCTTACTCTAAGACTCAAAAGAGGACATAGCCTGGGCTGATTCTTAGGACCTTTAGGATGTAATGTCCCCATTAGTTGCCAACATCAAAATTTTAGGGATTAGCCTAACATTGGATCCTCATAGGCTAATAAGGATCATTAGAGGGTCTTCTAAGGATTGATTCATCTCCAACTTTCAGCGATTTATGGATTTGGCCTTCATTCGATGTTATTTGGACTCCATTTGCCATAATTACTATGTATAGTAAGTCAAGGGTAATAGAGATGGACCCTTTTTATTTTTAGAAAGTGTATTTGGTCACATGGGTAATTATGAGGAGAGATTCCTATTTCAAATGACATGGAAATTAGACAAGTATTTCAAGGGATATTAAAGTTCAAGTGACTTAAGTGATTTATTTAAATATTTTGATGTTATAAAGTTACTTAAGTGACTAAAAGATGAAATTGGCTTTTAATCGCACATTGCCTAGTTGTTTATGTCTTCCCTCATATCAAGGTTATAAAAGCATGGAGCTACATTGGGATGGACACAAAAAATATATGTTATTCATTCAAATCCTAATGGTTTCTTAAATGTGACTATGCCTTCTTGAGGACGAAATCCCTCAGGAAGTTGGAAGTTGGACATAGCCCCAGTCTTCTTTGTGAGAAATACATCAGATTTAGGGTTGCTAGGTAGTATAAGGCATTGTTTTCAAGGAATAATTCTTATGTGAAACAAGAGGCATATTAAATAGGTTGTTACTCTTTTAGCATATAGAGACATAGGGCTAGAGAATCATGAGAGAGGTAGAAGAAGAAACATCAGGAAGTACGGGTGGTGTGGAGGAATGTGGGTCTATCACAAAAGTTAGTTGTAACAATAGACCATCTCACAAACCCACCATAATAGTGACTAAGGTCTGGTGTTGCCAAAAGGAGCTGATAAAAGGTCTGTATGCAACCTATTATATTCAACACAGGGATCAGCATTTATCGGGTGCAAACATAGAAGGTGCAAGTAATACTGTGAGTCAAATACAATACATTAAGGTGTATTCTATAGCTAGCATGACATACAGGAAGGGTTGGATGTGGAAGCCATAGGTTGGAGACCAGTGAGGAGCATGCCATGGATGGGTAGTAGCATCCACCAACTGCAACAGTTATACAGGTTTCACTGATTTTCCTTATCTATATTTGTAATACCTTGTGTTGGTATGTTAAATATGTGTGAACTCTTTTTTCAACTAATTCCCCATAATCAAGGTATACAAAACATTGTTTAGGGTTTGCTAAAATTGAAGAGTAATATAAATGCAGTGTTGTTATTTTCTAAGTTTGCTATACTATATGCAAATTCTGTAGTCATATTATTATATGTATTCTGGTGTTAGATTGTTCACAACTACATTAGAGTTCAATGTCAGGGCTACATGACAATTGTTTGAAAAAATACATCAAGTTAAAACTTAATCATTTTGATCACATTAAGACCAAATCATTACATAGGATTACCTTTAAGGAAAGAGACTTTCAAAGTATCAACAATCTTAAGTAGAATAATCAAAGTTCCTTTAGATGTATTATCCTTTTAAAACTCTATCTTCTTATGGTCATAACCTTTCTTAACCTCCTTTTGAATCTACTGGTCAATAATACACTGCTTATCTTTAAGAATCTTATGGGGGCATTGTTTATCCCAATGAATAGTCTATTTACACAAAAAATAGTAGAACATAAATGATTCATACTCCAACTCTTTCTTCCATTTGTCAATCTTAGAATGAATGACAATATCATGAGGAATCTTCATGTTTTGGTTGATATTAATATAGATTCTAGCATAAATGAAATGGGATCTAGTGGCTATCATAGGATCTATAGAAAGAATATCCCCTAAAAAAATGGGTAGACATTTGAAAACATATTCATTCCAATATTTGAGAGGTAACCTAGGAAGGAAAACCCAAATAGGGGAATATTCAAAAAAAGATTCATCCATGTCAAGATTAGGAACCCATTTCTGAAGGGCCAAAGTAGCTTTTCCCGTCATCCACAAACCCTCACAAAGAGTGTTAGCCATATCTTCATCATTCGAATAAAAAAATGAGAAAAGACCCTTAGGCATAGCTCCAAGGTCAACTTGACCTTTTAGATACCATTTAGATCTGACGACATCAATATTAAGTCTAGCCCTTGTGAACTTTTCATCCAGGGTTAGGGCCATAAACAAAATTGAATAAGAGGACTAGGAACAAAAATGGTGTATTTCCCTCTTTTTAGATCTAAAATGACATTAACTTATGGTAAAGAGGTTTTACCTCAAGGTTAATAAGGATAACCATTTTTTGGTTGCCAGTTCAAAGATCTTACCATTAATATCTCCCAAATTCAGGCCTTTGTATTTGACATCTCTCTTTTCAGAGCTATTCTCTCCATCAATCTTAGATTTTTCCCCATTATCACCCACATTTTTGGATTCTTCGATAGCAATACCACCATTAGAATTCATCCCAAAAGAATGGCTAACAATGGAGCTGTCTCTTCCAGGTGGACGAGAGCCAACTCCGGGACTAGAACCCCCACCTCTTCTTGCCCCCGTTTAATTTCCTGCAACACCTCCTCCATTATCAATTCCAGTTTCAAATCTCATTCCTGCCTTCATCCTCGCTATGGCATTAGTGTCTTGGGTCAATGTTAGGAAACTAGAATTTGACTGATAGTTTAGATTGCTAGACGAGTCTTCACTTTATTGTTTATTTTCACATACTACCTTGTGGATAGCTTTGATTGATTATTGCAGATTTCATGTCAAACCCATTGAAAATATTAAGAAGAATACTGAATACAACTAGATTACTCTTGGTATTTTATCACTTTTAAATTTTTTTAAATTGTGATATGGGTGAGGACAAGAGGAATCTATTGAAATGTTAGTGAGGGTTACAAAAAGAAGTAGTTTTCAGAGGACATTTAAGTAGTATTACTAATCATGGCAAGGTCAATGCAGATTCAATGCATAAAAGGACAAGAGGAATTTAAGGTTATGGAAGCTCTCCTAAGATAATTAGTACACTATTTCATTCGATCCTCTCTTTAAGTTAATTAATACTGATTAGTCATATAGAATTACATCTATTTTATCTTTTGCTTCTAAAATTTGAAATGTCATGGTAAATTTTCATTATTGAAGATGGAATTTATATAGTAGTTAGGTTATGAAACCAACCTAGGCATCAGGCACTAGCATTGTTCTAATAGTGTTTAAATGCTCATCTATTATTATTTAATCAGTGTGCCTCCTAGATGATTTTTTAGTGAGATGTGTCTTTTTTAACATAGAGATTTACTAATTTCAAGAGAAGATTTCTTAGACGAGTAGAATTCACTAGCATGTTTGTCTTGGGTAAGTATTTGTAAGCATCATTATTATTTATACTATCTAAAATACAAATTTGACAAGTGAAAAATGTAGTACAAATTATATAAGACTATATGTAGAGATATAAGATGATTCTATAATCACATATTTAATCCAAATAATTGAGCTTGACCCTAAATAGATAATTGAATGAAAAAAAAATGTAAGTCATTCTCCCAACAAGGAGGTTACAATTTTAAATAGAAAATAGTGCTTTTATTGATTTTTCAACCAATGGTAAACTCCCTTCCATAGCACTATAATTAGTTAATATAAGTTGGTTCAATAGAAAATTAGTTCTATATAATTAAAAAATTTAGTTATGGTGAAAAAAATCCTTTACAATTCTTTGGATTCTGTGTCTTTTATGCATATCCCTCGTGAGTGGAATGGTGTGGCTGATTGCTTAGCTAAATGAGCCTCCGAGCATGCACTGGATTGGAACAGTATTGATCATAGGATGCTTCCCCCTGATTTATCTTAGAAGCTGGCTCAACTTGTGGACCAGGATAAAGCTCTTTAGCACTCTTTGTTTCTTCTATTGTTTTGTTATCTTTGGTATTCAATCTAATTTTTACCCCTCTTTTAGTCAAAAAATAATAATAATCCTTTACAATTTTTATGAACATTGTCTTCATGCTCCCCACCGTAAGGCATTCCTTGTTATTATAAAAAAGTTGTCTTGAATCAAAATATATTTTTCTTGAGAAATTTGAATGTGAATCTATCTAGTATTGTCAACAATCTCTTAAAAATATTATCAAATACTTACATTATATGATTCATTTTATTTTTTAATTAAAATATTTTAGTAATTATTTTTTAATATTTGTATTCCCAAAAAAAAGAAAATGAAAAGCCTCCCAAAAAGAGGTCCTATAAAATTAAATCAAATTGCAATTAAGATTATTTATTTTTCATCGATTAGTTTTGTGCACTAATTGTACATAATTTTTTTTAATGAATAGTTTTGTGCACTAATTGTGCATAGCTTTTTTTATGAATAGACTTAAATATTAAAGATACATATTAACGACATCCTTGAATCACAACAATGTGCAAATAGGTGATAATGCAGCAGAACACAAATTGTTACAAGTATCTTCAACATTTTCTAAATATGGAGAAGTCATAAAATCCACCTCTTTTCTTCACATTTCTGAAAAAATCTGTCATGAAACTTGTACACCAAATATTTGTTGATATCCAATAAGAATAATAATATTTTTCAAAAATTACAAATGGGAAAAACCTTAATATTGTTGAGGGAATATTGGAACCATGTTTTAGTAAAATTTATTATTTTTACTTTTAATACAAAGTCCACTTGCCTTGTCTGTGCTTCAAGTTCTTTACCAAGCCCACGTGCCATCTATGTGCTCCCAGTTCTTTACAGACGTCTACAAACATGTGAATGTATATATGATTGAAGTGTTTGTTTGACAGCTTTGTTCTTTTAGGCTCAAAGTAGTTTAAAAAGTTCATCGTCTTTTCTTTAGCCAGGTTTAATACAGACATTGATACTTAGCTGTTGCCTTCGATGATTATTTTGGTGCTCTGGCTTTTATAATAGTAATTTCCTATTAAGAATTGGACTGCAAATCTATCTTTTGACATATGCAATACCTTTTCAATAGGGTTTTTTATTTATTGCAAACTTTGTTAGTCAAATTATGTTGTTCTTCAGATCATGGTAGATGGGAAACTGTATCAGATCCTCAGATAACTGAATTGGATGGTAAGGGTCTTGTATTTTGTAAAAGTATGATAGGATTTATGCCCGTAATAGTAATACAATTATTAGGCAAAAGACAGCGCCGTGACTCCCAAAAGTAATGAAATTTAACATTGTGATAAAAAATGAAATTTAATATTGTGATAAAAGAAATTCTCAAAGATTTCATTGCTATAGCATATCAATTTATCCTTCTCTGTAATTTTGTCTGTTTATACTAAACAATCAATATGACCGTATTGTGCCCACCAGGTTAGAAAGAGCTCAAGTGCAGTATATAAAGGAGGACTTGTGGAAAGTTTGGTCGATGGCACACAACAATTTTACCAGATGAAAATAAAATTGGATTGAAGGAACTAATAATAAATACTACTGTAATGGGATTTACCTAGTTTCAAGCAACCTCGCTGCTCTCACTGGACGATGACGTTATCCAATTTGAGTTCGTAGACAGGTGGAAACCCACTTTTGGCATAACAGGCAACAGTCTCTCTAAACCCGCGAACGCGCACTTTGTTATTGGAAGCACAAGATTTCAATGAACCCGAATGATTCTTAGCCACGCAACTCAGAAATTTGCAGAGCTTCACAAATTCGTCCCTGCCACAATCCAGAGCAGCATGTGCCACTGTGGTTGCATACAGCTTGCATTTCCCTTTCCTTGCATCAAACTCGCACACGATGTCGATCGGTTCGTAATCAGGGTCAATTTTGCCGCAACTGATCACGGTCTTAATTTCAATTGGGGTTTGATCTGATCCTCCGAATTCCACCTCCTCCCCTGTCTCGAACGGAACAGCACCCTCTCTCTCCACCTTTGCACCTCCACCAATGACTGCACACATATCCCCTTTCACAATTCTGAGCTTCAAGTCATTCGAGGGCTTCAGATTCTCCACCCAGTTTCCAAAGGAGTACGCCTGCCTCCTGTTTATCCGAGGCAGCCGGTCACATACGGCATGCATGAACCGGCAGAAGAGTAGATTGATCTTGCCGTACAGCCACACTCGCAGGGACGTGCTGAACTCCAACACTGCTGCTGTGAAGCTGAGCAGTGTTGGAATCAGCCAGTAGACTTGCCTCGTCTGCAGAAACAGCCCTACCAAGTTTAGAGCCTTGAGAACTTTCTCCTCGGAAATGGACAAATTTACAGGCAAAACCAGATCATTGTCTAGAATTTTGACGGTGTGGTTTTCCAGTATTAAACTGTCAAGCACATCTGTTAAGGTCATGACGCCGCCTGTGGCGACCGATTGCCAGAATTCTTTATACCCTTTGAGAACCACTGTAGGCGGGGCTACTTCTGCGAAGTCCAGCAAAGAATACCAGATTGTATCCGTAATGTAATACCGCAGTTTCTCATCGAGATACAACTTGTTTCCTTCTCTCTCTAGACGAAACTTAACATTCAAGTAGAACGATTCTGTCTCTTTCTCTGTCTCGATCAACTGTGTTTGCCTCGGCTGATCCGGCGGGACTGTCACATGGCAACGCACCCGCTTCCACAGCTTTGCGTGCGCTGGAATGTATTTTAGCTCTGAATAGTCCGCAGAGAGGCCCAAAGGTAAGCGGCACCTGCTGAAGAACCAGCCTATTCCGCATTGTATGAGAGCCCCAAGCGGTGTCAGCTTCCCGATCTGCCAGAAGCCAAGGCAGAGTTGCGGTGACAGTAACACAGTGCTCAATATTGACTTGGCTGACATCCTTCTTCCCCCAAAACTACGCTACTTTTTCTCTTCTCTTCCCTCTAATACATAATTATATTTTAGATCATACGGTTCTTTTACAACTGAGTATGTAAAAAAGACATCTGATTGTGTCGCTCTAATTATGCAGACGACGCCTGATTATGTTTCAAACTGTCCTTAATCTATTCCATTCCTTGCTGACTATGCAAAAGCATCCACTTGTGTGTCCATCATCTATCACACACAAAAGGCATATGCAAAAGGTGTCTGGTCGTGCTTCAAATTTGAGTACATAGCCTACCTCTCATTATGAAAGCAAAAGGCATATAATTATGTTTCAAATGACATATTTCAATAATCATTGTGTACATAACATACCTACGCTGAGAATGCAATAATCTTACAATAATCAGATACAATATGTACATAACATATTACTAGAATGCAATAATCTTGAAAAAAGATTTGACTATGCTTAAAATAAAAGTATACAACATACATCTTATTGAAAATGCAAACGGCATCTGATTATGCTTCATATATAAGATATACATAACATACCTTGCGGAAAGAATGCAAAAGGCATCTGATTATGCTCCATATATAAGCTGTATATAGTCTACCCTACACCAATTATGCTAAAGGCATTTGATTATGCTTCAAAAACAATATGTACATAGCATACCCCACACTAAAAATACAAAAAACATTTTATTATACTTCAAATACAAGATGTACACATCATACCCCACACTCAAACTCAAAATGTAAAAGACATCTGATTATGCTTTAAATATAATAAGTGTGAACCAAGACCACATAAAGAATGCAAAATAAATATAATTATACTTCAAACAAGATGTAACCTACTCTACTTTTGATTGTGCTTTAAAAAAAGGTATATAACCTACCCTACATTAATTATATGAAAGATATCTAATTTTGCTTCAAATATAAGATGAACACAACTTACTTTTATAAAATTAAATCATTTGTTAACATACTTATCCTTTCACCTAGTTTATATTATTTTGCATCTTATTTCTAAGTGTTTTTTAACGTGGCATCTTCTTTTCTTTACTCTCATTTCATTCTCTAACTTATTTTCTTCAATCATTTGAAGTTTCTCAAATAAAATTGTTTTAATAAAGCTCAACATTATTAATGTATCAAAGATTTATGTATTTAATTAAATAAATCACTCTTTACTCATAACAAGTGAGCCCACAATTTTCCTCCAAGGTAAGGATTGTACTTACTTTCTCACATATTCCTCAAAATATAACCTTCTATTAGAAAGTGCACATGCAATATCTTACATCCTTAAATTGTCCACTACCAACAGAACTTTAAAAAATGCAATAAAAACTTATCAAATGTTGACACACTATAAAATGGATAAATTCATCGACACTAAATATTTCATTTTCCTTTTCTTATAAATAAATGTAAATTTGAGAGCTCATATACACATTCTAATCTATAAAAGAAATAGATATAGGTTAAGTATATAACATTTTGTAATGTCAAATTCAAAGCAATGTTTTTTCTTTATGTAGTATTAACAAGTTAAAATTGAAACCAATTACCTCCTCTTTCGAGAGATATTTTGATTTATTTTTTGTCATTTATTTTGTGTTATTTAATACAAATATTAACTTATAAATGTAATTTATAAGACATTGATGTTTAAACTAATTCTAGTCCACGTATAATTTTAATTTATTTATTTTTGCATTTAAGTGGGATAAGTCTAATTTTCTAAGAATTTAATTAATTAGGTCAAATGCAACACATGTTTCATTCAAACAAAATTAAGTTATCTATGACTTGACACCTAGCTCATATTCCAAAATCATAAGTTATTTGTTTAAGGATTATAGATAATTATCCTTTGTTCATTTAGGATCATCCATCTAAATCAGAAATACATCCACATTCACATTTAGAGCATTTTGATTATAAAACTACAATAATTTAATAGTATATTAAACATTAGCATTTGCATCTCTACTTAGTGTGAAATTATATTACTAAGTGAACAATAAAGGCTTGGTTGTTATTAAGGTAGTCAATTTTTCTCCCTCTATCTTTAACATGATACTCTCCCACAATATTCAACACATGCTCTTAATGAATGAAAGCATAAGGAGAAAACACATATCTAGAGACTTCATTGCATTAGATAAGTAGGAGATAATTTCCACAGCAAGTCAAATTGTGATATTGCTATCAGGATTTAACTGTGTGATTTTGGGTCAAACTCATTGACCCATGTTTGCTGAGTAGTGACTCAACATGAATCCATCTCTCATGAGAATAAATGGAACACTTAGCACTCATTGGATCTAGGTACAAGGGTGAAGCACTAGGACTTCCTGGGAGGTCACCCATCCCAGTACTACTCCAGCCTAGGATGGGTGACCTCCCAGGAAGTCTTGGTGCAAGCTAGAGTAGTATTGGGATGGGTGACCTCCCAAGAAGTCCTAGTGCTTTACTCCTATGAGCATCACCTAGATCCAATGAGTGCTAAGTGTTCCATTTATTCTCATGAGAGATGGATTCATGTTGAATCACTACTCGTGAAGCATGCATCAATGAGCTTGACCCAAAATCACACAGTTAAATCCTAATAGCAATATCACAATTCACTAGATTAGTTATCCTCGACTACATGGGTGACCTAGCCCAAAGATTGTCATGGATTTATTATGCCTTGTATATACATACATACATACATACATACATATACATACATACATACATATTAATATACATACATATATATACATATATACATACATACATACATACATACATACATACATACATATATATATATATATATATATATATATACATATATATACATATATATACATACATATACATACATATATATACATACATATATGTGTATATATATATATATATATATATAGATACATATATATATGTATATATATATATACATACATACATACATACATACATACATACAATAGACACACACACACACACACACATATAGACATACATACATATATATAACCATAAACATTCATGGTACAACCTTCTAATTCATGTTCTATTACCTTGTCTTGGTATTAGATCTCCTATTGCAACACATCAAGACCTACTAGTTGAGCTATCTTTCATTTTAGAGAACCTTTTGTTGTGATATGGACCCTAATCAGATTCCTCCCAAATTTTACTATGGGGGTCTGGGGATAGTGCCCCCATGCTCTAGGGGTTAAGGGGCAACACTTGAGATAGGGTCAAGGGATAGTGCCCCTTGCAGGGTCTTGGGGTCATCACTCCCAAGCTCACTCCTTGTCATAGTATAGGGCAAGGTAGAGGGACACTGTCCCCAAAGCCAAAAATGAATTTACTATTGTAAAAGGAATAAGGAGTTATATATTTTTATATTGGTCGGCTTATTCTAGCCCTAATTTGTAAGCAACAAAAATCTTGTATAAAATGACTTAGGGTTAGGGATTTCGTGATGCATGATGAGATTGCAGCTTCTTGCAATGGTATTAATTTGTAAGGGATTACAGATTGTAATCAAGTTCTTTTAACTGAATAATAAGAATATTGGACTCATTGCTTGATGGACCTAGCTCAGGGATTGGGTGAACTATGTTAAATCTTCATGTCTTGTGTTCTCTACTATGTGATTTTCTATTTTCTAATATTGGTTATATTTGCATGTAATTATTATTTATGTCTCATTAATCCTAACACCTTCTTTGATATACATTTTTTTAACTATTAGTAATGTGTATATATTTGTTTCTAAGATATTGTGCTTAGAATTGCATGGCAAAGAAGTTCATGTAATGAAGTGATAGTTTAATCATCCACCTTGCTAACAAAACTAAGTATATTTATTTTTTATTATGATAATATGTTGTTTTCTAATATAAAAGATGTGATCGTTGTGACTTCAAGCAAAATATTATAAAATTAACACGAGTGGGTTGATAAATTGAATTTCTTTACACACTAAATTGAATACCATAGAAAAATAATATACACCCCCTCTATTTCCCATTGATTCTCTTACCAATGTATTTCTAACTAACAAAATGTTTGACATAAATACATTCAAAGCCACCAAGACAATTATTAAAGATATGCAATCTCATTGAATATAATAGCGAGATTCATAAATCTTCAAAGACAAGACATATTCATATCTTACTTCAAATTAAAATTCGTATTACACATGTCAATTAAATGGAATTTGAGTCATTTCACAAAATGGAAGGGGGCCTTTATCAAAGCCTTGTCGATGGACTTTTGTTAGATGTTTTACATTGAAATGCTCTGCCAAATATGGTTCAACATAGAACCAGGATTGTCCTTTAAAACCTTAATATAAATAAATTTGTTGCAAATTTCATGTTATATTAGGTAAGTGCACAAAGATTAAAATGTGATCCCTTTCTCTCTCTCTAAACAATAAACACAAAAATATGATCTCCAAACCCTAAACCCTTTCTCCCCTTCCTAATGTTTTCATCCCCCTCTCTCGCTCTCTCCCTCTTTCACTTATCTCTCTCTCCCCACCTTTCTCCCCCCTTCTCACTCTCTCCCTCTCTCCTCCCTCTCCTTTACCCTTGCCCCTCTCTAAAGCCTAAGCCTAAAACCTTATAATCTTAAATCATCTCCCTCTCTCCCATCATCCCTCCCTCCTTCACTCCCTCCCTTCACTACATCTCACCATGCTTTCTTCTCCTCTCTCACTCACTCCCATGTCCCAACCACTTTATTCTCTCTAGGAATTGTACCAAATTGTACCATGGATCTTTGGATAGATAGAGAGAGGAGGAGTGTAATAGAAGGAGAAGGCAAGGAGAGATAGAGATATAGAGAGGGGAAGAGAGGAAAGGTGTGCACACTGTCTGGTACAAAGTCAAGTTTTCTAAGATCCTCAACTTAGAATAGAATTCTATTTCCACTTACTATAAGGATGTTAAAAGAATTATTTCTTTAATTATGACAAAGTGATGCATTTAAATAAAATGAGATATTAGACAATAAATAACGATTTTATTTTATTGATACCAAAACTGAGATGAAATCAAAAGAAAATGGAGATGGCAAGCAAAAGAAATATTATTTGCATAATGGAGTGAAATGCGAAACAAAAGATGGAAGTAAAAGAGAGATATCAAGGAATTTTTTAACCATTAAAAAGGTATTGTCGGCCAAGTCAGTAATAAACAGTGTTTTGCTATCATTGCAGATCAAAAAGATGACCCCAGCTGGGGTAGTCATAAAATTTTTGTTGGGCCTCTCTACAGACTACGCTCGGCTAAAACTGGGTGGAAATTTTGAAGCCCTCCAATTACCCAAAGCTCGGCTTTGTCAAAGGAGATCAATGCATTCATTGTTGGAGGTGCAAAAGTGCACAAGGAAGGTGCTGCTTTGTTCATAGAAAAGTGAAAGCAAAGAAAATTCTACATTCAGAGAAATGAAAGCAAATTGGTGGTGTGCTTTCAAATATGTGTGGAAGGTAAGGAAAGGAAAGTGAAGTGATTTGTCTCTGGTTTGTTGACTCATTTGCGATTCTCAATCTCCCTTCTCTTCCCTTCCCTTTTTCAAAATTGTGGTAGACAGCTCTCATTTGTGAGAATTCTAATGTAATGTAATATGAATGATATTTTCCATATAATTTTAGACAACTCAACAAACTTTTAAGCTGGAGTACTTTTCTTTGTTCTTGTGTACTATTTTCAATTTGTCATAGTCCCTAGTTCACTATTCTACATACACCCATGCTTATCAAAGATGTATAAAAACATTAGCAGTAATGACATACAACATTGTACGGATTTTCCTATGGATTTTATAAGTATTTGTATCATTCACAGGACATCTAAATTTGATTCCTTGGAAACTTCCTAACCCTAATTAATATTATTACATTCTTCACAAGTACTTCCAAGTCATAATTTTTGGTTTAAAATTAGGGAAATGAAGGAAACAAAGCCTTGGAGGTGTGTGTACAGTAAAGTACCAATCAAGCATACATTCAAATCTATTATCAATCTACTCACCCCCTTTTCTTGTTCATGAATCTTCAAGACTAAATGTTACTGTTGACACAAAAGTATTCACCCTTACTGGAGGTATGACCCTCAAGTGACCTTGTGTAACATAGAAGCAATCTCCAAGTTGTGGGACTTGAACTATGAGATTGAGTCTCCAAAGAAGGCTGACTTCCTTATTATCAGGATGTACCTAAACTACCACCTAAGAGGAAAAGGGAGAAGGAATGCATAAAATTAAATTGATAAAGGGAAAGCGGGTGATGTACCAAGATAGAAATGGTTACAACTCTTCTCAAGGATCCACAAGACATCAATGAAAAGCCCAAATACACAAGTCTTGACTCTATTCTACGTTCAAAGAATTCACATGCAGGTTTAGAATTGATCAAGTGTTGAACGAAAAGACATCTTCACAATACAACAATTATCAATAGTTTGAACATAACATATAACCTTAAAAAAATAGAAAGAAACATTCAGAACAAGGAAAGATACATGCACAAATAACGAATGGAAAGAAGAGGTAAAGAAGATATCTATTTCATTAATAGAAAGCAAGCACTATAGTTGTAGAGCATAAGGCTATTGTAAATAAACATGATAGAATAGGGAGGAGCCCCTAAAACATATTTACAACTGCCTTTTATAGAGTTTAAGCATAACTCTAATATTACATTGAGTTCAAACCCCAACTAGGTGCAGTTGAAATTGCAAAGGAGAGAAATAACTGAGAATTAGAAGGGAAATCTGATCAGATGCACGTCTCCATGATGAAAATTTGATCTTGCATGCAAATTGAGCCCTGAAGAGACAAAAATGGTAACCATAACTGCCTTGACTGAGTAGATAGATAAACAAGGTGATAGAAGGATGAAAACTCAATCTACTAGGTATGGGGAATGCCAAAGAGTGGTTGTAAGCAATCAAAAGGCTTTTTTGCCATTAAAAAGCCTCTTGATTTTGTGTTTGCGACCATTCTAGGTCAGCCATGTCATCATTCAACATAAATCAATTGTCAAACCTGCTACACGACCCTATAACCTCTAAGCATTCTGCCACCCTGCCTAGCTTATCTAACTATTTTTTTGACCTATGCTTGTTACAATTATTCTCGGCTTCACAATTGATATTCCTTTTTTAACTATTAAACCATGTGAAATCATGACCTCTTCATTTTGTGCCTTCTCACTACTTTGTAGCTTGAAATCACCCTATCTCATAAATTGTTATGACCCTACAAACATCATGAATTGGACCTTCTCGCACCCTCACCAACTATCCCTTGGATCAATCTTATTCTCAAGATTTCCTAAAACACATGGCTAGTTTAATCCAACTGAAATGGCTATATCGCTGATGGAATGGCTAAATACAAGAACTAATTATCTATTTAATTTTTTTAAAATAATAGCATTCTAATTTTAAATTAAATAATAAATAATAATAAAAACTAAACACGACCATTTTGTTGGTTGTGTAGACGCTTCCTAATCCAACCACTAAAAGACAAAACCTAGCAACCATGTTAATTCTTGAAAATCCAAAATCGAATGGATTATAGTTTATAGTTGAAGTCTTTGACAAGTTCATTTGTCTAAAATAATTTAACTCCTTGCAAAGCATTATCTATCAAATGTCATGTATGGAAGAAGCAACAAATATAAAGATTTGGACATTATAGCTTAAGATTTGGAAATGTTATTCAATAGTGTTTTCAGATTTTGAGGGGAAGTTAGTCATTATTGCTCATCCAAAGTTGTGTTTCAAGACACAGAAAATTTGCTAAAGACGATTGAATGAAAAAGCTGTTTATGGTTGATTAATTCATGTCTATTACTATAATGCAAAATTCAAATATAGTAGGTATATTGTGTACCATCATAGTTTCCCAAATAAAGTGGATGTCATCCACCAAAAATGTGTTTAATATGTTGTTGTTGTTGCAACCAACTTCTATTTTTTAAAACCTAAAATTTGTTATCCCACACAAAAAACTTATTCCATTAACCCTCAAATCGTATCTTTAAATTGACATGTGGAAACTCAAATCAAAAAATGGGTGTGGTTGCAAAGCAACTCTATGTGTTTACAACTTCTCTTCATCATAATATCTCTAAAATCAGATGGCTATGGCAATTGAATCTCCATCAATAAGGAAAAACATCCCCAAGTGAGGGCACATGAAAGCCATAATTATATTTTCTCTTTTTAAATCTATAAATCACCTAAATAAGGCCACAAAATAAGGTCTTTTAGGTTTTCATCTACCTTGTCATCCTTGTTATGCTATGCTCATTGCATCAAAAGAATCTTTTTTGGTGTGCTTTCAAATACGTGTAGAAGGCCAACAAAGGAAAGTGAAGCGAGAGATTTTGGATTTGGAAAAATCACTATTTTGTAGGTTATTTGGCCTCCCCTTGCATCTCATGTTCTTCAACAATGGGGTTTAGGCATGTTATGGCTGTTCTTTGAAATATGTGGAAGCAAAAGAATCTAGATTATTTTGCATTTAGGAGAAGTTCTCAGATTTTCAAAATGATCAAATCCATGGTTTGCAGAGGACAAGCCTACGGTTTTATCTAGTGAAATTCATGTGGTTCTGCAACTAACTTTGCATTATCAAAATTGTTGTAAATGTATCTCATTTGTAAAGATGCAATCTAATGTAATATGAATCATTTTTTACATATATAATTTTTTACTATGAATTTGACCAATTTTCAATTTGAAGTGCTTTGTCTGTTCTCTTGTATATGAAGTTATCGAATCTAATGTGTTGTGTCAACTTCACAAATTTGTAGAGCATTTTGTAATTTTGGCATAGATCAAAATTATATCAGGATTGTGTTATGGAGGTTAGGTATACATAGAGAGAGGCATTTAAATTTTCTATAATAAATACCCTGGTCATCCCCAATTTCAAACTCCAAAAAAGCTTCCACTACATTCAATTTTCTTTTCTCAAGTGCATTACAAGGTCTCAACAACTAGGTCTCCCATTTAAGATTTGATGGTTAGTAACATAGCTCCTTATATTGTCTTTGACTCACTCAACTTTTAAGATCATAAAACACATAATTATGCACTAATTGACACTTGATTTACACAATTATGAATGAATTAACATGTCATTTACAATTACCTTTTGAATAATTAATGGATTGGTTTTGAATGAATTAACATCTCATTTACAATTACCTTTTGAATAATTAATGGATTGGTTTTGAACAAATTAACATCTCATTTACAATTACCTTTTGAATAATTAATGTATTGGTTTTGCTTATGGAGTTAGTGAAGGATTAGTGATAGGGTCAATAATAGGATTGATGGTAAGGTTGATGAAATGATTGGTGATTGTATTTTTTTTTGAAAATATGATGGGAGTGACTTGATTTATGATTGAAGAAGTTGTTTTAATGCATATAGAAGTAACATTAATATCCTTATTTTTCTTATTAAGATAAATATGTTTACATAGTGGAATTGTGAATTTAAGAGACCTTAGTGCAGAGTGCAATTGAAATAACAATGATCTAATCTAGAACCAAGAAATCACTATTAAATAAAGACTCCATGAATATCTCATGTTTTCCTAAGTACAATTGCTAAAACTGCTCTTAGACCAGCATCTAAGTGATAGTTCTAGAATGGGAGTATGTTATGAATGCAGATCTATCAAACTCTATGCTAGATCTATATAAAAATGCAAATTATGTGAAGATAGTAACACAAGAATGCTATAATCAAGGCAAAAGCCTACAATACAATGGTAACTTGTGAGCCTCTCATGTGGGAGGTCTTGGGTTCAAATCTACCTTTGCTTAACATATAATAATAATTAATTCCAACAAATAATAATAATAAATCTAGGCTTCGGCCATTTATCGATTTTAAAAAAAACTAGAATGCTATAATCATGTGCATGTGTACGCCTAAATAAAATTAAATGACACTAAATAAATGATAAAATAATATCAAAATGACATGAACTCTATATAATAACAATGCTAAAAGAGATGATAACTCTAAATTTGCCTATAGTGCAGATGCCTAAATCTTGGGTCATTTTTATCTTGAATTTTCCTCCTATTTATAGGATTTTAGAAGGGGGTTGGGGTAAGGATCAAGAATTTACTTTTGATTGGACGGTAATGGTGAAACTATAAATATCTCATAAGGCATCAAGAGGAAGAGTCCAACAAACTTAGTTTGTGAGGATAAATAAAAAAATTTCAATTCTTTTAATTGTAAAAAGGAGGACTTTCACTTTTGTGAGGATAAATGAATTTTATTGATTTATTAAATGTTCCATTTATTTTCAACTTTTCTCTTTTCCCTTTTCCTTTTTTATTTCATTTTATGATTTTATGAATTCTTTTTCCTTTTTTTAAAGTGATTTAGGTCCTTTTTGATTTGATAGGTGATTGATTGATTAATGACTTGATGTTACCATTGATTTGAAAGTTTGTTGTTTTCCTCTGTTATCTGATTTTGCCCTTAATTTGTGTTGTTTGATAAAAATTTGCATTGTTTTAGGGTCAGTGCAAGAAGTTGGGTCTCACTTTTGGCCAAAAAGTGGAAGTGTTTTTCTTGTTTTTGAAATTTTTTGTCAATTGATGTCAAAATTTGAGGTATTTAGAGATTGAATATTAAAAGACTCCAGAAATAAAATTTTTAGTGTTCAGAATCTAGTTTTTGAATATGTAATTTATTTGTGCACCCATATGATAGATTTTTTTTTGGTATGGATCTTTAAAAACCACTTTTTAAAAATGCCTGTTTCAAGACCATACCATGCTCATGTACGAACACCATAATTTGACACAAATAAATGAACTTTTGCAAATCCTTTTAAAGGGAGTTACCTAATACACCTAAGATTGATGTCAATATTTTTTCTTAATTTTTTATTGAATATTTTTTTATTAATAATTATTAATTGGCTATAAAGGTAAATTTTAAAACCTCTTGTGTACGAACCACATAATTTGATCAAAATTTCACTTTTTTCAAAAAAAAAAAATTTTAACATCAAAATAATTGTATGCAGATTGATGACATATAAATTAATTTAAGAAAAATTATAAAATAAAAAAGTTATTAAAGTTTTAGTGAATGCCACTTTTTAACATTTAGGAGATAGTTTTGATTAATAAATAATGGAAAAATAGAAAATAAACTAATAACACTATAAAATTTACATTTTTGAAATTAGAACAGCAAGACCTATAATTGGTTTTTGTCTCGTCAAAAAATTCAATAGGAATGACTATAAAAAAATTAAGACAATACCAAAAATTGTCGATTAAATGCCTTAGAAAATAAAAGGAGTACAAAGGCATGGCTTGGTGGGACCAAGCCTATGCCATGCCTTTCTCCAAGGCAAAACCCCATGCAAAAGTCAGGAGCCATGCCAAATTCCCGCTCATGTCTTACGAATCAGGCACTCGATTTGTAATTCACAAATTAGGTGCCCGATTTTTTTAAACCATTATACCGACTTCTATAAAATCGGGCACCCGATTTTTTTAAAAATCGGGTACCCAATTTGTAAACGGGTACCCAATTTTTAAAAAATCAGGTGCTCGATTTTTAAGAAATCGGGTACCCATTTTCGATGTACCCGTTGGGTCCCAAAAGCTGCCCCACCGACCCAATTTCAATGATTGAAATGATTGAACAATAGTTTCAACCTGCAACATCGAATTTTGTCATGCTTATTCTATTTTCTTTTCCTCTTATACAATTTGCAAGCTACTGATTCAAATTCAAAACTGGGGCAAACATGGGATCAAAACAACAAAGAAAGAAGAAAGCAAGAGTTCTGACAGATGAGGAGATTGCAACAAATAAAGAGAATGAAGCACAACATCAACGAGAGAGAAGACAAAGAATTAGAGACTTGAACAATGTTTCAAAGGAGAAAGACATTGAAGATACCACGATGGATGAAGAAGTCAAAGAAGAGAATCCAATACAAGAAAATTCAGGTGCACATTCTAATTATGCATTCAATACAAGTGTGTCTCCAAACCCTCGAATTTTCTCTCGTGATGAAATTGGTGATTCTTTAGAAGCAGGTTAAAATTCAAACGATTTAGATTTTCTTCATGAGAAGCAATTGTCAAACGATCATGCACAAAACACTCCAATTGAAATGCCTGCCCCAAAAGAAATGCCAAGAAAATTTGAAAATGATATTCAAATCCCAAATAACAGTGAAAATAGTAAAGTGTCTGAAAATAAAAATTGCATGAATGTAGACATAAAAACACCAACTACTGAACAAACATGTCACGATGATAGTAAAGTGTCTGAACATAATTTTCATATTCCTAATGATGTGTTAGATAATCTTGAGGGATTGGTTTCATGGAGACAAACTAGGACACATGCTAATAGATTGTATAGGCATTTCTTTTATAATAAGTAATTTGGGTTTCAATGTCAGCTAATGTTGCAACTAATTAAAATGTCTAAAATGTGAAAACTAATGAGAAGGTTAGGAATGTATGCAAAACTCAAGAATAAAAATGAGTCTTTAAAACAAGTTGTATCCACTGTTGCTAGTGCCTTTGATGTTATCAGAAAGAGAAGTCGGTCTAAAGATAAGAATGCAGCACGACGAGCAATAACAACATCTTTAGTTAACAAATCAACATCTGACAAAAGATTGATTACCAACATAAGTGGATATCTTAATGTGAATCGTAAGACATTATAAAGAGTTGTAAAGAGAAAGGTTAACTTTGAATGTGATCTAGCAAATATTTTATGGACTTCTAGTGGTAGACTCTCGAGATGTGATATGAAACTTACTAGTGAAATCAAAAGTTTGATTGAAAATTGTTGGCATGATAATACAAGAGTATCACCTAATTCAAGAGATGTTCTTAAATTGAGAATTGGGTCAAAAATACATGATCCACATCCTAAACACCTTTTGGACATGACTCAAACTGAATTGTTTAAAAAATTTGTAGATGGTAAGGTATTAAATATTACCATTAGTAAAAGATCTTTTGAAAAGTGTAAACCATGGTATGTAAGGATTAACAAGGAAATAATCACATGCTGTTGTAAAACTCATATTCAATTTCGTTACCTTTATGATGTATTTCAATCTATACGTGGTACCATGCATAGTAAAGAAATGTTGCAAGAATGTGGTATAAAAATACCACGTCAAACTATAAAATATTTCATATCAGGTTTGTTTTGTAAGCCACCTAATGATCAATACTTTCTTTTCAATGCATGTCTTTCTAATACATGTGATATGTGCAGCAATCTTTCTTTGTTAGATGAATGTTTGCATGACAATGCCTTGACTACTTTTGGACAACAATTAGTTGAGATAAAAAGATTCAAAACTATTGAATATCCATTGAAGGATGGGAAGTTTGGAAGAAGGTGTGATCTAGTTACAGATAAAGTTAGTTGTCATGCATTTATGGATGAGTTTAAGAGTGTGATCATACCAAAATATGTTAGACACTCTCAATATTCTAGATGGCTTGATGGACAATTTCTCATATGTAAGAATACATTTTCAATTGGTACTATACTTTCAGTTGTTGACTTTGCAGAGAACTACACGCTTGCATCACAAGAAGAGCTACAACCACAATATTACAATTCAGTGCAAGTAACAATTTATTTTCATATAGTTTATAGGCATGCACCTGATAGTACAGAGGAGGATCAAAAAATATTGAGAGAGTACCATTTTTATTTAAGTGATAATAAACTCCATCCATATGAGTTTGTCCAATATTGTTTCAAGGTCTTTTATGATAATTTAAAAGAGAGACAAATTCAAATGACACAACATTGGATATGGTCAAATAATTGTACAAGAAAATTCAAGAATGCTAGAATGTTCTATTGGTTCAGTAGGACACATAAGCAAACTAGCATCCAACATGTTTGGAGTTTTTTTGAGGCTGGACATGGTAAAGGAGAACATGATGGTGCTGGTGCATGTGTGAAGAGAGCCCCTAGTAAAGAGCAATTAAAATTTGAGGAAAGAGCTAAATTCAAAAATGCACATGAGATTGTCGAATGGTGTAACAAATATTTATACACGGGATCAAGTCAAAACTCTACAATCAAACATTTCTTCTACCTAGTTGAAGAAAATAATGTCCCTTCAAGATATGATTGTGATACAATTAGTGGTTCAGCTAAATGGCATTCATTTAGGAGTTCAGATTCTAACACTTGGACTATATGGATTAGGGAGCTTGCTTGTTTTTGTCAATTTTGTCTTGTAGGTGAATGGGAAGAATGTGAGCATATAGAATGGGTTGAAGATTGGCAACAAAGATCATTAGCACCTACTGACATGCATTTTGAAGATGATATAGTAAATGAAGGCCAAAATGTTACTTTTGCATCAAAAGACTATGATCATATTTCAGACCTCATAGAACTTGGTATGAACAATTTAATTAGATTTTTTTGCGATCTCATGCTTCAATTTATATAATTTTCATATGTACATGAGTGATTAAAGTGTTTCTATACTTTATCTTATCTTGTAGGACATGTTTATGCTGTTATTGCACCTAGTGATAATGATGAACAGACTGAGTATTGGCTAGCTAGATGTGTGGAACCTAAGAAAAAAATGACATGTGATCAAGTAGACGATGATGGTTTTGAGTATCCAATCGGATCTGTTGTTGTAGCTAGCACCTGGCTACGTAGATACCTAACAAGAAGAAATGGTTTTCCAGCATTTGAAGACTACCAAACCAAAAAGAAGATTTTACACTATTCTCATTTGGTTGTGGCAAAAAATATCAAATTAGAAAGATACAAAGGGAGACCCACCAATAAGGTATTATGGACAATTTCAATGGATGAGCACGAGACAATCATAGATGCATTGCAAAAGAGAGAGGATGTAGATGGTACAATGGGATGACTACATTTAAATCAAACACATGTAAGTTTTTTCATTATTGTATTATTTATATATATATATATATATATATATATATATATATATATATATATATATATATATATATATATATATATATATATATATATGTACTTATATAATTTAATTACATGTATGTTTGTGTTGTCAATACCAATTTAGAGAACTTATATACCTCTTATTTAGGTCTCAATTACAATTTATGCAAATTTAAATTTTAAAGTGGATCGAACATCAACATCTTGTGCAATTTCACATAGTAAGTACATACAAATTACACATATATATTTACATAGTTCAAATACCTTGAATATTAATTTATGTGTTTATTAACATGTGTGTTTTTGTTTTACATTTTTATTTTACAGGACCTCATTTGAAGAGATGCGTTCAACCAATTTTATGTTTCAAATGAGTTCAGTGAACTATAAATATATCATTGACATTGTCTTACATATATTGTGAAATATGTTGTAAAAACTAATTCAAAAATGAGAGTTTACTTCTATTTGAAAGTTAAATGTATGCGCACTTGATAAATTATTATAAATTAATTGTCAATTTAAGTAATGACCTCCTATTTTGTTCTATTACTTTTACATTCAAGCATGTTTAAATTAATGTTTCTTTGAAGTTTCAAATTACTATTGATTGTAATATTAAAAACAAGTCACTTGCACATGATAATTTAAAGATCATCACTCATTGTATTCATTGTATTGATTATATCTTTCATTACCAAACAACACATTAAGATCACTTATGATGTACATTGTTAGGTATGTTATCCATACATGTGTGTCTTAAGGGGATATGGGAATCGTAATAAGTCATTATGTCTGTTATACGTTATGATAGGTATTCATATGTTTACTACCACATAATAGGTCTTATTAGGTGATAATGAGTCTTACATTACCAAACAACACATTAAGATCACTTATGATACATTGTTAGGTACGTTATCAATACATTTTTTAATCGAGTGGGTCAATTTTATTTGTATGAATTATCTCAATGCATAAATTTGATGTGATATTTATCCAATAATGCTCTATAGATAGTTAAAATTATTGTTCATCTTGCATATATACTAACAAAATGTGTCATATGTTCATGAATAAAATATGTCAGAATAAAGAAAATGGTTTGAATATACTTAAAACATGGTGAAACATAGTAATATATGTACTACATACACAAGCATGATAAGAAATTGTAAAAAAATAGTACATGGTCTAACATACATCATAACATGATCTATGAAGTGAAAAAATACATGGTCTAACACACAGTGTTAACTATCCTAACACAAAGTGTACATACATCATAAATAATATATATACATCATAGTAACACAATCTATAGGTGCCAACAAGACCTAATCTATCTGATCAAATTTCCTCTTTGCTCCACGTGAAGAGGACTCAGATGGATCATCATGTGTAATATGAGTTGTCCCGTCATGTCAGACACCCTGTGTAATAGGAGGCACATCTCATCATGTACTTGCTTAATTGAAATGGGTCTCAAAATCTAGCTTGCAAATAAATTAAATATTCACTACATAATAAAATAAATTATACCACATGAGATGGGTGTCCATCAGTAATGGGAGGAGGTGCACTGTCAAAACTACCAAATGTAGCAATGGTGAGGTCCTGTAATTTACAATACATACATTTTTTTAATTTGATTTTAGAGAATAATGAACTATACATTATGTATATAAATCAAAATACTGACCTCAAATGACGATGTAGGTACCTCCATCTAGCTAAGTCCTGTGCTCTCAACAACACTCGTGGTGACATAGTCCTAAAATTATGGATACATAAACGTTTAGTCAAAATTAAATATACATGAATATAATTACAAAGTACATAATTTGTACACTACATTTTTTATACACTATAAATTAAACATGTATATATAATGTATATAGCATACTTGAGTGGTAGCCAATGTCACAGATGTGTCTACAGGTATGCTAGCATGATAATCATAAGATGGAGTCAAAAATAGACTATACCGAGGCCTGTATGGATGAGTTTGATATCCATGCTCCTGTTCGTAAAACCAAAACACATAAAATATATATACATGTGAGTCAAAATTGTTCATATTATAAGTTAATAATAATGTACATACATAAAAATAATACAAATTATTTGTCTTCAGTCAAAAGTTCATACCACATGTATTTGAGGTTGTGCCTCAGTGGTAACTGGAGTAGGACTTGTACTAACATCAGTATGTGTAGATGCAGACAATCCCTACAAAATCAAATAAAAAGAAAATATGAGCACATGTTATTAAATTTGAATTTGAATGTACATTTTTACAGTGTAATTCCAAGTGCATACCGTATAAGGGACGCCAACATCTGTAGGTCTCGAAAAAAGACTATATTGCCTCCTAAGAGGAATAGTGCCATCCATCTTCTGTTATTTGAAAAGTAAAAATTAATATAGCTAATACAATTACACATATATGTAGAAAGTAAATAATTATGTGCACTTTATATTTATATTGAAATTAAAATTTTACCTGCTGCTCTTGACTTTCTCTAGGCTCTCCCTGATGCATGAGGTCAACAAATGATGACATGTCTATCTCGTCACTACCATCACCACGGGAAGCGTATACATCATCATCAAAATTTGCACCCTCAGCATAATGGGCATCGTGTGCTGCACCAGGATCGCTCTGCGGGCCTGTGCATATGCCTCCACAGCTAGTACAGACATGTCTAAGTGGAGGAGCATGTACCACCTGCGTCCACTGTTGTAGTAAATTGCCTGAAAGGGCACTCAAATGGGTAAAAGAAGATGAAATTGCATGATGATCGTGAGGAGCAGGTACAACAGGTCCAGGAAGAGGTACAAGGGGCTCAGCTCGCTTGCAATTTCTCCATCTGTCACTCAGCTTTGCCCCAAGCCTATCCTAAGGCATCCCTCTACCAACCCCTTGAAATGCTTTCATATCAAAATAGCTGGGTTTTAAACCCAACTGAAACTCAGCCCATAAATTCCTAAGGAAGTACATGGGCACCTCATGATTAGCGTGTGGTGGATGGTCAAATACCATCCACCACCTCTCCCAAAAATGTGCTGCTATGCGTGGATGTGTACACCACCTAATGGAAATGTGAGGCTTCTTCTCACTAATTGGTTCACCCATCTTAGGGTTTAAAAAATAATGTTGAAAATTTCCTTTACCTATATGTAGGTTATAAACCTCTCTATATGATAAGCCATCAGAGTAGAAGGCACGCATGCTTTCTCTCCATGATCTAAATGAATCGATGTCTAAATCAAAATGATGAATAGAGTCAACCACGCCTTGCATGCTATTTGCAAGACGTAGTAGGTGAGGGGGGGGGGAGGGTTGCCTCTCACGTTGGATAGCCTCTATATCACTCATGAGGTTGTTGAGGTTACGCCTCATGGTCTCGCAGAGCTCATCCGTGGTGGGTGGTGGAGGTGTGGGTAGGGGTGGAGGTGGAGGTGGAGGTGGAGGTGGAGATGGAGGTGACGGAGGTGGGGGTATGGGAGGGGGAGGGGGGTGGCGGTGGGTCCATCAAATATAATCTGCATATATATTTAAACAACATAAAACATAAAACACATCAAAAATAAATCACAACATAATACACATGTATGAAAAAATTACTATTTAATAAAATTATAATCTAAAATTTATCAACTAGATCTATATAAATGCACATATCTTTATTAAAATCATATCAATTAAATCAATAAAGTTAAACACTTAAGTCAAATTAAACATTGAATACTAAATTTTTAAGTATGAACTCATGATGGATTATACATGTTCATGTCTCAGGATGAAACAAAGTTAAGATTATGACAAGGTTATGGTTTACAATTTTGTTATGTTAATAGTTTTCATGATGGCTAAGCTTAAGATTATTATAATGATTGCGATCCTTTAATGTTAGGGAAGTTACCTAGGATTATGGTTTTAGTTACAATTATATTTACCTGTATCAAAGATTTATTATGGTCCTAAGATGAGAGTTAAGGTTAGAATTATCTAATGAAATCTTAGAGATAGAATTATGAATTGATTAAAAAATATTTATGATTGTAGTTTGAATCCTAACTATTATACGCTTTTTAACATAAGTAGTTTTCTATCAACAATGACACATCCAACATGAAAAAACATTAAATACCAAGGACAAAGGTAAAGAAAATTATGCTATATAGAAAGGATAGATCAAACTTCACAATTCTTCAAAGAATCTAAAATCTATCACATGACATTATTGTTGTAAAGTAGGTCATATGAAATCCTACAAAAAGTAGTTGGCTGATCAAAAATTGTTCTTGGAAAGGTGTCAAAAATGCTCTTGTCATAGAGCATTCAAAGGAGTCAGCCTTCTATGCAATCATATGACCATATTACAAACATTATAGAATAGGGAGAAGAACAAAGAGAAAAATGTTGTGTGACACAAGTACAAATCTCAACACTTAAAATAGGCATCCCCATTAACTAAGTCACCTAGGGATGAGGGGAATTTTGGGGCTTTTGGGAATGAGGGGACAATTCTACTATATAGAAAGGATACGAAAAACTTCAGGATTCTTCAAAGAATCAAAATCTAAAACTTAACTCATGCATTATTGTTGTAAACCTGGTCATATGAAGTTCTACAAAAAGTAGTTGGCTAATAAAAATATTCTCTAGAAAGGTGTCGAAAATACTCATGTCATAGAGCACATGCTTACAATTTCTCCATTGTTGATTAGATGATAGAATTATCAGCAAAAGTTTATATTACATTGCACACAAACAAGATGTTACAAGAAAACTAGGACAAGGCAATGGCACTAATTCTAAAGGTATGTTCTGACTTCTTGTCACATTTTGGGATAACCATGTAAAATTCACCTTTGGCATTTACATTAGAAAGGGGGAAAAGATGTAAAGGTGAAAATATAAGAAGTTGCATATAATGTGTAAAGTATATTGAGTATATATGTATGGGGAAGCACCATCATATTATGTACATATACAGGTATTGAGATAAACATCTCTTACAAAAGCAATTTCAGAAGATCTCAAAAATAGAGTATGGCACCAAGTTGAAAACCTTCTTGCAAACTATAAGTGTAGATCATGTCAGGTAATGAACTAATTTACATGTAAACCATATCCCTAACCATATAATAATCCTAATTCTAATCATAATCCATAATTCATTACCTTATGAAGCTTTGGCTATCCATTTTATTGCCAAAGTAATCCCTTGGCTATCCACAAAATGGTCCTAATAGATTTATATAGAAGACCAAATTGATTTAAATAAAATGAGCAGGAAGAAGACAAACTTACACCCAATATTCAAGGAGAGAATCTTTAACATACTTGAATTCTACCAACCAAAGTGAGATAATTAGAGTTCCAACTGTTGAGTTTTCCAAAGATTTTCTTGTTGATATAAAGACACATTTCATTTGTATGTTAGGGTTTACTAAAGATGGAATATTATGAAATCTCCATCCAATACCATATTTACTACACAAGGTAGGGGACTCGATATTTAGCCCCAATAAGATAGATGTAGAGACATAAATCTTACTACCTGATACAAAGAAAAGAGGTCCAATTTGATCATTAAATGAATCATGTTGCACTCTTCTAGCTTAAAAAGAATACAAATATATTGTCAACAAACTATGTACATTAGATACTTATTAATTATTTGGAGAGTAGATTCTCTAACTTTTAGAGACAACTGGTTATCTTTAAGGAGATAATGTAATGAGTCAATGTTCAATAATAAAAAATAAAGAGGATGCAAGAGGACACCCTTTCATAATTGATCTAGAGAGTCCTAAAAATTATGATCTAACCCCATTAATTTCTTTACTAAAACCTTGACACCAATCATAAGAGAGGACACCATTTGACATTTAATATTGGATGGAGGGCTTGCAACATCATCATAGTGAAACTCCATTCCACCCTTTTGTAGGCATTTTCATAATCAATTACTTGAGCATGCCTACACTCTATCCTAGAAATTTTTCTCAATCCAAAGTCTTCCAATAGGTTTTCAAGTTCTCCAATATGCATAAACATCCTTAACAAAACACTTTTGTGTAGGGTTAATGATCTTGGGTAGGATATCTTCTAGTCTAGAGGCTAACACCTTGACAATAATTATTTTGT
This sequence comes from Cupressus sempervirens, assembly GCA_028749045.1. Taxonomy (NCBI): domain Eukaryota; kingdom Viridiplantae; phylum Streptophyta; class Pinopsida; order Cupressales; family Cupressaceae; genus Cupressus; species Cupressus sempervirens. The sequence goes on along the minus strand of CM053784.1, from coordinate 255,675,671 downwards.
ATGATACGCATTTAGGAACGTCCTATCTCTAATTTTTAATGAGATTCTTATCTCCCCTTGGGGATCAATTGATTACTTGACCTAGGGATTTTATGAGCCCTCTGTTGATCACTTGATCAATTTTATGAGCCCTCCATTGATTACTTGACGTAGGGATTTCTCATTACTAATTTTTTGGATGGAGGAGTTGATTTATGATAGAAATGGGTTTATCACTTGGAATAATGCATCTTCATTCTAGGAACGATGGTTGTCATTTTATCCCTATCTTCTAAATCATTTTGAACTATCATCGTCTTCTAACCAAAAAAATTGATAGTAAAATTAGGAAAAATATCTTACTATATATATCACTAGGGGGTGGGTATTTCTTTTTATAGAATAAGGCAATATTTTGTTATGTGGCCTTCCATTTTGCAAAGGTAATAAACATTTAGGCTACCCATCCAAGGGTCTAGTCCGGGCTCCTACTCGCACTGATGTGGACACCTCCACCTCTTGATGGTCAAGGAGGGTTACTTAATTAGATGCCTGATTCGTTCAAGTCTCTTCTAATTTTTTTTTTTATGATGTATCATTTTGAGAACTTGATATCAATGTTTAATTAGTTTTAGGATTAGGGTTCAATTTGGTTTATACTGTTTGATTTGGTTTACATGCTTAGGTTTCAATTAGGACAAGAGTTAATAAATTGAATTAAGTTTTAAAGTGCTAAATTTTGTTTTAGATATAGAATTATAGTTAGAGCTTTTAGATTAAAAACCAACATTAATTCAAAAAAGTTAGGTTTGAATTTTGTTTTAAAGTGTTCAATATATTATTGAGTTCTATTTTAGGGTGATTTGGTTTAGTCTTAAGGTCAACGTTTAACTTGGTTCAATCTTGTAGGGTAATGGTTCAATTTGGTTAATGGTTGGGGAAATTATTTTTAAAGTTAAATTCAAGGTTTCTACTCTTAAGTTGGGATATATAATTAGGTTTATGAACATGGTTTAATTCAATTTGGTTTATAAGTATAATATTAATTAGTTAAGGGCCAGGGTTACCTTTCAATCTTAGGGTTTGACATTTATAAAATTAGTACTCAAGGTAAGATAGGAAAGTTATTTAATTATTTATATATTACCTGGTGTAGGTTTTAGCAAATTAAGATTACTTAGGTTAAGATGATAGTAAGGGTTATGATTAGAGTTAAATTCAATATAAATTGACATTATAGAACTAATCCTGAATGACGCCCAGCCAAGGGATCCAAAGAACTAATCAAAAGTTTTACCAAGCAAGCAATAACATACATACAATAATTTAGATTTATTTAAAAATATAAGAGATTGCATTCCTTAATGAGCACATTTACATTTCATTTTTAAATAATTATAAACTACTAAAAGTAAAATAAATAACACATCCACATGAAAGTTCATATTAACTACTTAAGTTCAATCCATTTAAATAATTTATATACATTTGTTTCGAATGCCACTTGGCAAATTAATTCAGAATGCACAATCATCCACTGTAGATGTCACAGGGTGTTAAAGGTTGAAAGAATATACATTTATAAAATAGTTTACATCATCCATTTTCGATCCATTAAACAAAGTACAATACAATTTAAGTAAAATCATTTTAAATACTATAAGTTTTTTGTTTGGATCCCTTGGCCTGTTGTTATGTGATTAAGTATTTTATATATGTTTAGGGTTTTATTTATATGGTTAGGTCGAGATTATAGTTTAAACAGTGAATTTAGGTCAAGGTTATAGTTAAAACAAGGTCGAGGTTATATGGTTTTAGGTCGAGGTTATATTTATTTGTAAAATTACATGTTTAAACAATAGATTTACATCTAATATAATCATTCAACATTGTAATAAATACATAAATTAAATACATTTCAAAACATCTATAATAATAATTTTTTAAATAAACATTTACGAAACTATATTTTAATTAACAAATACAAAAAGTTAAACATTTAAGTTCATTAACAATGTAAATTTACAATTTTATGTACATATTAAAAGTAAAAAAAACAATAAATTAACATACATATTAAATTGAAAATTGAAAAAAAAAAAGTAAAATAGTATAAAGCATATTAAAATACCTGTGTATCGAAAACTATTAGCAAGGGGGTAGTCGGTAGGGCTGAAAAATGGGCTCCCGTATGCGTCTCTAGTCGGGCTCTCATTTTTGAGGTACTCGATTTGTAAAAGGCAGGAGCCTGATCATTAAGCAGCTCAGGCACCCAATCCATTTTAAATATTAGGTACCCAATTTTTAAAATTTGGCTCGGGTGCTCGTAGCTTAATTTTAGAAACGGGTACCCGACTTTTAAAAAATCAGGTACATGTTTCTGAGAAGTACAATTCCATGGATCTGACATCTGCAAAATTGCGACCCAACTTCTTGCGGTCACCCTTTAGGTCTTTGTCAATTTTAGGGTGTCTATGAATGCCCCTCTTTTAGCTAATATGTGAAGCATATTAGTTCAAATATTGTCTTGATTTCTAATTTTTAGCCAGTTTTGTTGTTTAAGTGACTAATCAAAGATGTTTTCTTGATTTGAGGTTGATATGATGTCTAATTGCGAATTACTTGATGTCTGACTATTGATGATTTGATGTTTGATCTAGTATTGTGATGTTTTAATATCCTTTATTTAAGATAATTTTTTTGGATGCCCTAGTTTGATTTGTTGTTGAAATTTTGGTTGGAGTAGAACATTTTTTATATTTGGAATTTTTGATGCCCTAATTTGATATGGGTATACTACCCCCTCGTAAATGAAATTGGAAAGAGTGGTGGGTAAAAATAGGTAGAGTCCAATTTTATTTATGAAACAATTGAGAGAAAATGGGGGTGAAGGTGGGCTTTTGAGTTGCTTTGGCAAAATACCCAGTTGGCGGGAATGCGTCAAAAGACCTTGAAAGGCGCTTATTATATTGAAAATGTCATAAAATGCCCCCAAGAAATGGTTGAATAGGTCAAAAGGTATTTTATCCTTGTCATTTTTTACACTCCCCTTTTTCTTTTTGTGTTTTGGCGCTTTGAGCTAGCGAGGATGGTTGCCCCATTATGAGAGCATAGATTCGAGAGGGGTCATAGATATGAGCATTTGACTAACTATGGTGCCCCAGTGAGTCATTGAAATCCTCTATTGTTTAAGACTTTTTAAAATTTTCATGGAATTTTTTATTTTTGCATGGGTTTTCTTCATAAATGAGTATATAAGGCATTTTAGTGCATTTGAGATTTATTTTAGCACATCTGTGACTTAGGATAGTGCATCCTTGAGATGGAATAGCACATTTGAAACCCTAGTTAGCTAGTGAAATAGTGCATAGTGCTAAACTATAGTGCATGTGCATGTTTTAGTAGCACTTTTAAGTCTTGTAGCACATACAATGTTTGTTTTAGCACATATGCAATATGCAATAGTGCATCAAAGAATTAGGGTTTAATGACTCAAAACAATGAAAATGTCAAAGTGCATGTATGTGTTATAGTGCATTTATTAGTTTTTCTAATGCTTTTGATGATGGTAGTGTATTTGATTGTTTGGATAGTGCATGTGATGAATTAAGTAGCACTTTTATGGGCCACAGTGCATCTAGATAATTTGAGAGTGCATATATTGAATGTAATAGCACTCTAGTGTATTATAGTGTTAGAATTGCTTTGGAATAATTGAGAGGGGGGGTGAATCAGTTATTCAAGGTCTAGATGTCCCATTCAAACTTTTCACTAAGTGCAATGAACCCATTCAACCATTCTTTCATCCAAGCTTTAACTTTTCTAATCAGCAATTTACTATAAATCAACATGCAAACATAACACATGAGAAATTAACACATGACACAATGATTTACATGGAAACACAAATTGGAAAAAACTACTAGTAACATGCTACTCAATTCTCACTCGTCTAAAGTGATGCCCTATGAAAGGCCTGCCCTGTTAAAGGCTTACAACACACTATTAAATGTGACCTTGTTAGAGGATTTAACCACCCTGTTAGAAGTGGGCCTGGTTAGAGGACTTTAGAACAATCACTTGGAATGCCACCCTATTAAAGGATTTACAAATGGCTATTAGGCCAATCTAAGGCCATAGGATTTTCATATCTAATACAATTGCTAGAGAGTATTATAAAATTTTGACTTGACTAAAACATACAACTTATCTTGTAGATCTCAGATCACTTCTCAGCTCATACCATTGCCTGGCCTTCAATCTTTGCAACTCTTGACAGCTTGTCCTCCTTTCAAGCTTAGTCCCCTTGAGTCTCCATACTTAATGTACTAGTGCAATCATCTCTTCATGACCACTTGTAGAAGTAGAGCCTTAGTGCTCTTCCTTCTCCTAGATGTCTCCCTCTTGACACCCTTCAAACTACTTCACAATTTTGGCTCTTTAGTAGCAATAGTATCATCAACTTTTTGCTTCTTGGTCTACAACTCCTTAAATAGAAGTCTTGGAGTATCTTTTCCTACTTGATTCTTCCATTCTTTAATTTTAATTCACATGGATTAGGTAGGATTCATTGCATCTAACCCATATTTTGTTTCCTATAGAAAATTCTTGAATAATTCTTTAGAATTTTCCTAAAAATGTTTTATATAGGATTTTGTGCCACCAACTTATCTTCCTTATCTTCCAACTCATTCACAAAATTTAATGTAACCAATATGTCGGCTCACATTTGGCAAATCTTCATCATTTGAAATAATGTAGCAGCTTGGCACTAATTAAATATTGGTGCTCGGCACATACTGTGTTACTCAGCATCAACTGTGTTTTTCTTGATGCTTAGCACCTAAAGATCACTTGGCACCAACTAAATTTTTTTAAATGCTTGGCTCCTGATCTTCACTCAGCACATGAAGATCACTCAGCACACACTAGAAATTTTTGTTACTTAGCTTCTACTGAAAATTTGCTCGGCGTCAACTAACTTGCTCAGCACCCACTAATGATCTTAGTTTAAGTTTTGTATTCTACTTTGCTATAACTTCTTCCTCTAATGTTTCTAAGTGTGGCCAACCTCTGTATCCTTGAGTATGTCATCAATACATCATTTAACCATTGTCTTAACTAATCCTTGCACTTCATTACAACATCATAACTCAACCTTTCACTTAGGTTCTCTTGTTACATCTTGTTGATCAAATCCTATTCATCAATCAACTGAGTAATAGTACTTGGATCTTATAAGAAAATATCATCCCTAAAAATAGCAGGTTTGACATCAATGACAAAACAATGATTGAAAACAACAAGCTTCCTCCTTTGCAACAATCTCCTTCTTTGATCTTCAACAATGAGCTTTTCAATCAGATTTCTAACAATCTCCCTCTTTGGCATTGATGGAAAACCAAATTGATCAACCATTAGACTAAACTATTCAACCACGAGCTTACTAGGTTAGAACAGTAAGTCAAATGCCAAAAAGTAAACTGTAACTTCACATTTCCTTATATTATTCTGATTGCTCCATTTCAGCTTCTCCCTTTTTGTTGTTGCCACCTTGTTCTTTGTCTTTCACCTTCTGTATTGCTCTTCTTCTGCTATTCTGATCAACACCTCCCTCTATCAATATCTCACAACTTCTCCTATTGATCCTTTTTGTTGTCGATTAGTTTCAAGCACCTTCTCCCTCTTTGACAACAATGCTAAAGACATATTAGCATCTTAATATGCAGGTGTAGCTCTTACAGGTTCATTCAGTTTCTCCCTCTATCAGTTTACTTGTGACTGATTTAGAACTTCAGCACATCAACTACTTTAGGCATAAATCCCAAAGTAAACATCATCTCCATCAATGTGTAATATTTTCATCATTCAATTCATTTGATGCAAGGTAGTCTTGCTTTTTCTTTAGGTAGTCTTAGCTAGGGGTATCACCCCTAACTTACCTCTAAGATACTCAAAAGCATATTTAGGTAGTTCTTTTGTGAAGATATTTGCAATCTATTCCTTTGAGCTAATATATTCCATTTTTACTTGTTTTTCTTCCACCAACTCTCTTACATAGTATTACTTGATTGCAATATGCTTAATTTTAGCATGCATTACTAGATTATTTGATATATTGATAGAACTTGTATTATCACAATAAAGTATCATAGGCTCAGTTACTTCTTCCTTCATACCTTGTAGCAAATGTTTGATCCATACAATATTGTTATAGTTTATAGCAACTGCTACATATTCAAATTCAGCAGTAGACTGTGAAGTGCAGCTTTGCTTTTTGCTGGTCCATGTAACCAACCTCTTTCCTAAGAAAAGTGCTCCTCTATTGGTGCTTTTTCTATCATCAATGTTACCTCCCCAATCTTCATTGATGTAGGCTCTCAGTTCAAAATTCTCATTCCTCTTGTAGTACAAACCAAAGTCATCAATTCCTTTTAGGTATCTCAATATTCTCTTGACTGCCATTAAGTGATTTTCTCTTGGATTGGTAGAAAATCTTGCTACTATTCCAATAGCTAATGCAATGTCTAATATACTATGTACAACATATTGCATCTTTCCAATCATTGACCTATATAATGTCTGATTTACTTCAATAGACTCATCATTCTTGGATAGCTTATGTCCAGTTGCCATTGGTGTGCTAACTGGTTTTGAGTCTTCTAACCCAAATGTTTTGATTATTTCCTTGATGTATTTGGATTGGGTCACAAATATTCCATATTTCAACTGATGTACATGTAATCCAACAAAGAATTTTATTTCTCCAAACATTGATATTTCAAATTCATGCTTCATTTGATCAGCAAAATCTTTGCATAAAACATCTTTTCCTCCAAATATTATATCATCAACAAAGATTTCTGATATCAAAATGTCTTTGCCTTTTTTAGCTTTGATATACAAGTTTTTGTTGTCATCTATTCTCTCAAATCCTATCTTCATAAGAAATTTGTTCAGCCTCTCATACCATGCTCTAGGTGCTTGCTTCAATCCATAAAGTGCTTTGTGCAATTTGCAGACCATGTTCTTATTCTTCTTATCAACAAATCCCTCTGGTTGTTCTATGTAAACTTCCTCTTCAAGTATACCATTTACAAAAGTAGACTTCACATCCGTTTGGTACACTTTGTAACCTTTATATGCAACATATGCAAGTAATGTTCTTGCTCCTTCCATTCTTGCAATAGGGTCAAATGTTTCTCCATAGTCCAATCCTTCATCTTGTGCATAACATTTGCAAACTAGTATAGCTTTGTTTCTTGTTATCTCACCATTCTCATCAAGTTTGTTTCTGAACACCCATTTTGTACCAATCATATTCTTATCAGCTCATCTAGGAACTAAAGACCATGTTTTGTTCTTCTCAATCTGATCTATTTCTTCTTCCATGTCTTTATACCAGTCGTCATCTTGTAGTGCATCTTTCACTATTTTAGGTTCAACCTTGCTTAATAGACATGATTCGTTTCTAAGCCTATTCCTTGTCATTGCTCTGGCATCCTTGTCACCAATAATTTGATCTATAGGGTGATGTCTTCTCACATACTTGGCCAATCTTGGTTTAGTCCTTCTGTCCATGTTTGATCCTTTAGCTTTAGAGTCATTTCGTTCTTCTTCATTAGACACTTCATATTCCTTTCATGTGTATTGATTTCAAAGTTAGAATGTGCATTTTATGCATTCTACAACTCAACTTCTGAATGCAACTTGGCATTCGCTGGTTGAGACTTGGCAGATACAAAAATTTGTTGTTGATTCCAAACTTGATTTGCAGCATTGTCTTCAATTGTCATTCCTTCATAGAAGTATACAAAGGATCTATAACCCTCTATTTTCTTTGACTCATCAACTGGAACTTCTGCATGCTCATCAAAATTTACGTTTGCACTCTCCACAATCTTATTAGTGTTAATGTTCAAACACTTATATGCCTTACTTCTAGTGGAGTATCCAAGGAATATGCCTTCATCACTTTTTGCATCAAACTTTCCATTTCTAGTATCTTTTATAATATAGCATTTACAATTGAATACTTTGAAATGTTTAACATTGGGTGAGTGACCATACCATAATTCAAAAAGTGTTGCATTTGTACCTTTCTTGACTTGAATTCTATTCAGTGTGTAGATTGCAGTACTTATAGCTTATCTCTAGTACTTTAGTGCAACATTTTTCTCCATCATCGAAGTTCTAGCACAATCAATCACTGACCTATTCCTCCTTTCTATAATACCATTTTGTGGTGGAGTCCTTGGTGCCGATGTTTGCCTTTTGATACCTTTGAGATTGCAGAATATTTCAAAATCTCTTGATGTGAACTCACGTCCTCTATCTGACCTTAGGCATTTTAGGTTCTTTCCTATTTCCTTCCCAACTCTAGCCAAATACCACTTAAACATTTGAAATGCATCAGATTTTTGCTTTAAGAACATAGCAGTCATCATCTTGGAGTAGTCATCTACAAATAGCATTATATATCCATCTCCTAGGTAGCTTGTACTTCTATTGGGCCACATAATTCTATATGGACTAACTCTAGTACTTCATTGGAAGTGTATTTTTTTTCTTTTGAAACTAGACTTAGTCATCTTCCCTAGTTGACATTGTTTAAACATTTTGTTTTTAGGTTTCTTCGACTTGGACAATCCTTTGACTTTCTTTTTCTTGTTGATGCTAATCAGATTATCAAAGTTAACATGACACAACCTTTTATGCCACAATCACACATCATCAAGTCTAACAATAAGACATGTTGCATCTTTCATATCTAGGTAAAATAGATTACTCCTAGTTTTTTCACCTTTTCCTATCAAATTTCCATCAGTGTCATAGATCTTGACAATTTTGTTTCCAAATTCAACTTTGCAACCTACATTGCCTAACTATGATACACTCAACAAGTTGTAGTTCAATCCCTCAACATAGTATGCATTGTCACATGAAATTTTCCCTATAAGTTTAATAGAGTATTTTCCTTTGATTTGACATGAAGCATCATTACCAAATCTAACACTATTTTCATCATATTGAGTAAAGGTAATGAACTTACTTTTCTCTCCTATCATGTGATGTGAGCATCCACTGTCTATGATCCACCTGTCATTTTTATTCACATAAGTAACCAATGATGTTTCTTTATCTTCATCTTTATCTGGTTCATCCTTCATGGCTACATAAACTACTTTATCATCATTCTCATCAGAATCTTCTTCAACAATGTAGCATCTCTTGCCTTTCTCTTCGTAATCTTTGTTGTCATCTTCTCTTTTATTCCTATACTTGTTTCCTTCTTTGTAGTTCTTCTTCTATGGACATCTTGCAGCAATATGACCTACTTCATTACAATTGAAACATATGATAAGGATCTTATCTTTGAATTTTCCTTTGCCTCTATGGAATCTCCTGACCAGTAGTGCTTCTAATTGTTCCACATCCTCCTCATCTGTGCTGCTATCACTAGATGCATATTTTCCTTTTCTTCTCTTCTTGCTTGATATCTCCTCTTTAGTTTCATTTATTTTCATCTTGGCCTTGAAAGTAGATTCAAGGTTCTTAGGTCTGTAGTTGTCAAAATTGGATAACTCAAATGCAATTAGTCTTCCCACTATTTCTTCAAAGGTTAGTGTGTTCCTTGTACACACCTCAGCTCTTGGATGGCTAAAAATCTGATAGCATAGATAGGGAGAAAAGTTCTTAGGTATTTGTTTATGGTTGTTTCTTCTTCCAATTGGCCACCTAGACTTCTTATTGCACTTACTACTTCTTTCATTCTAGTTTCATACTAAGCAACATTTTCACCTTCCTCCATCTTCATGTCATCAAACTTTCCTCTTAGGCTTTCTCTCTTTGCTCGTTGAAAATTATAATCTCCTTCATAGATTTTTGATAAGGTTTTTCACATTTTGAATGTAGTGTCACAATCTTTGATGTCATCATATTCTGCATAGTTAAGTGCAGAAGCAATCTCCAACATTGCTTGATTGTGCTCCTTCTTTATGTTCAAATCATCTACAGTAAGAGGTCCTACTAGATTTACATGTTCTATTCCAATTGAAGTTTGTGCATAGTCACCTATTGATCTAAGGTGCAATTTTATCAGACTCTGCCATGTAGCAAAGTTATCTTTGTTGAGCTTCAGAACTTCTCTCTTGGACATCTTGATCTTCCTGCTTCTAGTACCTTGAAAATAAATCAATAGATGGCTCTGGTACCAATTCAGGGGGGGGTGAATTAGTTATTCAAGGTCCAGATGTCCTATTCAAACTTTTCACTAAGTGTAGTGAACCCATTCAACCATTCTTTCATCCAAGCTTTAACTTTTCTAATCAGCAAGTTACTGTAAATCAACATGCAAGCATAACACATAAGAAATTGACACATGACAAAGTGATTTATGTGAAAATCCAATTTGGGAAAAACCACCAGTAACATGCTACTCAATTCTTGCTCTTCTGAAGTGATGCCCTTTGAAAGGGTTGCCCTGTTAAAGGCTTACAACACACTATTAAATGTGACCTTGTTAGAGGATTTAACCACCTTGTTAGAAGTGGGCCTAGTTAAAGGAATTTAGACCATTCACTTGGAATGCCACCCTATTAAAGGATTTACAAATCGTGGTTAGGCCAACCTAAGTCCATAGAATTTTCAGATCTAATACAATTGCTAGAGAGTATTAGAAAATCTTGACTTGACTACAACATAAAACTCATCTTGTAGATCTCACATCACTTCTCAACTTATACCCTTACTTAGCCTTCAATCTCTGCAAATCTTGATAGCTTGTCCTCCTTTCAAGCTTAGTCCCCTTGAGTCTCTATACTCAATTTACGAGTGCAATCATCTCTTCATGACTACTCATAGAAGCAAAGCCTCAACGCCTCTTCCTTCTCCTAGATGTATCCCTCTTGACACCCTTCAAACTACTTAGTAGATCTGGCTCTTTAGCAGCAACAATATCATCATCTTTTTGCTTCTTGGTCTATAATTCCTTAAATAGAAGTCTTGGAGTACCTTTTTCCACTTGATTCTTCCATTCTTTAATTTCAATTCACATGGATTAGGTAGGATTCATTGCATCTAACCCATCGGTTTCTTTTGGAAACTTCTTGAATAATCCTTTAGAATTCACTTAAAAATAGTTTATATAGGATTCTATGCCACGAACTCATCATCCTTATCTTCCAACTCATTCACACAATTCAATTTAACCAATATGTCAGCTCACATTTGGAAAATCTTCATCATTTGAAATAATGCAACAGATCGGCACTATTAAAATACTGGTGCTTGGCACATATTGTGTTACTTGGCATCAACTATGTTTTTCCTAATGCTCAACACCAACTAAAATTTTTCTAATGCTCGGCTCTTGATCTTCACTCGACACATGAAGATCACTCGGCACACACTAGAAATTTTTGTTACTCAGCTTCTACTAAAAATTTTCTCAGCATCAACTAACTTGCTCGACACCCACTAATGATCTTAGTTTAAGCTTTGTATTCTACCTTGTTACAACTTCTTCCTCCATTGTTTCTAACTATGGCCAACCTCTGTATCCTTGAGTATGGCATCAATACATCATTTAACCATTGTCTTAACTAATCCTTGCACTCCATTACAACATCATAATTCAACCTTTCCCTTAGGTGCTCTTGTTACATCTTGTTGATCAAATCCTCTTCATCAATCAACTAAGTGATAGTACTTGGATCTTATAAGAAAATACCTTCCCTAAAAATATCAAGTTTGACATCAATGACAAAACAATGATTGAAAATAAGAAGCATCCTCCTTTACAACAATCTCCTTCTTTGATCTTCAACAATGAGCTTTTCAATCAGATTTCTAACATATAGCACATCTATGGGATGTATCAGTGCATCTAATAAATGTAATAGTGCATTTGTTGTCTGTAGCACAAAATTTTAATAGAGTAGTGTGTATGATTGGTAAAATAGCATAAAATAACATTGTAGCATTTTTTATGCCTTAGACAATTCATCGAGCTAGATTAGGGTTTGCCTGATAGAAGAAGGACCAGATAGATGAGTTTGACTATACGTAGCATTGTTTATAGTGTATCTGGAATAGGATCCTGATGTGAAATTGATGAGTTCAAAATCAACCCAAATACTTGTTTTCATAACGAATAAAACAATATCAAATTTGTGGTCACAAAGTGATGTTTAAAATCAATCAATTGATGTTGGATATGTCGAAAAAAATGCCCCTTTCAAGATACAGAGTAGGGAAACTAACATGTCCATATCAAAATACACTGTAGGACAAATAATTGGTCCAAGATAGAACCATTAGTTGAATAGCTAGATGTTGATATTTGATTGATGTAGGATGATCACTTGTGATGAAAATTGACATCATTATTCAATTGTTTGATGAAATAGGTAGATGGCTAGAAGCTCACGGTTTGGGGATTGTACCCATGGCCCTTGGATTTGATAGGTAGATTGTCTATAGTGGACTAGTAGGTGATTAACAGATGTTTCTTTACCTATTTATTATAGATGCCTCAATTCTAGGTGAATAGAGGTTTATTATAGTTTTGGCCAAGCGGTGGGACTTCGACCACAACACCTTCCTTATGTCACTTGGGGAGATGACTATTACCTCAAAGGATGTTTATAGGATTCTTAAGATCCCTACTATGGTGAATATGGTTTATTATGATTAGGCTACCAATAGGACAATGTTTAGAGATGTATTTGGGGATGACAACATTGAGGATAATAGTGTCCTAGCTTCAGATGCTATAGTATGAGTTGTTGCTTGTAGTATTAGCTGGATTGGTAGGGAAATTTTTGTTGCTAGATAGATGAGGATGTAAAAATCCTGTGGGATGGGGTCATATTATTTAGGATATGATCAACAGATTGCAGAGATTTTCATGGGGGAGCTGCATATTAGCCCACCTCTATCATGATTTGCATGAAGTGGTCTATTTGGAGGCAGCTTCATTGTCAATAGGGGTGGTATTATTACAGATATGGAAATGGGAACATCTTCCCATTACTCGGTCGATATGTGTGTGATAGTAACCATAGGATATGTCATATATATATATACATATATGTATATATATATACATATATGTATATATATATACATATATGTATATATATATACATATATGTATATATATATATGTATATATATATATACATATATATACATATATATATATATACACATATATATATATATATAGACATATATACATATATATATATATATATATGTATATATATATACATATACATATACATATTCAGGTGTGGTCATTCAGCCGCATTGGGCAAGACAGTGTATTGGTAGTGGACATTAGATGACCTTGATGAGGTTATATGGAGGCCATATCAATTTAAAGAGCCATAGGTCGAGGATGATGATGAGATGGTGTATTTCTTTTCTACATGATATCTACTAGGCTAGGTGCTCACAATGATAAAGAGATTTTGTTTTTGGACGGTTGTCAGACAATTTGGGCATGTAAGACCCTGCCAAGGGATCTAAAAGAATTAACCTAAAGTTTTTACTAAGTTTTTCAAACATTTTTTTTTAAAACAAGGAAGAATGACATACACATCAAACATAAAATAGCGGAAGCAATAACATACAATCATTTATAAGCATGTATAACAAGTTACATTCCTTAAGGATCCCAAGACATTGAATCACATTTAAATATAATTAATACTAATCTAATAAATACCACATCCATATGAAAGAATAATTAAAAGTCCAATGTCCATTTAAATAATATACATTTTTTTCGAATGCCGCTTGGCAATAAAATTCAGAATGGTCAATCATCCACTATACATGTCACAAGGTATGAAAGGCTAAAAGAATATAGACATAGAATTGCATTATCCTCCTCGGATCCATAATACAAAGTACAATACCATAAATGAAACCATTCATCATAAAAGATATAACCATCCATCATAAAAGATATAAACATCCATCATAAGATATAACCAACCATCATAATGATACATAGATAGAATGAAATGAAATGTAGACAAGGAAACTCTAGCCATAGTAACAACAGATGGATCTCAATGGTAAGAGTAAAAAGCACTACCACCCGATCGCATGGAACCTAAATGGCCCACTCCAATTGCACTAAGGAGATAGTCACAAGTCCCAAATAGGATATCAATCCAAATATCAAAAGTACTATCTAAGTCTAGAAAATCCTAAAAGTAATCTAACTCAAAGGTTCCAAGATAAATCGACATCTAAACCCAAAGGCACATAAAGACACGTAGGAAACCTACTATGTAAGTGGAAAAGTTTCATCACATGAATCATGCTAGAGTTACCCTAGTAGTTTCTCAGGACCTCAACTCCCTAGTGATCCCTATGTGGCACTAGTATCCTCTCGTACTAATAAGGCATACTAACAATGCATGGTCACAACCAAGCATTCTCTCTACTCCCATCCTAGTTTCTACTAGCACTCAAGGCATGGGTGAGAACATACAAAGACTCTTATTAGGTTCATTTTACCCTCATTTAGTGTAGTGTTTTCATTTATTAAACAACTTACAATGGGTTACCCTGACAGCCACTTAGGGCCCCGACCTCCATTGCAAGCCATTTCGCAACATTACATATAGATAACCTACCCTAAACTTATGAAATCACAAATCAAAGAATCATAGTAAAATCACCTCAGCCCTATACAAGTGACTGGAAAGCATCCAAAAGATAAAACACAATACCCATCAATTCTCTATGAGCAACTAGAAAGTATCCCAAAATACTGATCAAAGACTCAAAATGGTTAAGTCAAATATATCATAGCATTCATCTCATTGTCCCACAATGACAATGAAAATAGTAGCCAACAATAGAATCACACTCATCATAGAGCATACCATCACATTACCATGGTTGAGTTAAAAAAGATCAAGATCAGTTCAGCAAAATACCACATTCACAAAACTCTCAAGCCTCTGGTAGACATTCTAAAACTAGTCAACACTCTAGGTCAAACCTCGAAACCCCGAAGCATAGACAACATAAAGAAAAGAAAATAGTCTTATAGTTTGGTTTGATTTGAAAACATGTAGTTGAGTTAGATAGTAAGGTTTTTAGTTTCTGTTTAATATATGTTTCAAGTAATAAGTTTCATAGTTAACCCTTACAAGTCAACCCATTGATTTATTTGAATAAAATATAGAATTACCCTTTTTATTAGATTAATTAATTTAATTATGAATATATAAAATAATTATATTTTAAATATTTATTAAAAATTAAAATACTTAATAAAATTTATTTATTAAATAAATAATAATAATAATAACAATTAATCATTAAAACTTTATTAATAATCATTATTAAATAATAATAAAATTAATTTCAAATCAAACTTATTAATAAAGTTTTTTATCAAATAATAATAATAAATTTATAAATTTATAACTTTAATTTAAAAAATAATGATTTTCTTTTTTTTTAAAAGCCATCGGCTTTAGCCTTACAACTGTCATGTGGCGTCCTACTGATGCAGGGCCTGTCGCTATAGTGCTATTGCAATACTTGCACCAGTAGTTGGCTGTAGGCGAAGTTAAACGAGAGGGGGTGTGGGGTTTCCCCCACCCCATCTATATATTATGATATATATATTTTATTAAAATTTATTTTTATGGTTTTATTTTATAAAAAAAAAGCCCTCTTTAAAATTTTGTGTGTGTGTGTGTGCGTGCACGCGCACGTGCATGTGTTCTAGCCTTAATCTAATAGAGGAAATATGACCAACCAGTCGAATTTTCAATTTTCAATTTCCTTTTCAATTCAAAACCCTTTTCGGTTTAAATTCCAATTTGTAAAATCATTTAAATGAGGATTCTATGATATTTTAATCTCTACATATACAAAAGAAATCAACATGCATACCAGTAATCCCAAATTGAAATATTTGTCACAAAGAAAGACAGATAAACAATTCATAGTCACAAAGAAGACAAGAATAATAAAGAATGTAATTTATTGTGTGAATTAGAATATAAGAATCTACCTAGATTCTGATACTAAATTGCAAACACCCAAAAAGATTTGTGAGAGAAATTTCTCCTCTCAAAACCTTCTCTCTTCCAAAATTCTTTTCCTCTTCCAAAATTCATGGTCCTTTGAAAATGAACCCTCAATTGGTGATAAGGAGTTCTCTCCTAAAATTGGGGCACTAATTGTGTGTTCACTCAAGAGGACTCCTTGCGCACCACACTTCAACTCTTATTATCTTTTCTTTATCTTTTCCATGCACATTTATTGAATTATAAAATAACTTTATTTAATTTTCACTTGACTTCTCTTTTCAATTAATTTATTAAATTTTAATCTCATGCATGCATTATGCAATTTTTAAAACTTTTAATAAATTAATATCTTTTCACTTCTTAATTTATTTTTGAATGTTTAATTGATAAAATATTTATTAAATTAGATAATAATAATATTTAGCATTCATTTAAAAATGAACTCCAAATATATTACTATTAAATTAAATAAATACTATCATGTTCTAAAATTAAACTTATAACTTTTATTTTCAAATTTAATTCTTTTTATTTAATTAATCTTCCAATTAATTAAATATAATTAAATATTAAAATACCATAATAATTTTCCATTAAATTAAATTATTAATTCAATAATTTAATTTGACTTAATTAATAGAAAAATCACCAAGGACTCATAAAACAAAATACGAAAACCCATCATAGAAAACACATACAAGATAATACCAAAGGGTTATAATCATGAATTAACATCATTCAATGCATTTGGAAGGTAATTAACTCAGATACTTGTCCTAATTTTCTAGGAGAAATGGGTAAAAGGTTTAGGATTTAGACTTAAGAATTTATCTTTCCTCTCTTACCATTGAGATAATGCGATAGGGTACACTCATCCTGGTAATTCAAGGAAGTCAATACCCGGTACCTACAATCTACATAAAATCCACACATGTACAAACACATATATACTAAGCTAAACAGATAATGGCAAGAAGTGGTGCATCATATAGATCTCAACTAACAAGTGATTGCGACTCCCTTCCTTAACCACATCAAAAACACCATACATAAAGAAAACATACACACACGCCATACACATGCAGTATGGGGTAAGTATCTATAAAATACCACATATGATAATCAATCTAATAAATCTTCATCAATAACTAAAAACATTGTAATAATCATCATGCATACATGAAGTATAGAGTACCAAGTAATCTCATCATAAATCATCTGAATCTGAAACAATATATGATAATCTCAAAACAATACTACTAATCATCAAGCATAAAAATAGCCTAAAAGAGTTCGGCAATAATAAAAAAATGCAAACTAGGGGCAGGCACTACAAGGCAATGGTAGGGCATGCCATAGGGGGTAGCACAATATGCTTGAGTGTAGTTAGAGAGGCGAGTATGGGGGTTGACATTGGAGTATGAGGCATTCATGCAGATGGTAGCAACACCTCTGATATGGGCTTTGAGGTATGGAGAAGAAGATGCAGGGATAGAGGGGAATGATGCATAATGGTTTGGAGAGCATCCATTCCTGAGATATACAAATCCAACAAAGTTGATACCTAGTGTTGAGGAGGAGTCGTATGAAGGAGAGGATGATGATGATTAGGGTAAACGAAGGAGAGGTAGGGGGGGGGGGGGGGGGGGGGGCATTGAGCCAGAGGTAGAGCCGAAGGTGGAGCTAGGGTGTGGGGGAGGGGTGAAGGCCGAGGTCAGGTAGCAATGTTTCCACAATGGAGGATTGTTGTACAAGGCCTAGTGTAGCGGTCAAGAGATGTCGGAGTGGAGAAACCTAGAGAGGTATGTGGTTGAGGTGGGGTGACGATGAGAGGAGGCACAAGTAGCGATGTAGGGTCTAGCCAATGAGTGAATGATATGGGTCATAGTAGGACAGAGCAGCCCAGGGCTAGATTATTAGATGATGTACAATTTATCAAGTGATAGAGGCCACTTATACATGTTCTGATCATAGGTGCATAAGGCTTGTAAGAAAAGGGGCAACTGCAGATACAATCATAGGTGCAACTACCACCAGATAGACTAAGCGGGTCATAGGGGGTGAAGACTTGGAGTAGTGCTATGGAGGTACAAATGGGAGTGATGGGGACTTAGATTGCCTAGTTGACTAGTACTTTTCATACATTTATAACTTTGATGGCACCTAGGCCTCCAATGCCACCACTACTATTGAGGATAGATGGGGCTATTATGAGCTAGATGGCCATAGCTATTCCTATGACACTAGTGATAGATGTGATAGAGCAAGATCCTTGATATGTGAGGAGTGCCCCAAGCAAGAAGGGACTTCTAGATTGGACTCATACAAATGATGCAGGTGGTGAGACATAGGGTTGATTTGTGTATCATTTCGTATTGCATTTTATTGGCTTATCATATATATCATCTATGATGAGGACCTTTTGATGTTAATGATTCGATCTTTTTTATATATGACTATGCAGTCTTTTCTTTAGATGTTCAGACTTGTGCACTTGTTGTATCATGGGTTTTATATATTTGATGGTATGGATGGATGTATGTGATGTTTATTTATATGATAGTCATAGATGTTGATGTAATGTGGATGAGTAATATAGTGATGCATATGATTAATGTAGTATATAGTAGTTTAAATGTAAGAACATGACATGTGGATAATGAATGTAGAAATGAAATGTATAAATGACATTTATAATGGAAATTTGATGAAATGAAATGTATAAATGAGATGTGATGAAATTTAATGTATAAATGAAATGTGATGAAATATGATGAAATGAAATGTGAAGAAATAAAATGTATAAATGAGATGTGATGAAATGAAATGTGATGAAATGAAATGCATAAATGAAATGTGATGAAATGAATGTATAAATGAAATGTGATGAAATGACATAACTTGGAAAATAAAATAATGGAATAGATGATAATGAAAATGGTTTTTTAAGATGACAAAAAGAACATGTGATGAAAGATGCTTATGATGTAAACTAAACAAGTGAGGAAGAATAAAATGACAATGGATATGAAAATAAAAATGGCGATGATTAAAATGGGAAAATGTAATGAAAAGATGGATGAATGAGAGGAAAATGATATGATGATAATGGAAAAATGGAATAAAAATGAAAGATAAAAGATTGAAAATGAGTCGAGTGAAATGAAAGTGAAAAATAGAAGGAAATGATAAAAATAAGGAGCAAATATTTAATGTTTGAAATGTGATGAAGATGGAATGAAAAATGAAATGAATAACAAAAGGAGAAAGTGAAAATGAAAAATAAAAATGTACTAATGAAGTGAAATATGAAATTATATAAAAAAGAAATGAAAATGAAGAAGGAATGAATGCGAATAAATAAGAAATACAAATGAGGAATTGTAATGGATGCAATGAGAAATATCATTAAAAAATGATACTAGGGATGAAATGATATAAAGAGATGTAACTTAATATTTGAGGTTTGAAGGCCACAAAGGAACCTTGAGGCCCTAGTGCGAAGGGTGAAATAGTAAATGCATAGAATGTGATGGATAATGAGAGAAAAATAAGTGTGGTAGGAGGGAATGGTGACCAAAATTGTTTGAGATTCAAAGGTTGCATAATGCAATGGTTGATATGAGGGGTGGGAGATAATGAGAGAATAGTAACTAAAACCTTTGAGATTTGAAGGTCACATAATTCAATGGGTGGAACAGATAATAAAGTGTGATGGATGGTGGTCATGTTGTGATGAAGCAATGTCCATAATATTAGAGTGAGAAAAGCTCGCAATGATGTTGATGTCATTGTTTGCCTCTTGATAGCCATACCTAAATAATGTTGCCAATTTGTTGAATGATGTTCTGTAGGCTTGCTTCTGTAATCTTGATTTATGTGTCAACCATTTGTTTTTAAGGTACCTAAAATAAAATGCAAACGAGATGAATGCAACTAACTGTCACTTTTTGTGAAGAGATGAAAATTAAATGTCATCATTGAGTGCCTAAATAAAAAGTGACATAGTACAACCACCTCTAGCTTAGCTATGATAATATGAATACTACATCACTCAAGAATCACGACCAAACACAAACAATGTACATGCAAGATATGATAATTATTAAGAACATAATTTATAGCCATAATAAATGAAAACAAACACACAAATAGACACATGTCAGAAAATATCATCACCTAAGATGTTATAAAAAACTGGTAGAGGTACACATGGCTTTCCAAACAAGAGGATGCACTTACAAGTGGACACCAATAATGCGTAAAATCAAAGGATCACTAGAGCAGAATAGTGAAAACCAAAGGCAAATAAAAGATCATGGCTTCATCCCATTACCTCTAGTCAAATACATCCTCAAGGTACTAGAAGCTCAAAATAGTAGAAAAGCCATTATTTGTGGACTACTAGTGTCGAAAATTATGTGCAATAGTGTCAAGTTTGTTTAATTCTCTGTGGATGAAATAGTTGTACGATTCGGGTAAAAGTTGTGGGATGTGTTAGGGAAAAGTTGTTCAACTCTCTTTCTCTCTCTCCCCCAACCTCTCCCAACCTCTCCCATCCCCTACTCTCTCTCTCCATTTCTCCCTCCACCTCTCTCTTTTTCACCCTCTCATCCCCTATTCTCTATCCATTCTTCGTTCATCTCTCTCTATCCCACCCTCTCCTATACCCTTCTCTCTCTCTCTCTCTATATATATATATATATATATATAAATATATATATATATATATATATATATATATATATATATATTCATATTCATGTATCTATCTTGATCTTCTTCTCCATATTTCTCTAGCTAAATCTCTCTCCCACTCCTCTCTTTTACTATATATTTCTCACACACATCTCTCTCCCCTACCATGCCCTCTCCCATCCCATACTCTCTCTCTTTCCCTCTCTCTCCCTTTCCCATCCCCTTCTCTCTCTCTCTCTCTCTCTCTCTCTCTCTCTCTCTCTCTCCATTTCTCCATCTTTCTCTCCCTATCCCACCTTCTCCCATCCCCTACTCTCTCTCTCTCTCCATGTCTCTTTCCCTCTCCCATCTCCTAATCTCTCCCCATCCCTTTCTCTCTCTCACTCTCTTCTTCCCTTTCTATTAAAATTCAAGCTTACAAATTGCATGCACACTATAGTGTGTACAAACTATGTAAGCCTCAATTTAAAAATTCTTTAAATAGCATGTGCGCGCTATGGCATGCACGCACTATTTAAAGCTTTGGATTCTACCAAGCCTAAGGCTT
This sequence comes from Cupressus sempervirens, assembly GCA_028749045.1. NCBI lineage: Eukaryota > Viridiplantae > Streptophyta > Pinopsida > Cupressales > Cupressaceae > Cupressus > Cupressus sempervirens. The sequence continues at coordinate 255,654,374 of CM053784.1, read as the reverse complement.
GGATTTTCCTTGAGGATCCAACCCAAAGGTTTAGAGTCTCTAAACTAGTCTGAGACATGTTTTGTAGCAAGCATACAAAAAATGATTAATTTTTCTTGTGTGATCTCCTTTAAGTTTCTTTGTGGTTAAGCATTGATAAAATTAGGTTACATGACATTGTAGATCTCTTTGTTAGCTATATATCTATATAATTTATTTCAAATTTGAACTATTTCAAGCCTTTCAACTATATTTTCTTTTGAATGTATGTCCATTTTCTCACAAAAACCAACATTATTAATTGGAGTATAGAATTTAGCTCATTCATCAAATTTTGCAGCAACTTAATTTTTTAGAAACTAGACTCCATTCCATACACTTTGAAAAAAAGAAGTTCTGATTTTAGATTAGTTTTCAATCACTTCTACGGGGAGCACCAGATATTTCATGTTTTTGGGATGTATCTAATTACAAAATTTATATTAAAAAAATACACATTATAAAATTACCCAAAAAATCTAAGATAAACTACATGATGTTAGGTAACTTTTGACCCAAGTGATTAAATAATTTAAAAAATTAAAAATTAAAATCTTAGGGTGGGTAAACTTTGCACTATGTTATGTTTTTTCTAAAAAATAGTACCACTTTCTATGGCCCCCTTTTTTGAGGACCTAAAACTAAACTATTTTAAAAAAAAAATTAGTAATTTAGAAACTAGATTCAAAGGACTACTACTTTAATTTTTGTCATATCTTAAAATTTTGAGCATAACTATCTTCAATTTTTTGTTGATGTTCGGAAAGTGTTGATTTCTATAAATAATAATAATAATAATAACAAAAAAAAAAAGAAAGAGTGGCCACTTATACCCCCCTTTTGGCACCACAACTTGGTGCACTTACCCAGATGGTTCCACAATAGGTCCACATTAAGAAGTCAACTATGCAAAAAGGAAGAACTCAAACAACAAGGATTGTTCCAAGAATAACAAATTAGTATATGAAAACATAAAATATTTTTGGTTGCAATATTGCCAAAGAATCCAATATGTTTTTACATCAATATGTGTAAAAATATACAACATTAATGATAGACAAAAGTCACACTTTATGCATATGAAATAGGGTAAGGGTTTGAAGAGTCATTGTTTTAAAGATAGTGTTTATAACTATTATTTTGACTTGTAGATAGTTTTTACAAATATGACAAGATTCATTTCGCAGAAGGAAGAAAATTATCTTTTGAATAAAAGCACCCAATACATATTCTTTATTGCCTCACTTTGAGCATCACAAAATTTACACAGATGATCCAATATACATGAATATCCCAATAATCATATACTTTTGATACCAATAAAATTTTAGAACTAGACTAATTGCTGATTTTTTTAATCTGACACATTATTTTTTAATTGTTATATAATTGTACAATTATATATTAAAAAATTAAAATATACAAACTACTATTTCTTTCTTAATTGACCTTTTCTCATATCTCTTTGACATACTCATTGCCTAGTCCTCCTGAGAGGGGGAGAGGGGATCATATGAAAAAGAGGATGATGACTTTGAGCCTCTCTTTAAAGCTAAAATTGCAAAAAAATCGTGATTGCTCCATTTTTGGTTCAGCGTGACAAGTTGTAAAAGAAATTATAATGATGATCCATAGAGAGTGATTACATTGGTTTAATTGATGAGTTGCCACACTTTGTAGAAGAAGATGAAGTGCAACCAAGTGTAAAGGAGATTGAACATGGTTAAGAGCCCTGAAGATCTCTTCAAGGGTATCTTGGTTATGTAATTAGATGTGCAGTATGTGAAAAAAATCCATGCATACATAATTAGGAATGTAATTGGACTCGATATCACAGTGGGAAATACCATCATAGGTATGTATGTCAAATGTGTAAGAATTGAGACCACACAAAATGTTATCATTAGCAGGGTGAAAAAAAGACGTAGTAACATACACTGCAATGATTTGTGGATAAACCCACAATGGACATGCCAGCAATTTCATCGCTCTGTTTCACTAAAAGGTATGAAACCTATTTCAGTTACTGTGGCGAGCATGATATCTACTTGTGGTATTTAGGAGCTTTGCAACAGGGGAAATGGATCTGAATCGGAAGATGCTGTAACAGGGTTGTATATGCCAAATAAAGGTTGCACGCAACTGTTCGATAAAATGTGTTACAGGGATAATTTACAAACACAGTAGAAAATATTTGTATTATTTTAAATTATAATATTAAGAAATCCAGGCATGCAAAATCGAAAAGAAGAATCACTGTAGATTTCAGGTTAGTATCACAGGTATTGAGAAATTCCTCCTATGAGAATATAAATTTCCATTTTAGACTATAAACAGTCCTTTTACCGATGAATCTTTCCTTCTCACTCACTACTCCTGAAAGTTATAAATTATCAAACCTAAACAGCCATTTCAATGCAAGCATCATACGATTGAAGGTAAAATCTGTATAAAAAATAGAGGTACTCAATGACTAAAAATAGTCAACCCATTTTTAAAAAGAATTTTAATTGATTAAGAATTTACACGAGTTTAACCAAAACTGAGACTTTAATTAGAAGCTTCTCATTTTTGTTTCACTATACATCCCTCGCAAAGCTTCTAATTAAATCAGTTTACACCCATCCTATCAAATACCATATTTGTTGCTCTTAAAATCTTAGTTCAAGAGATAAAACACCCCAGCTCACCTTGATGGCAATGAAAACCAGGTAATTGCCTATAGAAGCCAATTTTTTACAATAAAAACTATCCACACTAACATCAAACTTGGAAAATGCTGAAACAAAGATAGATGCCAAGTCCCATGAGTTGCCACTCTGATTTAACTCCCACAGCTCTGAAAACATTCTACCACCATATCTGATCTGTAACCTGCCATACAAATGCTCTGAAGATGATAGTGGACAGAAGAAATAGTGAGACACAGAGTGGTGTCAAGAGATAGAATTAGTAGAACAGACAGAATTAGAAGAAGGGGATGTCAAGAGAGACTTGACGAACTGAGCAAGAGATGAAGCAATGGCTTCTTTCACTTTCCCTCTCTTGGGAATATACCTTCCATTACAAGGAGGACTAAAATTGGATTGTGGGGAAGGCATTTGATCTCTGTAAGAAGACAAATGGATTGGAAATGGATTGTGAGGAAAGAGAGGAGGAAGGTGCGCATATATAGCAGGATTTTGCAAGGAATTTTTTCCCCTCAATGCTTTGAATGTAATTCAAGATTGTTTGTGTAGTTTTCTTTCTGGTTTAGTGGGTCCAAAATGGCCAAAACATGGTGTGAAAGGAGAAGTTGGGGGAGTCAAGGGCCACGACTAAAGTCCACATAGTACCGTGATGGTCTAGTTGGGAGGACTACAGATTAAACAACCCACCTTGACTTTGTCAATACTACCTTTTATAGGTACTTATCTTAGAATCGTTAGGAGTCATTACTATTGAATTGACATGATTACATCCACTTTGGATTGGTCGGTGCTTGACAATGGTACGTCAAACATGTGATTGTAGTTCTATGGGAAATAATTTAAGTGCTTCGAAACCTGTTCACATTTTAGGAGAAAATGGGGTTTCGCGGCTAGATGAAGGGAAGAGGATATTCTTATCTCCTATATCCAAAGTCAAATTATTTTTTTCAAATCTTTGGAAATACAATGATTTTTTTTTTAATTTTTTTTTTTTCAATTACAAAACATGTAGATCATGAAGATCAAATGTTCAAAATTTCAAAAAAATCTTTTGTATTTGTTATTGTTTGAAATTTTAGTCAAAGCTACATTTTGTCTTGAGGATAGTTGACTCCATATTCTTATATATCATAATTTATGTAATATCTTTTCTAACATATTGGTGTTTCAATTCGTGAATATCTTCCCATTACAATTGCTCTTGCAATGTTTAGGAGTTTGTTGTGAACCAAGATCAATCATATTAATTTTTAGGACTGTTTTATGGTTTATATATATATATATATATATATATATATATATATATATATATATATATATATATATATATATATATATATATATATATATATATATATATAATCGAAAGGTAATATTCATTTTATACATAGGATTATGAGCCAAGATAGATATGAATCTTATGACTTTTACATATAAACCTTTAACAAGCTTACCTTCATTAATGTTCTGTTTATAAGTATTTATGTATGTAATAAGTATGTGGATTTAATGTGTTTCATATCATCAATAAAATAATTCTCTTTGGATTTTACATATTTAAGAGTTAGTTATATTGATAGCCACCCAAGAAGAAAATACTAAAAGGCAATCACAACTAGATTAGAAGATCAATAGAATGCATTAAGCATAATTAATGTGTTCAAAATGGAAAGAATAAATATCTATATTCAAGATACATCTCAAAGTGATGTGTATGTACAATCAATGTGAGATAAAAGAGATCCAATTATGTGTGCACATCTCCACCAAATAAGGTTTGGTACAAGTACAATGAAACCTACCCAAGAAGAAACCATTGTAGCAAGTGTATCTTATTCTAGGTCCTAAGTACACATATGTAGAAATATAAATAAACTACGTATAACAATGTTATTCACCAAGATCCCCCTCAACCCCGCACCCCCACCCCCCAACCAACAAGGGTAGCTTGGGTGGGTATGGATACATGAAAAGGATCCCAACCGATGTGTCATTGTAAAAGGTAACAATGTAGAAAATGATCCTCTCAAAGGGTTAGTGAAGTAGTAAACTTTATAGAAAAAATTCTCCTCCCTAGAGAGAATTTCCTAGACCCATCTCACTGCAAAAAAAAAAAGCATAGAGAGGAAAAGGTAGAGAGGACTAAGTAGCATCCTGAATGTGGATTAGTTGGTGCCAAGATTAAACTCATAGGGGAAGAAACATATTTATGTAAAATATTAGGAGAAATTGTTGATTATTTTCTCTAAATCTAAAGTCATCATAAAGATCAATAGGAAATGTATAGATGAGATCTCAAATATAATGCATGTTGTGTTGGACTAACTGCTAGCCTTCCCCTTTAGGATTCGTGACATGGCTTAACCGCCTCCTGTGTTCTATAAGTATAGTGGTTGTATCGGGCATTAATAGATTGATCTTTTGGTGCAATGACAACTCTAGCTTGTAGTGGTATCAGAGCTTGGTCATAGGTTCGAATCTCCTTGAGTAATGCTAAGGGGGGGATTGTTGGACTAACTACCAGCCTTCCCCTTCAGGATTCATGACATGGCTTAACCACCTCATGTGTTCTATAAGTCTAGTGGTTGTATTAGGCATTAACAGATTGATCTTTTGGTGCAATGACAACTCTAGCTTGTAACACGTTGATCATAATATGTTTGATCCACTGATGATGGGTTAGATGTTATCTAGATAGCACTAAAATTGTCCCAAAAAGGAAAGATGGTTAGGTGAGAGCACAAAGTCGAATCTCAAATTTGTGGGAGTCTATAGATTGGAATGAGACCCTTCTAGGAATATGCACCTTTAAAAAAAAAAAAATGGGGTTCTCAATTAGGTTCGATAGCCTAATCTATTTTCAAGAATTGGGTGCTTGTTTTGTTGGATTCTCAAAGCAAAATGGGCACCTGATTTTTAATAAATCAGTCACCCCAATTGTAAAAATTGGATACCCAATTTTGAGATATTTTCATTTTCATTGTTTTACCCATTTTTTCTTATTTTGTTCTAAGAAAAAATGACATCACATAGCAGAGGATGAGGGCCCAATTTTGATGGCCCTACCAACCCCTCAACTTTTTTTTTTCACACACCATGTACATTTAATAATTTCTTTCTATTTATTCTAGGTTTTTATTGTTTTTGGTTAAAAATTAGATTTATTATATTCTTTTCCTTTGTTGCTAATTACTTTTATTATAAGGGTAAGTGTACAAAGATGTGGTACCAAAAATATGCCATTTTCTTTTCTTTTCCCAATCCAAGGCATACCGTGATCATGATATTGGGTGATTGCACTATGGTTGGATAGCTTGAACCACAAACTCAAGATATTCAAAAGATAACGCAATTGCCCTATAGTGTGATTGCGCTAATGCATACACACTATGAAAATTTCATAAATAAATACATTTACCTTTGAAAAGCTCTTGTAAACTTGCAAGAAAAATGCAACAGACTGTACATGGCCAATTTCACCACTGGGATCATACATAAAATGTAATATTTAACTATAAGTTGAATACTCTTCATTTTTTATACTTAAGTTGCATTTTATGTATATATATCCAAGATGTTTGAGAGTGGTTTCAACTTCATGGGAAGTAAGATAAAGAATTTGAATTTTGAGGATGTTAAAATAAATTTCAAACTTGGCTAAATTTTAGGAATCAATACATTATTGCGAAAAATGATCCCCAATGGACTATTGATTGTAATCTTAAGCCCTTCACTTTTGAAAGATTATTTAAGGATCATTACTCCTTGTATTTCTTATATTCTAGTATTAGTTTGGTTATTGACATGTATGTTTAACCATGTTGCATGTGTGTGTGTGTGTGTGTGTGTGTGTGTGTGTGTGAGAGAGAGAGAGAGAGAGAGAGAGAGAGAGAGAGAGAGAGAGAGAGAGAGAGAGAGAGAGAGAGAGAGAACATATTAACCATTGTAGGAAACTTATAATGTTGGAGGGTTGAATTAAACTATAGATCAAATTCATGAAAACTAGATTAGATTTTTGTGATGTAGTTTCTCGTCTTAGATTTTCATGTTAGGACTTGTTTTGAGGACACTCACATTAAGTTTTCAAGACTCCTTTTTCTTTATGATGGACTTTGCATGAGGACACTTACTCTATTATATTTTTATGACTTATTATCATGTTACTATACATTATTTATACTGTTATGTTATCAGTTAGATCATGTTATGTCATGTTATTGAATATTAGATTGAATGTTATATTGAATGTTATGTTCAATGTTATCATACATTAGATCATATTGTATTATATTTTTACAACATGTTTATTTAGTATGATAGACTTTTAAATTCCATATTATGTTAGCATATTTAATTGACATGTTATTTGCACAAATATAAAAAAATATGTAAAATATTTTTACAGGCATATTTAATGTTCACTTAGGAATATCAAATATATATTTGATTGAACATACGAATATGAATAATATACTTAATTGAAAATTAGCACAATAATATACATGCTTGAATGTGAAATTAATGGAAAATATGTAGGATCATTAAAAATTTAAAAAGAATAACATTGTGCACATCAATAAATTTCATATATCATTAACTCTCTCTCTCTCTATATGTGTGTGTGTGTGTGTGTGTGTGTGTGTGTACATATATATATGTATACATGCACACACACACACACACACACACACACACACACACACACACACACACACACACACACACACACACACACACACACACACACACACATGTATGTATGTATGCATGTATGTATGTATATATGTATATATTTGTGTGTGTGTGTGTGTGTGTGTGTGTGTGTGTGTGTGTGTGTGTGTGTGTGTGTGTGTATTCAAATAGAAGTGAACTCATATATCTAAAATAATATTGGACTAAAATACAAGTGAACTCACTTTTAAATGTTTACAACAATATTAGATTCATATACAAAAATTGGATGAATGTATTTGTTCAAAATGAGGTCTTACTACATAAAAAATGAATGTTAAAAATGTTAGTAAAAACACAATTTAAAAGTCAAGTTCAATTTGTACAATACAAAATGTTATATGGGTATTTTATTCAAAATATATTTATTGTACTCACCATGTTGTTGATGTCATACATGTGTCAGCAAGAAGTTTACTAAATTTTAATAGTACCTATGTGTATAATGGTTCAATATATATTAAAGAGATTAAGATGACATTTTAAATCAAAATTGAAAATAAAATTGTAGAACATAAAACTTAAATAACTTATGAAGTGTACATTTACAATTAAATGCACACACGTGGTGAATTATAACTTTGATTTGTCAAAATTTGAGTGTCATCAATGTTGATAAGTTGTACTTGACACCTGCATAGCAAGTACATAAATCAATACTAATGATATTTTCATAAATTAATTATACAAGTATGTATGAAAGGAGCACAATAAACAAAAACTTATATTTGTGTAAATTTGATTCAACTTACTATACCATATGCATCCTCTCTTTTACAATACATCTATGATTGCCTCATGCTCTACCATTGAATTTGTTTGAATAATATCTTATTGATAAGTAGGAGATAATATCCACACCAAGTCATATTACGATATTGCTATCAAAATTTGACTATGTAGCTTTTGAGTCAAACTTATAGACCCATATTTCATGAGTAGTGATTCAACATTAATCCATCTCTCATGAGAATAAATGAAACACTTAGCACTCATTGGATCTAGGTGAAGCACTAGGACTATCCGAGAGGTCACCAATCCCAATGCTACTCTAGCTTGAGTGTGCTTAGCCATGAAGGTTCCTCTATGGTTAAAATCACTCTTCTTGTAACCCCATTTACAAAACCTTCACCAAGTATTGTGTCTTATGAACCATTTATTAGAAAGCCCCTTAAGCTCATAAATTGATAAGTAGGAGATAATTTCCACAAGAAGTCAAATTGCGATATTGTTATATGATTTAACTGTAGTTTCTGTGCCAAATTCATTGACCCGTGTTTCATGAGTAGTGTTTCAACATGAATCCATCTCTAATGAGAATAAATGGAAAACTTAGCACTCATTGTATCTAGATGATGTAATGTCTACCCCTAGTTTAGTTTCATCTTTCTTGTAGGCTTCCAAGAGGAAGCCTAAGTCTAGGGCGAGCAGATGTAATGCCTACTCCTAGTTGACTTTTTTGATTATATTGTTAGATTCTTTTAGGCCTGTTTTATGTTTATGTTTATGATTATCAGTACTTGGTTACTGGATTTGATTAAATTTTATTTCATACTTATTTGAATTATGTGACAAGTTATTTAGTTATTTTAGTTATTTTAGGACTATTTCAATGATGATATATAGATTCATTTAGTGACTTTCAATTATTTCATTTTGTTAGTTAGAGGAATGATTTATATGCAGTTTTATGGATACTTACCCCATACTTACATGTGTATGGTGTATGTGTATCTTTTAATTTATGATTGACATTCCTGATGTGGTTGAGGGAGGGAGTCGTAGTCACTTGCTAGTCGGGATCTACATGATGTACCACTCCTTGCCATTGCCTATTTAGTTTAGAATATATGAGTATGTACATGTGTGGATTTTATGTAGATTATGTAGGTACTAGGTATCGACTTCCCTAAATTGCTAGGATGAGCATACCCTATTGTAGTAGCTCAATGGTATAATTGTGGAGATAATTCTTGAGCCCAAACCCTAACCTAAGTCAATTGTCCTAGAAAGTAGGACAAGTATCTTAGTTGTTTACCCATTTAAATTCATCAAGTGTCATGAATTTGTGATTTTGATCCTAGAGTTTGATTATGTTCTTTGTCTTCAATTGAATTGTTGTATTTAGTCATCTGGTTCTAGTGTGATTTTCAGTTGTAACTAAATCAAATTAAAAGATAATTTAATAAAAAATTTATTTAAAAAAATTCAATCTTTAATTATATTTAATTAATCGAGAAATTAATTAAATAAAAGAATTAAATTTAAAAGATCTTATTAAAATTCTAATTTTTGCATATTTATATTCATTTTATTTAATAATAATTTATTTAGGAGCTTTATTTTAATTAATAAACTCTAAACAATATTATTAATTAAATTAATAAATATTATTTTAAAAGCATCTCATGATTTAGTAAGAGAGAGAGAGAAAGCATTAATTTAATAAAGTTTATTCTAATTAAATTGCATAAAGCTTGTGCATGAAATTAAAATAATAAAATAATAAAGAAAAAAAGGGTTTTTGTGTGATTGCACGATCGAAGCCCTAATTTTGGAAAAAGTTATTTATTAGGAAATCAAAGCTCATTTCTCGAGAGACAGGTTTAGAGGAGCTAATTTTTGGGAAGAGAGTTTTACGAAGAGAAAGAAAATTCTTGTGTGTTTTGTGCATTCATTGTTTAGCATCAGATCTAGGTAGGATCGTGTGAGTTTTGCACAGTACTTCTTGCTTTGAAAATATTTGTCTTCTCCATGGTTGTGATTCTATATTCAAAGTTTATTTGGGTGGAAACCCTTGTTTGTGAATCTTCTATTCTTTGTTTTCAAAGACGTCTGTGAATGAATTTCATCTTTTTGAAACCCTCATGTTCAAATTTACTATTATTCATTCTTGAAAATGTCTGTGAATGATTTAATTAATTGAAACCCTTGTTTTGAATATTTTATTCATAATTTGATTGATTATAATCCGGGGTAGGGTTTTGGAAAATAAAATCAAGATTTTTATTTACAAACTCGATCGATTTTATTTATCTTTCCTATTAGATCTATGTTGAATTTTTGTTTATATATATATATATATATATATATATATATATATATATATATATATATATATATATATATACCACAATAAATAATTTATTGTGATAATTTTAATTGGATTTCTTTTGTGATTTTATACAGGGAAATTTTTCGTTGTTTGTTTATATATATTGTAGGGGTGGTGTTGCTATTTAAAATAAAATATAAAATTACATTTTTGGGAGGTGGAAAACCATCCATATCCCCCCTCACCCCTGAGATAGCAGCTTGGAAGCTCATATGATGCCTATCAAAAAAATCTGAAATCATATTTATTAACATCGTACATGCATAACAAAGAGTAAAAATTAAATGACACCTCCTCTTTTAAAAATTTGGATAAAGTAGAAGAGAGGTGGCGGTCACGTGCCTACCTCCATGCTTTGGCTTAAAAAGTCAACATGGTTACCTTTTTGAGTTTTCTAAATATCTCATTCTAACCTACATGGGGGACTTTTTAGTATGTTGAATTTGAGATTTTTTAAAAATATTTTTATTATTTAGTTTGAATATATATTGGGGTAGTTGAAATTAAATTAGTTTATTAATTTTTTCTAAATATATGTTAATTAAATTATTAAATGTTTTAAATAATTTTTTTGAGTGAAATTAAAATATTAGTTATTATTAATAATAATTGTATTAAAAAGGTTATTATTATCTTAGTTAATATAGTAATTATTTATTTATTTTGACAAAAGTGGGCAAACCACTGAATATATATTATTAACTATAGTAATTATTTATTGCTAATAAATGATATATTATATATAGATTATTTTATTAGTAATTTAATAATTAATAGCATTAATAATTTGATAATATTTAATAAATTTTAATAATGGTATTAAATCATAGGGTGTTATAATTGTAAATATTCAAATAGATATGTTTTTGAATTATTTTCTTTTAGAGAACATTCTATTTGATATTTGGGGTGTCATTTCTAAAAGTTGGATTCAATTTTATTCGAAATTGATTTTTATTTCCTTTGAGAATCTTAAAAGAAAACTTTATCAATTATGATTACTAATTGAGGAACAAAAATTTAAATTCTAGTTGTAATAAAAAATTGCATAAACTATAATACTTGGAAATGACAACTGAAACCATGTTTGTGTACTAAACTCTTATGTTGAAGAAAACCTAATGAACTATGAAAATAAATGTTTAAAAGACTTTAATTAGATTTGTGTGGCTTTACATTTGGGGTTTTATTATTCAAATATTTTTAATGATTTGTTGAGAGTTGAGACTTGTGTGGACTCGAGAACATTAGCAAACATGTTACTTAAAAACGAAGACAAAAACTTGAAAATCTATAAGTAAAGATTAAACCTTTGTGTTTTCAAAACCTAATGAGTTATGAAAGTTAATTTTGTAAGTACTTTATGTGACACGTGATTTACTAATGTTGGGTTTCAGGGTTGACTTAGCTTTGACCAAATCAGGATGTTTACCATAGGCTTGGGGGTTTTGTTTTGAGATGTTGTTTTGGTTACAATCTTTTATACCTAACCATGGTGATGTGTCATGTGTGTTGTATGATGAGTTTGATCAAATGTTTTCTTGTGCTTTCCAATTTCTCTTGTGTAGAACTAAAGTGAATGTTGTGACTTTTCTAGTGTAACCTTTGAGTCTTCGATCAGTTATCTTTGGATTGCTTCCCAGTTGCTTGTATAGGACTGAGGTGATTATGTGATTTATTTTTGGTGATGTCATGTGATGTCATGGGTTGGTATATGTGTACTTGATTTTGGATTAGTCTTGCTAGGATGATTGTATTGGTGAAATTTGTGATTTTGATCACTAATATTTTAGTGCTTTCCAATTGCTTGTCTAAGAACTGTTGTGTGGTTTATGGTCTTATGAGACCTTCTTCTTTTTTTGAGCCTAGGGTAGGTTATTTATATATCTCATTGATAAATGGCTTGCAATGGTGGCTAGAGCCCTAAAGAGGTTGCCCAGGTAATTAATTATAGGTTGTTTTAATAAGTGATAACATTTCATTAAATGGGTTTAAAATGAATTAATAAGATATTGGGCAGAGTCCAATGAGGTTGCTAGGGTAACCTTAGAGTTGGTTGATCATGCAATGACACTTTCCCACTTGCATAATAGACTTCCTACGTGTTTGCGTTGCCTTTGGGTTTAGTTGATACTTGTGTTTTGGTACCCTTTGAGATAGTTTTCTTTCAAGTGTTTCCTTCACCTAGATGTTGGTTACGACTTGTGAATTGATATCCATTTGGGATTTGAGTTCATCTCCTCATCATTGTGGGAGTGGGCCATTTAGGTTTCATAAGGTTGAGTGGTAGTGCATTTTATTTTACCATTGAGATCCAACCGTTGGATGTCATTGTTGGATGTTCTTGTTTAGTTGATCCTTTCCTTCTGATCTTGTTTTTTTTGTTGGAAACGACAACTGAAACCATGTTTGTGTACATAACTGTTATGTTTGAAGAAAACCTAATGAACTATGAAAACAAATGTTTAAAAGACTCTGATGAGATGCGTGTGGCTTTATGTTTGGGGTTTTATGATTAAAATATTTTTAATGATTTGTTGAGAGTTGAGACTTGTGTGGACTCAAGAACCTTAGCAAACATGTTACTTAAAAACAAAAATAGAAACTTGAAAATCTATAAGTAAAAATTAAACCCTTGTGTTTTCAAAACCTAATGAGTTATGAAAGTTACTTTTGCATGTACTTTATGTGACAAGTGATTTACTAATGTTGGGTTTTGGGGTTGAGTTAGCTTTAACCAAATCAGGATGTTTACTAGAGGCTTTGGAGTTTTATTCTTAGATGTTGTCTTGGTTATGATATTTTATACCTAACCATGGTGATGCGTCATGTGTGGTCTATGATGAATTTGATTAGATGTTTTGTTGTACTTTTCAGTTTCTCTTGTGTAGAACTAAAGTGAATGGTGTGACTTTTCTAGTGTAACCTTTGAGTCTTCAATCAGCTATCTTTGGATTGCTTCCTAGTTGCTTGTATATGACTAAGGTGATTATGTGATTTATTTTTGCTGATGTCAAGTGATGTCATGAGTTGGTATATGTGTACTTGATTTTGGAACAGTCATGCTAGGATAATTGTATTGGTAAAATATACAATTTTGATCACTGATATTTCAGTGCTTTCCAATTGCTTGTCTAAGAACTATTGTGTGGTTTATAGTCTTATGAGACCTTCTACTTTTGTTGAGCCTAGGGTAGGTTATTTGTACGTTTTATTGATAAGTGCGTTGCAATGGAGGCTGGAGCCCTAAAGAGGTTGCATGGGTAATTAATTATAGGTTGTTTTAATAAGTGATAAGATTTCATTAAATGGGTTTAAAATGAATTCATAAGATATTGGTCAGAGTCCAATGAGGCTACCAGGGTAACCTTAGAGGTGGATCATGCAATGACAATTGCCCACTTGCATAGTAGATTTACTACATGTTTGTGTTGCCTCTAGGTTCAATTGACACTTGTGTTTTGGTACCCTTTGAGATAGTTTTCTTTCATGTGTTTTTTTGACCTAGATGTTGGTTACTGTAGAACAAGATTTAGTATGCAAAGAACATTAACAAATAAAGTAAACATTCACAAACCAAAAACTAAATTCACATATATGCTTAGACCAAGAAAGCAAACAAGAAGTGCAAACCTCACAAGAGAAAACACTCCATGCTTTCTTGATTCTGTAGATGTGTACTTTTGCTGTGGATGTATGCTCAAGATGCTCAAAATTTGCTTCAATGGAGATGGATAATAGCAAATTGGTAGCTTTGTGAGCTCTCAATTTGGCATTATAAGGGTAAGATTGATGGCTTTAGTTCTCAAAATAGCATGGTAACTTTAGCTCAAAGATTGTTGATGAAATGGCTTGGGATGGGATTCAATTTATAGGCTAAGGGGTAGAGGGATGGAGGGCTTAGATGCAAGGATGGATGAAGGCTTAAGGAGGGCTAAGATGCACTCAAAGGGGAGCACATGGATTGTGCTTGTTTAGCACCAATGGAAAGGTGACACTTGTCACAAGGAGGATGAGTGTGAGAGGGTAGGGTAAAGGGTTGGTTAAAGGCATGATGAGTGGGGTTGAGTATGTAAGAGGGATGTAAGAGGAATGAGTGTGGAAGAGGGAAGATTGTGGAAGATGGGTGTAAGAGTCATGAGTGGGCTTGTAAGAGTCTTTTATGTTTTGTAAGAGCACTCATGACTTAGTGGTTGGGCTTTTTGAGGGGAGACTTTGGTTTGAATTAGGAAAGTCTTAAACTTGTTTAGGGAATGTGACAACATTAGGGGGTGGATTAGGCTTGGGTTTAGGATTAGATTAGGGATGTTAGAGATGTACAAGTGGATGGCATTAATGAGGGTGGGTGAGTTAATGGCTAAGCTTGGTTAGTATGGGTGGATGGGGTGGATTAGGCTAAATGGAGGATTAGAGATAGGTTAGGGGTTTTTTAATTTGAGGATTTCATTTATCAAATAGATTTATTTAATAAATGGGGATTTTTGGAATTAGATAGAAGAATAGGATTTAATTGATAAATAATAGATTATTTGATTTATCAATTAGGACTATAGATGATTAATTAAATTAATCAACTAGGGATGGCAAAGGATTAATTAAATAAGAATTTAATTAATGATGCCTTTAGAGATGGCTAAATTAGATTACCAAAGCAGTGTAATCAAATTTAGGTGTCTACATTTTGCCCCTCTTTGACATAGTGTTGAGACAACACTATTTCAAAGAAGTTTGAATGAAGACGACACGAAGAAGATGTTTTAGCAACAAGGTCGCCCCAGTCTCGGATAAGAAGAGGAGAGACTAGACTTAGATGATGCCCCCTCAAGAAGGTGGCGGGGAGAAAAATGAGGCTCGACAACTTCTTGAAAAGTACAAGAATTTGAGATGAGTTGAGACGCAGGTTGGCGAAGAGAAGAGGCTGAATTAGCTCAAACTCTCACTACGAGATAATGATAAAGGGAAATCAGAGGCACAATAGTAAAGCAAGCTTAAGACTTTCCAGGACTTGGGGGGGGGGGGGATGGAGGAGCAGAGCGCTATAAAAGGAATCCATGGCAGGGAGATGGATGATAGAATGATAAAGCTGATGCAACAGGATTTCAAAGAGTCAGACTAGCGAAAGATGGGTTTCAGAGATCCCTAGGACTAGGATTGTGGATCTCGGAAGATGAGGCTTGGTGAATTGATTTGATTGGTGGATCCCTAAGACTAGGATTGTGGATCCCTAAAGCTAAGCGTGAGGAGTGATTCAAAGAGATACTGATGCATAAGCTGGGGTAGGAGCGACAGATGTAGGATATGGATGGGGGATAATGGAGATGAAGGGAATCCATTGAAGTTTTTTGAGTGGGGGGATACTTCAAAGAGAAGTACCACCATGTAGTTGAGCACTAGATTTGCTATAAGACCGTTGGTTAATTTCTAGGGTTACCAAGAACATCAAGGCCTTTTTACCAACCGTCCAGAGGACTGACGAACTGACTCTAAAAAAACACACAAGGATTGCCCCAGTATCACACATGAATCCTAGAGGAAGCAGCGTGAAAACGAAACTAGGTAACCCACAAGCAGAAAAAGAAAACAAGCAAAAGACCTGATCAAGACCTTACGCTCTAATTGCCCCATTCGCAGCATACCATGATATGGAAGATCATGGCAACCTTGAGGAGGGAATAGGGAGATTGCTTGGAAAAGATATTTCAAGACCCAAAAGGGAAGATCCCAAATCAGAAGAAAATGAAAATCCAAAAGAGAATTGTTTGCCAACAAGATGGGTAGGACGAGGTACTAACGGACCAAGATCAGACATGAGGAAAGCTATATCCTGCAAGGATCTATCAGAGAGCACCTAAGCTAATGGATCTGGATGAGTGATGCGTCTGGCAAGCTGAACTAAGAAGGATAACACTTTGGTGACAGGAGATCTAGCTAAAGGATGCATTGGAATATCTAACTAAGGTGTGCGATGTGTGCAAGATGTTGACCAAGGATGAACTAACACGAAAGTCGGATAGATACAATGGTACTAAGCTAAAGAGGATGTACAAGCTGACAGACCAAGATATGTTACAAATGTACAAGTTTGTTCATGTTTTGGTTTTCTGTGAGATGGAAATGTTCGTGAAGGATGGGATGTCTATAATAGTTGATAGGTGGATAGGTAGATGGTTTGTGAAAAGCTTAAGGAAAATGGGATTCTGTGTGTGCATGTGATAGGATACAGGCTAGGATACAAGATTATTTACAAGCTGAAATATGGTACAAGCTTTGGACAAGATTCAAATATATACAAGGTATGGTACAAGATTTACAAGGTATAATACAAGCTTTGGTACAAGATTTACAAGCTGTACAGGAGGGATTGACAAGCTCCATCAGATTTTGCATATTTGATTGGAACACCAAGGGAACAAGCAGGTGTTTTATGGGATGGTGGGTGGATGGATGAGGGATAGGATAGTGATAGATAATGGATTAGTCTTTAGCACACAAGGCGCCTAAATTACCAGGTTTTCACCAATGTACCTATCCAAGGCGCTTGAATTGCCAAGTTTTCACCATTGGATGCTTATTTCTCTTTACTATTTTTTTTGTATTTTTTCAAAAGCTGGGTATACCAAGGATCTTCAAGCATAGAACTTCTTGAGATGAATGATGTTAGTGGGATCATTCAAGAGTTCTCCTTCTGGTGTAGATAATTGATAGGCTCCGGAGCCAAAGGAGGTAGTAACCACAGGGACCAAGCCATGTAGGTTCAAACTTGCCTTTCTTTTCTCGATCTGCATGGACTTTCATATTTTCTTTGAGGACCATGTCACCTGGCTGAAAGTGTCGTGGGAGCACCTTCTTGTTGAAATTCCTTTTGAGACGAGTTTGGTAGACTGTGAGATGGTCATAAGCTTGTTGTCTCTTCTTGTCTAAGAGATCTAGCTGGGTGAGTCGAGCTACTCTGTATTCCTTATCTGAGATTTTCCCTCGCAAAGATATGCGTAGTGAGGAAAGTTCAACTTCTATAGGTAATACCACTTCGGCACCATAGACTAGGGAGTATGGAGTTGTGCCTGTGGATGTACGGAAGGAAGTTCGATAGGCCCATAGAGATGGATTTATTTGAAGGTGCCAATCATGGTCGGAATCATTGACAACTTTCTTTAGGATTTTGAGGAGGGTTTTATTAGTTGCCTCTGCCTGGCCGTTACCTTGTGGGAAATATGGGCTAGAAAAGTGGTGATGGACGCGGAGGGAAGTGCATAATTCTTCCATGTTGAGATTTTCAAAGTTACCTCCGTGGTCAGTGAAGATGGTGGATGGGATGCCGAAGCGGCAAATAATGTGGTACAAGATGAAATTGGAGACTTGAACTCCTGTAGCTGAGACTAGGGGGACTACTTCCACCCACTTAGTGAAATAGTCTGTAGCTGTTATTATCCATTTATGTCCATCAGATGAGAGAGGGGTGATAGTTCCAACTAGATCAAGGCCCCAACAAGCGAAAGGCCAAGGTGGTGCAATAGGCTGTAGATCTTGTGCTGGAGTGTGCACAAGATTTGCATGCTACTGACATGGGAGACACTTTTTGACAAAGTCACAAGAGTCTTCTTCAATGGTAGGCCAATAGTAGCCTGCTCTAAGGATTTGTCGTGCTAGGACAATACCACTCGTGTGGGCACCACAAAGTTCGGAATGTACTTTTTTTAATGCCATCACGGCCTCATTTTCATCTAAACATCGAGAGAGAGTATCGTGATAACCTCGACGATATAGGGTATTGGCTATGATAACATAGTGGGATGATTTTTGAATAAGGTTCTGGCGTTGGGTGCGTGTGAGGTGAGGGGATATGATACCATCATTAAGGTAAGCATGAATTTCATGGTACCAAGGGGATTGGGGACCAACCAAGATACAAACATGGTTTGAATCCTCATTCGCATAAGCGGGTGTGAGGAGCTACTCAACTAAAAATTCATACTGCGTAGCATCTTGGGGAATTTCCAAGAGTGAGCCGATAGTGGCCATGGCATCTGCTGCTTTATTTTGCATTCATGGCACTTTTGTAAACTGAAGCTTTGTAAAATGTTGGGTCATCTAATCAATTAGCTCTTTGTAAGGTAATAGCTTTTCATCTTTGGTTTGATATTCATTTAAGACCTATTTGATGATGAGTTGGAAATCACCAAAGACTTGTAACTCAGTGATATTCCATTCTGTAGCTATCTTTAATCTTGCTACAAGAGCTTCATATTCTGTTATATTGTTGGTGCTAGGGAATTGTAGCTTGAAGGCTTTTGGAATGTAATCTCCTTGAGGTGTAACTAATAATATTCCTGCCCCTAATCCATGAGAGGTTTATGAGCCATCAAAATAAAGCTTCCATGGGGGCTGTTCTTCAATTAGGTAGATATGCTCATCTGGAAATTCTGTGAGCAAAGGATATGCATCTACTAGAGGTGCATCACCTAGGTGATCTGCTATAGCTTGCCCTTTGATTGCCTTTCTGTCCACATACTGGATGTCAAACTCACTTAGTAGCATAACCCATTTGGCCAAACGGCCTGTAAGTGCTGTTCTAGAGAGCATATACTTGAGAGGGTCAATCTTGGAGACTAGTTGGATGGTATGACTTAGCATGTAGTGGCGAAGCTTTTGAGTTGAGAAAATAACTGCCAAACAAGCTTTTTCCATAGGAGTATAATTGAGTTCATACCCAATAGGGTTCTACTGATATAGTAGATGGCTCTCTCTCTGCTATAATCATCATGTTGTGCTAGAAGTGCCCCTAGAGCAGTAGGTGTTGCTGATATATACAAGATCAAGGGACGACCAAGAACTGGTGGAACCAAGATAGGGGGATTGGTGAGATACTGCTTGAGCTGATCGAAGCTATGCTAACATAAAAGATCCCACTTGAAGTTCTCATTCTTCTTTAGCAAGTGTGAAAATGGTGTACACTTATCTGCAAGTTGGGAGATGAAGCGCCGGACAGATTGAAGTTTTCCCTAAAGAGAGCGAAGTTGTCGCAGTGTCTGGGGAGGAGGCATGTTTAAGATAGCCTTGACCTTTTTGGGGTCGATCTCTATACCTC
This sequence comes from Cupressus sempervirens, assembly GCA_028749045.1. Lineage (NCBI taxonomy): Eukaryota > Viridiplantae > Streptophyta > Pinopsida > Cupressales > Cupressaceae > Cupressus > Cupressus sempervirens. Next base: position 255,634,735 of record CM053784.1, on the reverse strand, counting down.
GTTTAGAAACTATGAAGCCTAGAAGCTTGCCAGATGTGACCCCAAAGACACACTTCTTTGGATTTAGCATGAGATGATATTGGGCCAACCTATCAAAGACTTTCTCCAAGTTAGCAAGATGATCCATGAAGGTGTGAGATTTGACTAGGATATCATCCACATAATCCTCCAAAATGCTATGGATAAGATCATGAAAAATGGCTGTCATAGCTCTTTGATAGGTAGCCCCAACATTCTTTAGGCCAAAAGGCATCATGGTGTAGAAAAAGGTTCCCCAAGGGGTAGTGAATGCTATCTTATGCTGGTCCTCTTCTGCAATCTTGATCTAATTATACCCAGAAAATCCATCCATAAGGGACAAAATTTCATGTCCAGCTGTAAGATCTACAATCATATCTATGTTGGGCAAGGGAAAATCATCCTTTGGACAAGCTTTGTTAAGATCTCTAAAATCAGTGCAGATTTTGATGTCACCGAAAGGCTTAGTGACAGGGACCATGTTGGAGATCCATTCTGAGTAGTCGATAGGTTGGATAACCTTAGCAGCTAACATTCTTTCTAGCTCAGCTTTGACTAGTAAGGCCACCTTGGGGTGCATTTTTCTAAGCTTTTGTCTTATGGGCTTGATCTTTGGATCAACTGCAAGATGATGAACTACAAGCTTTGTATCAAGTCCTGGCATGTCCTGATATGACCATGCAAATCGGCCAATGTTCTCTTGTAAAACCTCAAAGAGGAGGTCAAATTGGTCTTGTGATAGGGATGCAGCAATGTGAATAATTCTAGGGATCTCTGAAGAACCAATGTTGACTTCTCTAGTATCCTCTATTAGAATAGAAGACACCTCTGGTCGATTATCTTGAGGAGGCAATACTAAATCCTCATGTTCTGCTTGTGGCTCTGGATTTTCTTGCTGAGGGGTTCTCTTCGTTGCCTTAGCTAGTCCCAGATTTATCTTAGTTCCAGTTTTGGGTGTATCGAAACTAGGTTGGGGATTTTCTCCAAAATACCCCTTGGGATCTAGCTTGTAGATGTAGGCAGAATCTGGCTTTGTCTTCTTATGAGGAGTTTCGGCTCCCATGAATCTTAGAAGTGCTTCCTCTGATGCGAACTCATCAATATGTATGACACTTGGTTGGTCCCAATCTATGAGTTGTGGATGAGCAAGTGGTAGGTCAATGAGATGGATGGATAGTTCTCAGAGAACAGAGTCTCCTAGGAAGATTTGGTCTGGGATATCGTCGTAGGCTCTCTTTTCAAATTCCTCAGGAATGTCTTTGATTTTGACAAGGTCGCGGTGGATGTTCGAAAAAGTGTGACCGTTCTCGTTGGTGCCCCTAGTTGTGGGTATGCCAAAGCCAAGTCCTGACTTCATTTCCCAATTATGTGCTTCAATGGGACATTGCATGCCCCTTTCTTCTGGTCCTAGTCCACCTCCTTGATAGTTCCATTTTTCAGTGATGAGCTTATGTTGTTGGGGATACTTTTGGCTGAAGTGATCAAGGCGTGCTTGATTTTTTGGAGGTGCATCCTTATGTAACCAATTGTTGATATCTATAGTGAGCTCTTCATGAAGAGGGGTTTTTGAGGACACAAAGGTGGTTGGGCCAAACTATTTGTATTGAGGAGGTGGAATCTCCCTAGCTTTGTGATATGTTAGTCATCCATGGGTATGTGGATCAAGTGGGATTGCTCCGACAGCAAATGCATCTGACAGACTATATTCTCCACAACCTTTGTTGTTGATCTTTATGGTAGATAGGGTGGAGGCAAGGATGGTTTCTGTGTCATTACAAGTGTGGGATGAGCTGGCGATGGATGTGCCGATGTCTATTCTAGGGAAATGGTTTGAATATGAAGCTTCAACTGCATTGCAGTAAGCAAAGGGTTCTGGATCGGCATGGATGGTTACCTCAATGCCCTGATGCAGAAATTTGATGCACTGATGGTAGGTGGATGGAACAGCCTTCATAGCATGAATCCATGGGCAACCAAGGAGGATGTTAAATGGTAGGTTTAGATCAAAAACATGGTAAACAGTCTCTTGGATGACTGGCCCAACCTTGATTGGTAGCAAAATAGTCCCTTCTGTGGTTCTTTCCAAGTTGTCATAAGCTTTGATGGTGATAACTTCACTGATCATATCTGCCTCAGTATACCCAGCTTGTTTTATGAATTTTAGGGTGCAAATGTTCAAGGCTGATCCATTATCTATCATTACTCTTTTCACGGCGAAATTGGATTCCATGATGGCTATGCGAAGCGGAAGGGTGTGATCTGGCTCAACTGCAGGTATGTCGGTGGGTTTGAAAGATAGGGCACATGAGGATGAAAGGTGTCCAACAAGATTATGAAAATCAGTAGTATTGATATCAGAAGGGACACGAGATTCTATGAGAGCACTATCAAGGATGTCTTTGTACACAGGACTAGTGCGGAGAAGGTCTAAAATGGAGATTTGGGCTGGCATGTTCCCAAGGTGTTCCAAGATATTGTACCGGCTTTTTGATGGAGCTGATGGTGCTGATGAAACTGGTGGGCCTGCAATGTTAAATCGCGCTCTTCGAGTGGTGACTGCACACTCATTGTCTGGTCCTAAGATATTGATAACATTGACAGAAGGCTCTTTCTCAGATATACAACCTATAAGGCTACCATAGTCTATATAGGATGAAGTGTGGTCATTGTTCTTCCCATGTTGTTGGTTTGGCTGGCAGTTGTTGGTTTTGTTTTGGATAGGTGCTTTTCTAGGATTTTGGTTGTTGTGTGGAGGAAAAGAATTTTGATAAATCTGTAAGCCTGCATTGGGAGAGGTTTGGGCACCAACAGTGATTTCCTTTCAATCAATACGGTCCTGTACATAGTCTTTCAGTTTCATGCATCTGAGGGTGGTGTGACCGTTTACCCTATGGAACTTGCAATACTCATTGTCCTTGTACCATGCAGCTTTGGATTGGCTTGGATCAATTTTCTGGGTAGGAGGAAATTTGATGAGGTTTTCCTTAGCCAATTTCTCAAAAATAACATCCAATGGCTCACCAAGGGGTGTATAGTTTCTAGGTGCAGGTTGGAATCTAGGCTTTTTCCCTGCAGCTACATTGATGGCATTAGCTTGATTGTTAGACCCTTGAAAGTTGGGTCTTGTATTGTGGTTTTGATAGCTTTGGTTATTTCATTGTTGGTAATTGATAGCTTTTTGGTTGTTTGTTTGATATGGTGGGTTAGACTGGTTTTGAGAAGGACCAACAATATTCACATGTCTGGTGTCAGTAACCCCATCTGTTGCAACATGCTTGTTTTTGTTCCAATACCTAGACCTATCATTGGAATGTGATTGATTTTGGTTGGCCTCTTTGTAAATTTTTACCACACCATCTTTGATGAGTCCTTGCTCAAGGATCATTCCTTTCTCTTTGATATCCTTATAGGTCTGCAAACAGTTCTTGGTCATGTGGTGAGCCAAGCTGGGATGTGCATTATCAATAAACATTTTCACCACATGCCATTCTGGCAAGGTGCAGGATATGCGGGTGGTAAGGGTTTTCCATCTTTGCAGGTATTCGGCAAGGCTTTCTCCACCTTTTTGCTCGGTGTGGACAAGATCAACTATTGATAGGTTTGTTTCAACAAGATGGGCATATTGGGCTACAAATGCCTCAGATAATTCAGCAAAGTTTTTAATTGTGCCATAGGGGATTCTATAAAACCATTCAAGAGCTGGTCTAGCCAAGCTTTTGGGAAAAAGATGCAAGAGGAAGACATCATTGTATGCCACGTCCTGGCAGTGCATGTAAAATTCTTTGATATGTGTGATAGGGTCTCCTTTTCCTCTGAATTTGTCAAATTTAGGTACCTCAAAGTGTTTGGGAAATGGTGTCGTGGTAATGGCTTTGTCAAATGGGTAAGGACACACATTCTCAAACTTGAATGTCTTTGGATCATTCCCTTCTTGGATGGCTTTTAGAGCTATCTTCATTTGCTCCCATTCTTAATTGATAGGTGATGGCTGGGGTGCTCCCAATGTAGGAGTGCCTTGAGGTAGGTATGTGCTAGATGGGGCCATTGAATATGGATGGTTATGAGGGATTTTCTGATAGGGATTGTACATTGTTTGGGCAGCTACATGGTGGATGACAGGTTGTTGAGGGGGAGGTGGCGCATATTGCTGCATGTGCTGCGAGGCTTGCTGTTGATATGGGATTTGAGGTTGGGATTGTGGAACATAAGCTGGCTGTGGGATAAATGGATTGCTTTGTGGAGGTAAGGTACAAGATGGTTGTGCGGCTTGAGGAAAGGATCGGGGGGCTTGTGGGGTTTGACCAATATATGTGGGTTGTGCCCCCATTTGGGATGGTATCTGCAAATAATTGGTGGTTGGCTGGGGTGGTGGATTACCTCCTAGAAGTGGCATTGAAAAGTAGTTGGTAATAGGAGGTAATGGATTATTTGGTGGTGGAGGTGGTGGGAATTGAAAGCTTGGGAATGGAATTGATGGGGTTTGATAGCTTGGTGGCTGGATTTGGAAGCTTGGTATAGTGGTGGCGGGAGCTGGGGTCACTTGGGAGCTTGGTAGAAGATTGGCAGTAGCTTGTGGGATTTGATAGCTTTGTGGAGTGAAGGTAGTAGCTTGTGGATTTGTGGCTGGTGGTATTGAGCTCCCAAGACCTAATGGAAATGATGGGATTGTGCTTTGGGCTGTGGTGAACAAGCTGGGGGTGATGAAAGGTTGATTACTTGGCCCCATGGGTGGCATCCCTATTGTATATTGCTGAGGTTGGCCAAAGATGCTAGCACTGATTTGGGAGATGGGTGGATTTGGAAGGCTGGGTTGGGGAGCAGCAACAATAGTGAAGGGGGTAAACAGTGAGGTGTTTTGGGTAAAGGAGGTTTGGAGCAGAGAGGTATGAACCAAGGATGGAGTGGTGGTGGTTGGGTTGGCTTGCGGCATGGAGATTTCAACTTGGGTGGATGATGGTATGTTTGGGTCTGTTGGGTCATATGGATTGGCTGGAGGCTCTTCTTTTGAAATATATTGAGGATAATTTGGATCATAAGAGCCTATGGGTGGTGGCAGCTGCCCAAACAATGGGTGAGATGGATCTGATAATGGAGGGGGTCTTCCAAAGTCAAAGGTTCCTACATTGTCCCTTCAAAAATTAGCCATGATTGTCTCTTTGTTTTTGTCTATAATGGCATTTACCAATACTACATTTCCTGGTTGGTTCATGAAAGCTTCAATGTTAGTAGGTGATGGCATAGCTTGCTTTGGGCTGAAGGATGGCTGAGTGCTCAAGGGGGGTGAGGCTGTTTGATCCAAATGATATGGCTCCATTGTTTCTTTCTTCTTGGCTAAGTGAGTGACAGGTGGCATGAAAAATGCTCCTAGGGATGAGATGCAATAATGCTGATGGATGCAAAAGGGGGTAGGCTTTTCTATGCAAATGATTTCCTAGGTTGAGGCAAAGCTATATGACAAAACCTAAGGAGGATTGGGTTGGGGATTCTAACTTCAAAGATATGTTGTCAAAGCACAAAAGGTCTGCTTTCCTATGTGCAAGCTTGGTGGTGATTGTGTCAACTTAAGGATAGACCGATGATCCTTTAGGAAGAACATGAGATTGACCACTTGTGGATCCCAACCTTTAGCTCAAGGTGATGAGGGATAACAAGTGACAAAGCTAGATTACCCTAGACAAAGCTCTATCAAAGGGATAACCTTGGTGAGATTGGTGGATTTGGAAGATTTTAGGAATGGCAAACTTTTAGCAAGGTGACAACAATTTTGAAAGCTTAGATGTGCAAATTTTTGATTGCTGGCTAGATGGTTTGATTCTAAATGAGATGGATGAGCTAATAATGCTTAAGGGGATAACCTAAGATGGCTGGATTTTCTACAAAGATGACTCTAAAGTGAAGCTTATCCAAGAAGATGTGGAGAAACAAGGGTGTCTAATCATAGAAATCATGCCTAGTTGGTAAGGCATAAGCAGTGTTAACTCTTGGATGTTGGCTAAATTTGATGGTGCACTCTAACCAGGCCTCTTGAAGTGCTTCGTTGGTAGCTTTGTCTTCTGCTTTGTGGAGTTTGGCAATTCGTGGGCTTGGTGTTATTTCTTTTCTCTTGGCTAAAAGTTCTTGGTATGCTAGAGATGGCTTGAGTTTGACTTTGTGAAACTTCTGTTTGGGTTTGGGTTTGGGTTGTTCCGACATAAATTCTTGAATTTGCTTGGCTTTGGGAGATTCTAGTTGTTTTGCTTCAACCTGTTCAACTTCTAAAATAGGCAGTGACTATGCTAAGTGTTCCCTAAGCTAGGATTGACCAAGTTTGGCAAACATTCATTCAATAAATAAAAACAAGCAATAGATAGGAACACCCAGATAGAAGTTTGTGGTTCTCAGAATGTGATACCTGCGTTGAGGAGTGTGTATGTTCTACAAATGTTTCGATCAGTCACTCCAAACATATTAACATCCTAGATGGTTTTCTGCAAGGCTGACAATTGGTTTAGCTAGGGAGTCCTCGATATAAGCAAGGTACGTGAGGCCCAAATCCATAGATGAGACCAAAAGGATGTCACACAGTCGAGAGGAGCGGTAACCCACTTCTCCTCTTTCACTTCTCAAGGGTATAAAGTTCCTTGAGGCTTAGCTCGAATGACAAAATCTTGATCCCAAGAGAGGTGTCTTTTGATTCACCTCCTGATTCTTATACTCCGCCGGAACGCTGGAGTTGAGGTCATCCAAGGGGTGATGAAATCCCCAAGCAGGTCTCCTAAAAAGAAACAAGGTTTTGGATCCTAATCTTATGCACCCAAGATGGCCTCGAAAGATGACAAGGGGAGAGAAGACTTGGATGACCTTGGGCTAAAAAACATGCTTGTTCTTTTACCAACTGACTCTTATGTGTGCTAATCTAGACTTTGCAAGCACTCATGTTTAAGAGACAATGTTCAATTCCAACTTGAAGCGCCAACAAAAGTAAATCAATTGAAGAATGCAAACAATAAGAAGAGTTAGGGTCAACAAAAGAAAACTCGCACGCTCGAAGGCCCTCCACGTCAAGTATCGATTAATTTTTTTTAAGGACTTCAAGATTGAGTGTGAGTTTGTTTTAAGTCCAAAACAAAAGTGTGTGAGATTCGATTTCAAGCACGCGCCCGGAGGCTCTCCACGTCAGTTGTTGTTCAATTTTAGTGCCCAAACTTGAAGTGTGATCGATTTAATCTAGAGTTTTGGCCATTTAAGAATTTTGATAAAGTTAAAGCAAACGTTCAAAGACCAAGTGAGTGAGTTAGATTGTGGAACATTTAACACCTTTTTCAAGTAGACCCATCCCCATAAATGGCGCTGAGATTGCAACCAATGGTTAATATTTGATGGGTGATTAGAAAAGAGGTGAGTCCAAGAAACTACTCAAATTGATTTTTTTAAGTTTGTATTTTAACTTAACAAAGTTTCTTAAATGTCTAAAAATCAAACTTTACCTAGATTGCATGTGGAAAAGATATTTCTTTTGTTCAATTTTAGAAGCTCCAAATGAAGTGTTTGATATTGCAATGGTTAATTGATCCTTGGCATTCAAGATTGGATTTGTTGTTTTAAGCATGCATTCCAAGGAAAGTTGATTTTAATCCATGACATTCAAGAGTGCGTTTTGAGCAACATTCATTCAATGAAAAATGTGTTTAACCATTCAAGTTCATTTTTTTAGCAACATGCATTCAAAGACAAATGGTTAAACATTCAAGTTCATTTTTTAGCAACATGAAAACCTGCAAGAAACATGGTTAGTGGTTCCATATGTGCTCCAACCTGCAATGAGACAAAAAAAAAAATGCAATTTAGTTAGTTAGCCAAAATCTTCAAAAATGAGAGCTTAACTATGGGAAATTTTTTTTTAACTTTTTTTGCAGTTTTTTATACACGTTAAAATGCTTAAAATGGTCTAAATCCTACGGAAATGCAACATAAATACAGAAATGCAGAAATGCAACATAAGCAAGTAGAGACGACAATCTATCAAGCAAAGATGCCAAAATACAAAGACGCTGAAATACAGAGACGCTAGTATTCGGAGACGACAGAACAGATTTGCGGCGCAGAAAACAGGTGACGAGCAGAGACGTCGATTTGCACAGATGCAGATTTTCACAGACGACGATTTGAATTGGCGATGGTGGAGACATAGATTTGCGCAAACACAAATTTTCGCAGACGATGATTTGGATTGGCGGCAGCGGAGACGACAGAACAGGTTGCAGACGCAAAAACTGCAGAGACGACACTGCACGGAAAAAGTTGAAAAATGCAAATTTTTTAATTTTTTTGCTATTTTTTGGATTTTTAGATGGTATTTCTTCTTCCTAAGTGCGTTCTTTAACCTAAAAAAACAAGCAAAACACCCTCACAACAAACTCAAACAACAACAAACATTAGATGGTTAGAAAAAATGACATATAGATGAAAATAGATGATTAAATGACCCATAGTGGGGTCCCACTAGGCATGCCAAAATGTAGAACAAGATTTAGTATGCAAAGAACATTAACAAATAAAGTAAACATTCACAAACCAAAAACTAAATTCACATATATGCTTAGACAAAGAAAGCAAACAAGAAGTGCAAACCTCACAAGAGAAAACACTCCATGCTTTCTTGATTCTGTAGATGTGTCCTTTTGTTGTGGATGTATGCTCAAGATGCTCAAAAGATTCTTCAATGGAGATGGATAATAGAAAATTGGTAGCTTTGTGAGCTCTCAATTTGGCATTATAGGGGTAAGATTGATGGCTTTGGTTCTCAAAATAGCATGGTAACTTTAGCTCAAAGATTGTTGATGAAATGGCTTGGGATGGGATTCAATTTATAGGCTAAGGGGTAGAGGGATGGAGGGCTTAGATGCAAGGATGGATGAAGGCTTAAGGAGGGCTAAGATGCACTCAAAGGGGAGCACATGGATTGTGCTTGTTTAGCACCAATGGGAAGGTGACACTTGTCACAAGGAGGATGAGTGTGAGAGGGTAGGGTAAAGGGTTGGTTAAAGGCATGATGAGTGGGGTTGAGTATGTATGAGGGATGTAAGAGGAATGAGTGTGGAAGAGGGAAGAGTGTGGAAGATGGGTGTAAGAGTCATGAGTGGGCTTGTAAGAGTCTTTTATGTTTTGTAAGAGCACTCATGACTTAGTGGTTGGGCTTTTTGAGGGGAGACTTTGGTTTGAATTAGGAAAGTCTTAAACTTGTTTAGGGAATGTGACAACATTAGGGGGTGGATTAGGCTTGGGTTTAGGATTAGATTAGGGATGTTAGAGATGTACAAGTGGATGGCATTAATGAGGGTGGGTGAGTTAGTGGCTAAGCTTGGTTAGTATGGGTGGATGGGGTGGATTAGGCTAAATGGAGGATTAGAGATAGGTTAGGGGTTTTTGAATTTGAGGATTTCATTTATCAAATAGATTTATTTAATAAATGGGGATTTTTGGAATTAGATAGAAGAATAGGATTTAATTGATAAATAATAGATTATTTGATTTATCAATTAGGACTATAGATGATTAATTAAATTAATCAACTAGGGATGGCAAAGGATTAATTAAATAAGAATTTAATTAATGATGCCTTTAGAGATGGCTAAATTAGATTACCAAAGCAGTGTAATCAAATTTAGGTGTCTACAGTTACAACTTGTGGATTGATAAGGACAATGGAGATATTCAGACCTGCCAAAGCTATTAACAATTTTAGCACTTAATAACATAATTCAATTATCATCAATAGATCTAATCTACTACATGCATGAGAAATTGGAAGCACAAAATACTTTGAACACAATATTTGGTGACCTAGAAACCTTCCAAATAGAAAGTAAAACTAGGGCGAGGATGATACCCACAAAACTTCAATACTACAATATAAAGTTGGCCTATTAAGGCTTACAATGATCACTTCTGATGATCTACCCTATTAGGAGCAATTAGGACTACTAGGTCCACCTTGTTAGAGGTTTTACAAACATTCAATGAGGTATGCACTTGGTAAAGAGATTTAAGAAAAGACTGTTAAGTCTACCCCATTAAAGGATTTGAAGTTGATTAATCTGTTAGGATGAAACAATAGATCTGACTTAGAACTAAATTGGTGATTAAATCCTCTAACAAGGTCACACCTAATAGTGTGTTTTGTAACATTTAACTAGTTTGGCTCCTAACAAGGCTCACTTTAGAAGAGTGAAAATCAGTAGCTAGTTACTTGGAGGTTTTTCCCATATTGGGTTGGTATATATGTAATGTTTTGTATCATACCCAAATGTAATGTTAATGAAGGAAGAGAATGTGAATGTAATGATAAACATGTGAATGTAAATCAGCAGTAGAACAAAGTGTATTACAAGGCCATATTAGGAGTAGTCAAGTTACATCTATCACATAGAGGTGATCAGTACTTCAAGGATCTTAATCAACAATTTAGTTGTAAGTCAGATCTATTATTTTATCCTAATAGGTGAATTAGCTTCAAATCCTTTAATAGGGTAGACTTAACAGTCTTTTCCTAAATATCTTTACCAAGTGCATACTTCATTGTATGTTTGTAAAACCTCTAACAAGGTGGACCTAGCAGTCCTAATTGCTCCTAATAGGGAAGATCATCATAAGTGATCATTGTAAGCCTTAATACCTACCAACTTTACACTGCAATATTGAAGTTTTGTGTGTATCATCCCCACCCCAATTTTACTTTCTATTTGGAATGTTTCTAGGTCACCAAATATTGTGTTCAAAGTTTTTTATGCTTTCAGTTTCTCATGCATGCAGTAGATTGGATCTATTGATGATAATTGAATTATGTTATTAAGTGCTGAAATTGTTAAAAAAATTTAAGGTTACTGATTCACCCATCCCCTCTCAGTAACCTAGCTAGTCCTGAATATTTCCAATAATTGGTATCAGAGCATTGTGGTTCTTAGGATAAAGTTTGACATCTTGAGCAAAGATCGAGGACAATGGAGATATTCATACTTGACAAATCTATTGACAATGAAAAGATAGATTTGGAGATGGCCATAACTCCATTCAAGAAAGAAAAAAAACATTTTTCCCACTCTAATCTAAAAAGAAGGAAAGGACCTGTAAATCAGATGAATGACCACCAATATGTTGAAGAGAAGATTGAAGATTTTTTCCCCTCAAGTAGTTTAGATGAAGCAAATGATGCAATCAAAGAACTCCTAGAAAAGAATGGCTCCTTGCAAGAAGAAGTAAGAAAATTGAAAAGAGAACAAGAAATTTAGTCAATAAGATTGTGTGATATCTTAGAACAGAGAAATAAGAAAAAAGAAGACTTGGAGGTAAGGAAAAATGAAATTCAAAATCAATCCCTTCAACAAGAAAGTCTTATCAATCGGCTCTCCAATTCAAATGAAGAAATCATGAGTCTGAGATCTGAAAATGAAAGGATGAAAGTTGATCTAAATTTTGAAAAGCAACTCGATGAAAGAATACTGAAATCCCAAGTAGACACAAATCAATTGAATCAAAAAAATGAGTAGAATCTTTATAGGCAAAAGGGTAAGGCAAGACTTGGATACAAAGAAGAAGGTGAATCCTCCAAACAAGATGCTCAAAGGAATCAAAGACCTACTTGTAATTACTCTAGCATGATAGGTCATACATCAAAAAAAAATTGGAGTAATAGAAAGGAAAAATTCAATGGAAAATGTTACAATTGTAGTCAACATGGTCATAAAGCTAATGAATGCAAAGAGAAACCAAAGTTTGAAGGCAAGTGTCACAAATGTAAGAAACAAGGTCACAAGGCATATGAATGCAGATCTAAACCATTCAATCTAGTTGAACAATTTGTAAAGGCAATATTTGGTTGGGACTACAACACATGGTGTAGATGTCATTACTATTGAGAATATGGATAGATTGGCATAAATTGTGTTAGACATCACATGAGAAGAAAGGATACTACCATAAGATGTTACACTTGTACTAAACTTGGTCATATAGCTAAGAATTGCATGAATATAGGTAGAGTTGAAGATTCAAAAAAGGAAAAAGTTGATAACATCAAGAAGTAGATGAGATAGTAGTAGATTCCCAAATCTACCAAACAAACTGGTTCAAGTGATGATAGTCTTGTCACTCAAGAAGTGGGTGACTCCACCATTTCCAATTAAGTTCTTAAGGAAGAACTAGAACTATATTTTCAAAGTCACATCTTAAATAGTTCCAATTGAAAGGAAGAAAAAGATCCAAATCAGTATTCCAAATACAAGGGGATCACAAAAGTCCAGTATTAGTAATCACCAAGCAAGATTGGGTCATAGACTCTACCGAGAAAATTCAGGAGTAACAAGGTTATCTTTGGTTGCTGAGTTACAAGCTTTCACCAAGCGATCTATGCAGATAGTGGATGATAGGTTGTCATGCACTATGTCATTATGGTTCTCATCATACTGAGCATTAATGGGAAGTTTTTATCAAAAGGTAGGAAATCATCTTCATTTTCATTGTGAATTCAGTAAATTGAGAGTAGAGTGATTTGCAGAGCATACCAATAGTCTTGAGCAGAATTTGTAACAAAATTTTTTCGAAGAATTTTCTCAATTTACCGAGTGATCATGGCATCCAACAATAGAAACAACAAGGAAAAGAAAGGATCTGAAATGTTGGTGTAAGGTGTTGAGTGGAAAGCTGCTAATTTCAAATTGGTGCCAGCGATCACTGAAATCCTTGACCCGAATGGAGCTTAGTTGTAGATACCACCTAAGGTACTTCTTATTAATGATAGTTGAACTCATTTTAAATGTGCAATTCAAGATATAGGAACCCTTGAAATGGAAAATTCCCTAAATGAACTTTGTGTGGATGGAATTCTTAAACCTAAGCATAAACACTTGGAAGAGAAAGGCTTAACCCATATTCCTCACCTACCACAAAACTTTCAAATTAAATGGATTAGGTATATCTTAAGCCAAGTTAATAATGGTCAATTATGGTTAGAGAAGCCAATTTTAATTACAAATAAAATGATTCATTGCATTACTGGTCTCCCTATGCTTACCAAAGCTAAAGCCACAAAAACCCTAGGTCTAGATGAGTTACAGAAGAAAACCCTAGCTGAGTGGGATGGCAAAGGAATGAAAATTAGTAGTGTATCTGACATAGAACTCAAATTTGGCATTCATGTCATAGCACATAAGATTTATAGCTCAAGTCGACTCAATAGTGTGTCATGTGAAGCAGTGGACTTAGCTTATAAGGTTGTTAAGAAGAATTTGTCATATGACCTAGCACACTTGATGTGGAAGCAACTGAACAAAAATATGGAAAGAATTAGGACCTCTAAGAATAACCCATGCAAGTTTCATTCATTATTGACATGTTTGTTATTCTATCTTCAAAAAAATTTCCCCTCTAAAGGCACAATTGTATAGAGAAAAGAAATGCTAGTCTTATATTAAATCAATGAGTTTATAGCTAAAATGGGTGAAAATTTTGATAGCATTATGGACAATTATTTTGAAACTTTCAAAGAAAAGATGAATAACAGGTTCAGGATACCAAAAAAATTGGTTAAAGATTATAAAGATGAAGTCTGTTTTATGGTTGATAGTGACAAAGTCTACATGCAGGTAGTAAGGCCTAGAATTGTGTGGGTAAAACCTCTTCCATATGAGTTTAACACTGATGAGGGAAAAGAAATCATTGAAGCCCTGGTAAATGAGCATGTAAGGTAAAATAAATCATTGAAGCCTTGGTAAATGAGCCTATAGATCCAAAGGCACCTCTCTTTGGAACCTATGATGAAGCTAAAGCTAGAATTGAACTTGAGATTAAGCTTCCGCAAGTGGTGAACAAAGGAAAGAGGAGGATATCAAAGTTGAAAATAGCAAGTGCCCCTCTCATGATTACTGATGGAAAAGGTGAAGATGAGGAGGAATTTGAAAATGAAGAGGAATTAAAAAAGGAAGAAGAACCAGCAAGGAAGAAAGGCAAGGTGATTATCACCAAGCCACCCAAGCCTTCCGCTACAATATTCACAAGGAGATCCAAGACGAAAGAAAGAAAAGATGACAGTGATGTTTTCTTCAATCGACCTCCTCCCACATTTCAGGAAAGACTAAAACAATTAAGAGAAGGTGCTAGAATAAACAACTTCAAAGCACTCAAATATGAAACTAGGACTCTAGCAGAATAGAAAGAAGTTGAAGATTCGATCATGGACAAGTTAGGCAGATGGAAATTCTCTCCTGATCAATTTGTATCACAAGCCCCTACAATTTTGTTGAATAAGGTCAACGTTAAATGGGAGAACACCATACAGACTATCAAAGACATTTTTTCTCAAACACTAAAGTAGTTGGTGCCCAACTTGATAGATGTAGAGGTGAATAAAGCATTAAAAGACAATGAGAGAAAAATGACTTTAAAATTCAACACTTGTCTTTTTTTAATGAAAGATGTTGAGTATGTTTTGAAGAATGCTACAAACTTATGGAAAAATGTATTCCATCTTCACAAACCAAGTGAAAATCCTGTTGAGATCAAAGATGATGATGATGATAGTGACAAGGATGAAGAAAATGAAGAAGACAATACTCCTTTTGTCACTATTGATGCTAAAGAATATCAAGAGCTAACAAAGGATGATGAAGAAGGAAAAGAGGAAGCTGAAGAGGAAGCCAAGCAAGAAGAAGAAGAGAGTGACCTAGTTAAGATAGTTGTAGCTGTCATAGCCTCCCTTCCTCACTCTCCAACAAAAACTGCAACATCATCATGCACACAGATAGCTTCAATAGCTTTAGTTATGACAACCATTGATACATCAAATGTCCAATCACTCCCTGCTACCTCTTAGCTCAGCACAACATAGATAGAAGTGTCTACCACTTCATCCACCAAGCTATAGAATCCTTCAACTACCAAGTTAGTCTCTGCAATGGATATAGAGTGTTCCACAATTTTGACTTCTTTAGCAATAAGTACAATTTTGGATTCTTCAGTTTTGGCTACTTCTATTAGTACTTTACCTGTAAATACTTCAATTTTGGGAAGTTTGGAAAATACATCAGTTTTGGATTCTTTTATTATTGTAGTATGTATTCCATCAGTGGGCACTATACAAGTTTTCACTGCTAGCCCTACTGTTTCTACTATTGTTTCTATTCAAAAATCTAAAGCATTTATTTCAGAAGATGAACCAAAGTTTCAACCAAGACTTTTGATCCGTGGAAAGAAAATAGAGGAAGATATAGATCTACATAAGGAAATTGAAAGTCCCAAATTGGATTTTGAAATGCTACTATAGATCAGATGAGATTAGTCAATCAGCTCCTTGAAAAGAAAGCCAAGCAAAAGCAATTAAGAGGAGAGAGAGATAGAGAATTCAAAATTATTGGAAGTGCTAAAAATATTTTGACAGAGGCTTTAGGTGTTGATGTTGATTCTTCTTAACACATTTTTTTGCAATTAGAAGAGGCAATTAGAAAATTCAATGAAGATTCTAGTGGTCAAGATAAGCTAATGGAGAAAGCAGAGACGAAGTTTGATAATAAAGTGCTTGAGCACATTGCTCAGCAAATAGCTATTCAATAGGTAGAACTTTCTTCAATTTTGTCAAATCTTGAATCCTCCTACACTAACATAACATCTCTTTTTGCAAAATTATGTCATGTTACCAAGCATACAAAAGAAATAAAGAGAAAATTGAATAATATTGATGAATATTTGAAGGCTAGTGGGTATGTGTAGGATCATGGTGTGCCAAAAAGTGGTGATCTGAAAAATATATATTTCTAAAATAATTTTTCAATACCAACCTTATATGGTCATCTTTAAAACATCCTAAAAATGTGTTTTTGGCATGTTCTTATGTGTTTTTTACTTCAAGCATGTAGCTGATGACTTTTTTTAAACCAAAATTTGATGTAATGAAAAGGGTTTCTTAAGAATGTTCTTAGCTTTTCATAAATGTAAGTTTTGTCAAATTACGAGTTCAGTAAGTAATTATTACTTATTTTCTAATGGAGTTAGCTACAAAGTGTTGATTGACATACTGGTTGAAAAATAGCTACAACTTTCAAATCCTATAAGATTTGTGAAATCCAAAAGATGCGTCACATTCTATGCTTTGACTAGTATAAGGAAAAAAAAAGAAAAACTTAATTTTGATTTTTTTTGAACTAGTTAAGGTGGTCAAACACGGGAGTTTTTTAATTCTAAAAATAGTATAGTAGAAAATTCATAATTAATTATTTATTTGAAATAAAAATTACCAAAAATATTTGTCACATCCAGGTACGAGTCTACCTTTTATATCTAAAATTATATTTAAAAATATTATCATTTGATTATGATTAAGATGGTCAGACATACACCTACTTTTTATTTTTGCCCTAAAAATTTTTATAGTACTGCATTAAAATCCAAACTTTTGACCAATCAAATAATTTTTTCTCCAGATAAGGCCTTGTAGTTTAGAAACTAGATTCAATTTCCTACAGATTATTTTCTTACAACTTTTTGATATAAAGTCCATAACCACTTTAAAATTATGTGTCAAGTTGACATAACCCTTATTTGCTAGTTTTTGACTGCCACTTAAGGCCATAGTTTGGTACACCATGATCCTGCACATACCCTAGTGCATAGAAGTTGTAGCTTGACCCTAGTTCAAGCTCTGCACACCATATGAAGATTAGATTCTTATCAAATATGTAGGCAGAGTTGTTGAGAGAGGAAGCAGGGATCTCGTCTACACTCATAGACATCCAAAACATGATCCTTGCTATCATGGATACAATGCAAAAGCATATTGCTTATTCTAAAACTTTGATCCATGACAATAATTTTTCAATTGTAGATCATATGATTGAGCTTTTTGCAAAAGTCCAAATTGCACTTCAAACCTACAAAATTTTGCAATAAAATTGGGACAATACCTTAACTTATTCTTAAGGTACATTATGAGTTTCTCTCACATTTTGGTGTCTCTATATAAGTATGTTGTGTATAAATCTTTGGCATTATTGTCAAAAAGGGGGAGAGACATGTATATATTTAAGGAGGAGAAATATGTGTATATATCATGAGAGAAAGATACCATACTAGGAGATACACCAAAAAGACATGCATTGCAAAGAACATATTACTCATTAGGTGGGTTACAAAATAAACCCAATATGAAATCCTTTAAATTTTGACATGGTATATTAACACCACTTTCTTGGAATATTTCATTTGTATGCATGGTACTACATATAGATCAAAATACATCATAATGGTAATGAAATTAGTGATGAGGTTTACAACAACATGTGATTCTTTCCTTGTTAATTGTTACATACCATAGTTTACACATTTTAAAATATATTTGAAAAATCCTAATAGTTAGCACCTTTTCATCTAATTTATTTTTGAACAATTCAATTTGAGTCACATTCAAAAGGTGTCTAGGATGTGGATAATGAATTTTTGAGTCAACTCTCAATTAAAAAAAATCTCTTGACTTAGGTGATACTCTTGCATTATCAAGTCAAAAAAATTCAATCAAAGTTTTGACTTTAGTAGTAAGTTTTTGTTAGAAATCTGATTGAAAAGATCATTGTGAGAAGAAGATTGATTGAAAGAGGGAGATTGTTGTTAAAAGAATGTTTTCAATCATTATTTTGTCATTGATTTCAAACCTACTATTTTTAGGAATGACAATTGCTTATAAGATTCAAGTATTGTCACTTACTTGATTGACGAAGAGGATTTAATCAACAAGATATAACAAAAGCACCTAAGGGAAAGGTTGAGTTATGATTTTGTAATAAAGTGCAAGGATCAGCTAAGACAATGGTTAAATGATGTATTGATAACATACTTGAAGATACAGAAGTTGGTCACACTTAGAAACACTAGAAGTATAAGTTGGAACAAAGTTGACTACAAAGCTTAAACCAAGTTCATTTAGCGAAGTGCCAAATAAGCTAGTTCAAGTCAAGGAAATTTTTAGTTAGAGCCAAGAAAATAGAAAATCTAGTGTGTGCCAAGTGAAGTTCAAGTGCCGAGTGATATAGAAGGAGCTGAGCAAATAGAAAAACTTAGTGAATGCAGAGTGAATCCACAACAGGTGCTAAGCATTAGTAAAATTTAGTTGATGCGGAGTAACACAGTATGTGCTAAGCACCAAAATTTCAATAGTGTTGAGCTACTGCATTATTGAAAAGTTAAAGTTTTGCCAAATCTGAGCTGACAAGTTTGCTACCTTGAATTTTGTGAACTAGTTGGAGGATAAGGATGATGAACTAGTGGCACAAAATTCTATGTAATCCATTTTTGACTGAATTCAGGAGGATTCTTCATGATGTTTCTAGAAGAAACAAAATGTGGGTTAGATTCAATGAATCCTACCTAATCCATTTGAACTGAAATCAAAGGAGGGAAGAATTGAGCATGAAAAGAAATTTCAAGACTTCTATTTAAGAAGTCATAGACTAAGAAGCAAGAGCTACTGGAGTGCCAAATTGCGAAGTGGTAGAAGGTTGTCAAGGAGAAGGCATCTAGGAGAAGGAAGAACAGAGCACAAAGACTCTGCTTCGATTAGTGGTCAGAAAGAGAGGATTGCACTGGTACATTGAGCATGAAGACTTAAGGAGACCAAGCTTGAAAAGAGGACAAGCTATTAAAGAATTGCAGAGACTGAAAGCTAGAAAATGTTATGAGAAAAAGAAGTGATCTAAAATTTGCAAGTTAAGTTGTATGTTGTAATTAGGTCAAAATCCCCTTATTGTTACTCTTTAGCAATTGTATGAGTTAGGGTAAAATAAAATCCTATGGACTTAGGTTGGTTTAACAGCCATTTGTAAATCCTTTAGCAAGGTGGCATTCCAAGTGAATGTTCTAAAGTCCTCTAACCAGACCCACTTCTAACAGGGTGGTTAAATCCTTTAACCAAGTCACATTTAACAGTGTGTTGTAGCCTTTAACAGGGTAGGCCTTTCATAGAGTATCACTTTAGAAGAGTGAGAATTGAGTAGCATGTTACTAGTTGTTTTTCCCAAATTAGGTTTCCACGTAAATCACTATGTTATGTGTTGATCTTTTCATATGTTATGTTTGGATGTAACTTGTTGAATAGGAATAATTAAGCTTGGATAAATTAATAGTTAAATGGGCACACTTTACTTGATGAAAGGTTTGAATTAGACATTTGAGCTTTGAATAACTGATTCACCCCCCCCCCCCCCCCCCACCCCCTCTTAGTTATTCTAAAGAATTTCTAATAGTTTCATATCAAATCTATAAAGTCTATCAGTAGAAATCTACCCTTCTTTTTACATATCTTTCTAAAGTTTTATGACACATTAAGATATCCACTCATGTTATTAATTATTTTTTTGGCAGAAGTTGATTTGTTAACTAAAGTTGTTTTTATTGTTCTTCATGTTGTATTCTTATCTTTAGAGTGGTTTTTTTATCTAATAACATCAAAGGCACTAGAAAAAATGGATACAACTTGTTTTAAAGACTTATCTTTATTATTTGTCTTTACAAAAATTCCTAACCTTTTCATCACTTTTTTATTTTTAGACATTTTAATTAGTTCCAACATAAATTGATATTAAAACCCAAATTTCTTATTATAAAAGAAGTTTTTGAATAATTTACTAGTGTGTCTCCTAATCAGTCTCCATGAAGCCAATCCATGAAGATTTCTAGCACATCAATAGTAGTTTAAGAATGCACATGTACTTCACTATCATATTTTTGTTAAGATTATACCTCAGACATAAATAATTATTACATGAAAATATAAACAATATTAGAAAATAATAGATCACATAGAAGAGAACACAAGACACCAAGATTTAACATGGTTCACCCAATCCCTAGCTACGTCCACCGAACAACAAGTCCAATATTATTTTGATCTAGTGATTACAACCTGATTACAATCAGAATCCCTTACAACTCAATACTGCCGCTGTGTATGAGCAATGTTAGTATGCTAATAGAAACCAAATTTAAATAAAGTTTCTACAAACTAAACAAAATTCATAAACTTCAAGATAGACTAAGATGAGCTCTCAATTGAGAATATGAGCCATTAATGGACTCTCTCAATAAGAAGCTCTCTTGTTGAGTAGCTTTATCTAAATGGATAGGATGTATGCTCAATATGCTTCCAAAGGCTTCAATGGATGATTGTGGATTTTTGGTGTGGATAGATGGCTTTAGTATGGATTTGGCTCTCAAAATAGCATTATAACTTTACTTCATGGATTGTGTTATTTTGCAAAGGGGAAGGATCCAATTTATAGGCAAGAGGCTTGAGGGATTGAGGGCTAAGATGCAAGGATGAGAAAAAGCTTATGGAGGGCTCAGATTGCATGAGAGGAGAGCACATGGATTGTGCTTCCTTATAGCCAATCAAGGAGTGACACATGTCACATGGTGAGAGGATGGAGGAAAGGGGAAGGATGAGTCAACAAAGGAGGCTCAAGGGATAAAATCTTCATAAAGACCCTCATAATGACTTGTAAGAGCAATAAAAGGGCTTGTAAGAGTCATTTATGACCTAGTGGACTTCATAAAGTTTTATGGTTGAGATATTTTGAGGGTGATGAGAGAAATTTCGACTTGGACTTGATTAGGAAAATTTTAAGCTTGTTTAGGCTTGTGCAAATGATTAGAGGATGGATTAGGATGGTTTAGGATTAGCTTAGGGATAGGCAAGTGGATGGCATTTAATGAGGGTGGGTGAAGGAGGAGATATTTGTTAACTTTGGCTTGGGTTAGTAAGTTTTAACCCATGTTTAGGGAATGTGACAAGGTTAGGAGGGGATTAGGATTAGGTTTAAAGACATCTTCTAGAAGAGTCTAGATTTTGGATGAGGATAAAGACTTTCTAGAATAGTCTAGAATTTCCTAGGGTGAGGATAAATTAGATTTTTAGGAAATAAATAAAGTTTTATTTATTTCAATGGTTTGGGTTGAGGAGATATTTATTAAAACTTTTTTAATAAACATGAGGATTAATATTTAATCTTAATTAAATATTTTGAGTTGGGATTAGGGTTAGGAAATGATGGGATTAGCCTTTAATCAAAATTAAAGAAGGATTAGAAGATTTTGGAAGAGGTTATTGGTCATAAGGAAATTGGCCAAGTTTTTGGGCAAAAAATAAATTTTTTATTTATTTTAGGATTTTTGTCAATTTATTAATTAAATAATTAATAAATAAGGAAATAATGTTTAAATAAGATTTAAACATTTTTGGGAGGGATTCCTTAATTAAATATTTTTAATTAAGATAAAGGGATTTAATGGCATGAAAATTAATTAATTAATTAAATAATTAATTAATTAATAAATGATGATGTCATCAGGACTTTTTCAGAAAATAAAAATACTTTATTTTCTAAAGGTTTTTAGGTGTCTACAGCCGCAAGAACCAATTTGTGCATCACACCTCATGAAATAATCTCTAACTCTAAACCCTTTTATACAAATATTTTTGCCACTTTAGGGTTAAAATTAGTTACTACATGTCAGCTATAAATTGGTGAATAAATAATACCCAATTGGTGAATAGTAGCCCAAAAGAATTTATGAAGTATGTATAGTACTTTCTTGATTAGTCACCACAAACTAACAATTTCCCATTCAGGGATTGATCATACTCCACACTAGACAACAATCATCCACTTGGAGATTGATCCTGTAGGAATACCGCTACCACATGGGGCTCCCACTAGATCAAACCACCCTGGACTCTACTATTCTTTTATCCTATTTATTTTAGAAGAGAAAATGAAGTTGAAGAGGAGTTTAGATTCCCCCTTATCACTACCTTTGTAAATATATCTATTGGATTGTCATCTATATGTATCTTCTCAAGCTTCAACTATCCATCATACAAAATTGACCAAATGAAATGGTACCACAACTAAATGTGCTTTTTCTTTGAATGTAGAGCTAAATTATTTGCAAGATGAATGACACACTGATTATCTATAAAAAAATAATTATCCCTCTAAGGGTGTCCCAATTCTTATAAGAAGAACTAAAGCCATATCATCTCCTTGGCTACCTCTATAGTAGCAACATACTATACCTTTGTAGTGGATAAAGCATTAACCTTCTGTAACCTAGAAACCTAGCTCACGATTGCCTCACTAATATACATACATAACTTATAGTACTTTACCTGGTATAAATAACCTCTACCAAATCTAAGTCAACATATTTTTGTAAATCAGTAGTAGCACCCACAAAATGTAAACACTTACTGAATGTTCCTCTTAAATGTCCGAGAATCCATTTTACTACATTCCAATGCTTGATTCTTGGATAACTCATATACCTACTAACAAATCCCACTATATGTGCAATATCTGGCCTATTACATACCATAACATACATCAAGCCTCCTACAACTGAAGTATAAGGCACCTTGGACATCTTATCCTCCTCTTCTTGTGTTTTTCGACACATATCCTTAGTTAACTTCAAATGACTAGGTAAAGGTGTGCTAACAACTTTAGCATCCTCCATATAGAAATGTTGCAATACCTTCTCAATATAATCAGCCTGAGATAAATTCAATTTCTTATTCTTCCTATCTCTACAAATCTTCATACCAAGAAATTTTTTTGCTACCCCCAAATCTTTCATAGCAAATGAATGTGCTAACTGGTGTTTTAGCCCCTGAATATGATCCATGTTAGACCCAACTACAAGCATATCATCAACATATAAACATAAAATAATGTAGTTTTCATCATCCAACCTCTTAAAGTAAACACAATGATCTAAATGACAACTATTGTATCCATGCTCACGCATAAAACTATCAAATTTCAAATACCATTGCCAAGGTTGCTTCAAGCTATATAAAGTTTTCTTCAATCTGTACACTAAGTTCTCCTTACCTTTGACCTCAAATCCCTATGGTTGTGCCATATAGATCTCTTCATCCAAATCACCATGATGGAAGGTTGCTTTAATATCAAGCTGCTCCAAATACAAATCTTTAGTAGCCACAATACTTAAAACAGTGCGAATAGAAGTCATTTAACAATAGGAGAAAATATCTCATCAAAATCAATGCAATTTTTCTGTGCAAATTGTTTTACAAACAACTTGGCTTTACCTCTATCCTCTTCTTTCAACCTATAAACCCATTTATTCTATATATCCCTTGCACCTGCAGGCAACTTGCATAAATACCATGGCTTATTTTTCAGCAAAGAGTCCATTTCTTCTTTCATTATAGACTCCCACTAAATCTTTGTATCTAACTACATAGCTTCATCATAACATTTAGGTTCACCAGCATTAGTAAGTAAAATATAATATAAGGAAGGAAAAAATATTTTTTGGAGGTCTACATAGCTATGTTGATTGTCTAACATTCACTAGGGTATGTGGTATTTGTTGTTGCAGTTGTTGCACATCATGATGAATTGCACAAACATCATCTTTTGGAGTATCATCCAAAACTACATAATCATCTTCTTTCTTCTCATGTTGCTGCATAAATCTTTGTACAACACTTTCTCATTGAATATGACATCCCTACTTCTTACAATTTTACAATTTTCAAAATTCCAAAGCCTATAACCAAATTTATTAATTTCATATCTAAAAAATACACATTTCTTTGACTTAGCTTCCATCTTGGTTCTATTTTTAGAATCTATATAAGCAAATGCTTCACAATTAAAAGCTTTCAAAAAAGAATAACTCACCTTCTTACCAGTTCATGCTTCCTCTAGAATACCACAATGCAAAGGAGTAGAAGGACATCTATTAATCAAATATACAATAATATTGATAGCCTCCATCCACATGTCTAAGGGTAACCCAACATGCAACCTCACGCTCCTTGCACACTCCATTATAGTCATGTTCATGCATTCAACCAATCCATTCTCTTGTGGAGTCCTTAGAATAGTTTTGTATCTACAAATACCATTAGTGGAGCAATAATCTTCAAATTCATGACTGCAATACTCACCACCATTATCAGATTTGAGATATTTTAATTTCTTACCAATCTCATTTTCAACCAAGCATTTTCATTTCTTAAAAGTTTGAAATACATCATATTTCTATCTAAGGAAATAGACCCATACTTTTCTAGTTGCATCATCAATAAATGTAACATAATAATGAGAGTCACCAAGGGAAGATACCTGAGCTAGTTCCCATACATCTATATGCACAAGCTCTAATTTCTCACTTTTATTTTCCTTCCCAGTCTTCACAAAACTCACTCTCTTTTATTTTCCATACACACAAATTTCATAGAAATTCATATTAACACATTTTAGACCTAGTATAACTTGCTATAAATGAAATATGTTCATACCTTTCTCACTCATGTGCCCAAG
Source organism: Cupressus sempervirens (assembly GCA_028749045.1). Lineage (NCBI taxonomy): Eukaryota > Viridiplantae > Streptophyta > Pinopsida > Cupressales > Cupressaceae > Cupressus > Cupressus sempervirens. The sequence goes on along the minus strand of CM053784.1, from coordinate 255,610,346 downwards.
TTTTTTGTGCTACAACATTGTATCAAAATCGACAACAACTATTTGTTCACCCCACTCAACTGCAACAATTGTTCCTGAACATTCATTTTTCTGTAAAACAATCAAAATAGAAGGAACAATATGACTTATGCAAAAATATAAGGTGCCTATTTTCACACCTCTTTCTACTACATGGGAACTTTTTAAAACCTTCTAATTTTTATCATTAAAAGTAACTACACAACCCCCATCACCAAGTTGCCCTATTGAAATTAAATTCCTACTTAGCCTTGGAACATGTCTTACCTCATGTAGTAGCCAATGATTCCCATTCTACAACTTAATCTTAAAATTTCCTTTTCCAACAATCTAATAGGGTTCATTATCCCCCAAATAAACAAGCCCAAAATCCCCTTGGACATAATCAATGAAATAACCTCTATGAGGTGTAGAATGAAATGAAGCACCGGAATCTAAAACCCATGAATTATCAATACTTTCTAAAGAAAGAAGCAAAGCATTCTTTTCAGATTTGTTACTTACCACATTTACCTCCTTTTCTCCATCTTTCTTTTCTCCTTCATTTTTCTTTCAAGTCCAACAATCTTTATTCTTATGCCCTAGTTTCCTATAGTACCAGTAATCATTCGGTCCTCTCAATTGAGACCTCTTTGATTTTCCTCTTGATTTCTCATGATTTCAAGAATTGTTTCCTCTCTCAAACATTCTACATCTACTTTGTGCATTCAAAGCACTTCCTAATGTAGATCCACTTGAGGATTTCCTGCAAGTTTCCTCACCCAAAATAACACTAATCACATCATCATATTTTAGGGTATTAGACCCAGAAACAAAATTACTCACAACCATTACCAAGCCATTCCAACTTTCAGGCAAAGAGCATAAAATCAAGAGAGCCCTAATTTTTTCATCAAAATTAGTACCCATAGAATATAACTAACTAGTAATAGTATTAAACTCATTTAAATGATCTGTAACAGATCCACCTTCTACCATTTTCATATTAAATAAATGCTTCATGAGAAATACCTTATTTGAAGTGGAGCACTTTTCATACAATTTTTCTAAGGTTTCCATCAACTCTTACATCCTCTTCACTTTTTTAATGTTAAATGTCACTGATGGTGCTAGGCACAATCAAATGCTTCCAAGTTCCTTTCCATCTAAAATCTCTCATTCCTCATTTATCATAGTTCACTAGTTTTTAGTTTTTCCTTCCAACGGCTTCTATAAATCATTCTGATAGAGATAGCCCTCTATTTGCATCTTCCATAACTAAAAGTTATGCCCATTAAACTTGTCAACCCTCAGCTTACCCTCATTCTCCATCACTCCCACTCAATCATGAGACTTTTCTGCAAAGGATAATTGAAAAAAAACCTAGCTCTGATACTACTTGTTAGGATTAAATGTTAGACATAAATAAAATACATGTAAATACAAAAAAATATCAAAAAATAATAGATCACATAGAAAATAACACAAGACACCAAGATTTAACATGGTTCGCCCAATCCCTGGGCTATGTCCACCAACTAGAAAGTCCAATATTATTACGATCCAATGATTACAACCTGATTACAATTTGTAATCCCTTACAGCTCAATACTGCCACAAGAACTAATTTTCACATCACACATTATGAAACAATCCCTAACCGGAAGCCCTTTTATATAAGTATTTTTGCCACTTTAGGGTTAAAATTAGGTACAACATGTTGGCCATAAATTGGTGAACAAATATTATCCAATTAGTTCATAGTAGCCCAAGTTTTTTGTCGCTTTAGGGTTAAAATTAGTTACAACATGTCAACCATAAATTGGCAAATAAATAATAGCCAATTGGTGAATAGTAGCCCAAAAAAAAATTGTACCCCAAAGAATTTATGAAGTATGTACAATACTTCCCTAACTAGTCACCAAAAACTAACAATTTTAAATATTTTTCTTCATTAATTGGTGTTTCCATGTTTGTATTCATTTTGTCATTTTTAGTTGGAGTTTGATTTTCATCATTAATTGGAATTTGAATATCTTTTTTATTTTTTATTTTTTTTTTGTGGTTTAGATTTTGATTGGATTTTATTGTGCACAATCATTTGTCATTCTATTATCATGAAGAAAATATAAATAATTTAAATTGTAACCTACTTTTACAAAATCACCAATTTCATTGTGAGAAAAAACTTGGGGTTGTGGAGACCCACCTGTATTGAATATTTGATTAGAATGTGCACTTGGAACTCCTTGTACTGGGTTCTTTTCTTTGACATTTTCATCTATTGTGGTATCCCCCATGTTCTTCTCTTGTGAAACAATTGTTGAACTTGAAGCCCCAACCTTATTCAACTATCTAATTATTTGTCTTTTCTCTCATTAACATTCTACTTTCTTAGGTAGAGAGGGAATGGAGGAATATTTGGAATTATAAATATCATTGGGATAACTTTTATTTTCAGCATTTCCTTCTTTCTAATTCTGAGCAAGGGGGATCTCAGATTTGGAAGAATGCTCAAAAATTTAAACAAATTTTAAGGAAAGGAGTCAAATGGAAGGCTGGAAATGGTTTGAAGATAATTTTTTGGGAAGATATTTGGATTTTGGATTAACCCCTCTATGAGGATTGAAGATGGAATGGGTTTATGGAGTAGTGCAAGACTCAATTTGGTACTTTGGTTAGTCATTACTAGAAGAATGACTCATGGGTGAATCTTCTTAGCATGGATTTCAATCTTGTTGAGCTTGCTAAATGCTTGAATGCTTATTGTCTGAACCATGAAGATGATGTTCTAATTTGGAAAAAGGATCCTAGTGGTGTGTACTCTACTTCGTCAGCTTTTTCTAATTCTTTTGAAGACTATGAGGTTCCCTACTAGACAATGGCTTGGGTAAAAGGTATGACTCCTAAAATTAGTATCTTTTTTTGGATCCTTTTTCAAAACAAAATCTTAACCCTTGATAATCTCAAGAAGTAAGGATTCTTCATTATTAATTAGTGTGTTCTTTGTAAGAATGATGAGGAATCGTTGGATCATTTAATTCTCCATTGCCCCTTTACTACTGAGGTTTGGGATAAAATTTGGGACTTAATGAATATGGACTATGTCCCTCATGCTACTATCCAGTTGTTCTTTTTGTCTTGGAAAGCTCCTTCTAAGAACCCTCTGATTATTAAATTGTGGGATTTTATACTTCCTTATCTTTGCTAGGGGGTCTAGAAAGAACATAATGATAGGATCTTCAAAGGAGTGGAATCCAACTCTATTCAGGTTTTCCATAAAATCAAGGTCCTTCTACATGAAAATATCAAAATTTGCATAAGGGACATCAACCTTCTAATGATTAGGATATGGGGGTGATGAATAATAGGAATATAGGGAGCCTAATTCTAGATACAAAGGATCCTAACCCAAGGGACAATGCTAGATGAGATTGTCCTCCGACGTGATGAATAATAGGAATATAGGGAGCCTAATTCTAGATACAAAGGATCCTAACCCAAGGGACAATGCTAGATGAGATTGTCCTCCGACTAATTGGTTTAAGTTGAACTTTGATGGGGCCTCAAAAGGGAACCCAGACACTACTAGCTGTGGAGTGGTCATTAGGAATTCTAATGGTGATTTTTTTGGTGGTATGGCTATACCTTTGGGGTGTCAAACCAATTATGTTGTGAAAGCCTCAGCTACTCTTTATGGTCTTATGTATGCCAAAGACTTGAGTTTGGTAAATATTTTGATTGAAGGTAATTCCCTCAACATTATAAAATTGCTTAAAGAAGTTATACCTACCATCATGGAACATTAGTAACATTATATCTAAGGTTGGGGATATTATTAATTCTCTTCAAAATTGCATTATTTCCTATAATTATAGGGAAGCAAATGGCTTAGCGGATTGGGCTTCCAATGTGGCATGTTATAATGATAAAAAAATCATATGGAATTCATATGCCACTTTACCTACTGATGGCCACAATTTTGTCAAGCATGATAAATGAAAGTCCCAACAAACATCTTTTAATAATGACTATATCAGGGAATTATGCTTTTTACCTCTTTGTAGTGAAGTGGGCAATTATTTTTGGAAATGCGGGCAGCTCACATAGATTATGGGTTACTTCTTTCTATCAATGTTTAGGTTATGGTGATTGTAGGGTGATTGGGGTTCTTTAGTGTGAGGAAACCAGAGCCTCATTTTGTAGAGAGTTTGGGGTTTCTCAGTCAGAGCAATTTAGAGTGTTTTTTGCAGAGATTATGGGGAGAAAGTGGAAATGGGTCAAACTGCCTAGTTGTGTAGAATGGAAGAATAAACTAGAAGTTTGGGATATCCTCAAGCGTGGAAATTTTATCAACTACATGGAGAGAGCTAAAGTAAATAATCTTGCTATCACACACCAGTTTGTAAAATCTTGGAAGGATGGCTCAATTTTGGTCAAGAATCAGAGGATGGAGGTCATTGTTGAGACCATTGCAGAGGCTATTAGGTTGGATTTGTATGGGATGAATTTCTACAGGGAAAGGAAGATATCAGACAAGGCAATTGATGATTTTTTTGAGACCAAATAGGAAAGAAATCATCTAATTAAGATAGGTACTTACTTTAACTTGGCTTTTGTGTATCATCTGTGGTAGTTTATTTTCTTCGTCATTATCGAATATTTAACTTTGGATGGTAGATATATCAAATTGTATGGTTATCACTTTGTGCTTGCAAACCATTTTCAACATAATATTAGGGTGAATTTTCCTTCCTACCTATTGCAATCTCTGGCCATTTTTACTCAAGCCATTCAGCATGAACCAACTAGGGAACATGTATGTCATGAAGGGCTTATGGTTTTGATCATGAATGTGCTTAAATCTAAAAAAATCTAGAAACCAAGGAATTTTAAAGTGGAAGATCAAGATACTAAAGGGAGTATTCAAGAAAAAGGCTATGACTCTTATACACAAGATGAGGTTGAAGGAGGTCTGGCTAGCCCTAAAATTGGTTCTGGTGCTAGCAATAAGAAAAAGAAGAAGAATACAAAGAAGGAGGATTCTAACCAGGAGAGGGAAAGTGATTTTTGTTGAAGAAATTATTTGCAAGCACATCAAAAATAGGGGAGGCAGCAAAGGTAAAGGTAAGGGTTGTCTAGATGAGAGAGTATCAATGCATTCTGATTATTAGCCTTTAGCTCAATGCTTGGAGAGGAAAAGGAAGCCTGTGCAGTATCAAGTCAATAAAAATGCTAAGAAAGTTAAAGATGATTCTAATGTTGATATCGATGAGTAGGGATCTAAATCTGAATGGGGTGATAGTGGGTTAGGGTTTTCTAAAGGTATGTTTGGAAACCCGAGCTCTATTCAAAAGGACATTGGAATCTTAAAGCATAAAATGTTTCTGCTAAACAAGGAAATGGAACAATTTTCCAAAATGCCAAGAGGGGAAAGAACCCTAGGACAACATATTAACAAGCTCTCGAAGATCATAGGAAATGTTGAAGAAGTTAAAAATTTGATGCATAAGATTCCTATGTTGGATGCTAAATAGAGGGTTATGGAGAAGCATATTAGTAGTGTCCAAGGGAAGGTGTCAAAACTTGAATCCAAATTGGGCAACATGGAAAAATAGCAAAGCAGATGGTGGAAAATGTTTCTACCTTCCTAAAGAAAAATGAGGCAAGTAAAGACCAAGATTATCCCTTGGGGGCTAATTCTTCAGGAGCATGTGTACCTGGGCTCATTCAAAGAAGATTTAGGAAACCAATAGGAAAGACGAGGTCAAAGCTACTATTGAAAGCATGCATTCTTTGGTGGACCAGGCTATGAATCTGATCAATACTCCTTAGCTGGTCAGTTACTATTCCTTTGCTAGACTTTTGCTATTTTTTCTAGCACTATCCTCTGTGACCTCTTTTTGTTGTCCGAGGTCTGTTTCATGCTTGGTCTTGGTTTCTTTTCTCTATAGTTCTTTTCTCTTGCTTGTTTCCAGAACTCTATTGTTGCATAGGTTTTGGGTCCTTTAAAACCTACTTTTGCTTAATCAAAACATTCCACTTTCTTCTCTCTATTTGTTGCAATCTACTCATCTGTTAAAACCTTCATTTTCTTCTTTCTTCATTGATTTGATCCCATGTTTGCACCAAATTTGAATTCGAATGAATCTAAACTTTACAAATGAAAAAGAAGACAAGAAAATTAATAAAATGATAAAAGTGTGTTATTGCAGCTTAGGAATGTCAAACAATGATTTCAACTATTGATTTTTGTCCATGTGGTCTAGTATTTAGGGCCCAACAACTAGATCTTAGAAACAAGTATTCATTTAATAAATTGGCACCCATTATTTAAACAATTGGGAGCTCACTTTACAACATGGGAACCCAATTTGTCATACTAGACAAATACAAATCAAGCACCCTTTTTTTGAATTGCAAAAAATGGACACCCAATTTTGAGGACATGGGTAGGAACTATCACTTATACACAAATTTTTGCTTGGGAAAGGCATGGTATAAGCATAGTAAACCAAGCCTTGGCATTGACCTCTCAAAACTTTTCTAAGGAAATTAATTGATGAATTTGGGCCTTGCCATGATTGTTAGAGGGTCTTCCTAATTAAATTTCTTGACAAAATGAAAACCCATTCTAGAGTTCTCACTATCTTGATTTTAGAAATGTGAATTTTATAATGTTAGAATTTTCTTTACTATTTTTACATTATTTATTAATTAGAAGTATCACCTAAAAGTAAATAGTGAGGTTCACTAAAACTTTAATAACTTTTTTAATTTTAGATTTTTTCTTCAACTAATTTAAACATCATCAATCTGCATACAATTGTTTTGAAGTTGAAAAAAAAATTTAAAAAAAGTAAAATTTTGATCAAATTATGGTGTCCATACATGAGAGGTTTTAAAAATTGGCTTAGTAGCCAATTAAAAAAATATTCAATAGAGAGTTAAGGAAAAATATTCTCACTAATCTTTGGTGTGTCAAGTAATGTCCTTTAAAACAATTCAAAAAAATGTATTTATTTATGTCAAGTTATGGTGTTCATACATGAGTGTGGTATGGTCTTGAAACAAACATTTTGAAAAAGTGGTTTGTAAATATCCATACCCAAAAGATATTGTCATATGGGTATTCAAGTATATTACATATTCAAAAAAACAAGACTTTAAGCACTACAATTTCTATTACTAAAATTTTATGATATTCAAACTCTAAGTGCCTCAAATTTTGACATCATTTGACAAGAAATTCCAAAAATAGGGAAAACACATCCACTTTTTGCCCAAAAGTAAGACCCAACTTCATTGATATTGGATATGGAGCATAGTGTAGATACGTTGTAGCAAAATGACCTTAGTTAGCTCTTTACTAACTCCTTGTTACTCAAACTTAGTGCAGGGTAGAGAAATGTAGTATATTTCTTGTCAAACCAACAATTCAAACTACAATAGGGGAGAAATAATAAAATAATGTCAACTTTTGATCCTAAAATTTGTCAACCCAATTTGAATATGTATGCCCCACTAATCAATAATGGTTCTTACATGATACCAATAAAATGTAGCATAACTTCTAAATAAAACTAAGCTTCTAGCTTGACCACCTCAAAAAATGAAGACAAGATAGTCTTAAGATCTGCCATGTGAAATTATGCAAGAAAATCAATGGTATACATGGACTATGAAATGGTGATCCTTAAAGAAAATTGACTCACGGAAACCATAATGAGTGAATTTTATCTATTGTTTTTAAAGATGAAGAATCCTCTATCATAAATGGGTCAAATCAAAATATAGAACTAGAAATAATAAAGACTTTTCTTACACTATATAATATAGATGTTTAGATTAAAATAACATCTAGAGAATCTAATAACTTAAGAAGACATGAATCCATCTTGGCATAGCAATTTGATGGGCCCATTTGAATCTATAGATAACTTTCAGGTATACACACCAAGAAGAATCTTTTAGCAATCCATTTCAGTACTTTATGCACATTTCCTTCTAAAGATACCCATGAAGAAATACATTCTTCATGTTCATCTAATGAACCTCCCATTTTTTTAGTTTAACGATAGAAAATGCATATTAGATAAAATTCATATTTATAATTATTGGAATGGTTTGATTGTGGTTAGCGTAAAAAAATTATAATAATCATTTAGGGATAAATATCTATTTGCAAACTTAACCTACATCATCGATTTTTGTCTGTTAAATATAATTACATCAAACATGATTTGTTCTATTAGGAAATGGAACCGAACTCTAATCATAACTCCTAATCAAGGAATGCTACTCTAACATAATTTTATCCTAGTAATTATTGCTAGAGTCCTTCAAAAATAAATATAAATATAAGGTAATAGCGATTATGGTATGTGTAAGTACTTGAATTTACAATCATTTTCTCTTGTGTTTTTAATAGAACACTTAATCAATCACCTGTAATGAAAGGAGTGTTTCTCATACACAAAATGAGGTGTTAATCAAGGAACTTAGAAAAGATTCCTCAACTTATGAATCATCACTAGGAGAAGTAGGAGGTGAGTCATTATCAAGAATTTCTATTTTTGTTTGTTTTGATATTATTAAAAATATACCAAAATATTTTTTAATCTATTACTTAAAAAAAAAAAAAATTGTCCATGCAAATAATTTCATAGGAACATATTTCCATCCATTAGGTATTGTAATTTTAGGGTATGTGCAGGATCATGATGGGCGAAAAAGTGGTGATATGCAAAAAAATCACTTCTCATCTAAATTTGATGAAATGAAAAGGGTTTCTTAAGAAAATTATTATCTAATTGTTATCAATTTATGTGTTTAGTAAGTAATTGTTACTTATTTTCTAATGGAGTTACTCATAAAGTATTGATGTACGTTCTGATTGAAAAATAGTTATAAATTTAAAATGGTATAACCTTCTCAAAATCTGAAAGATGTGTCACATTCTATGTTTTTCCTACTATGATGAAAAAAATGAATTTTAACTTTGTATAGTTTTGAATTAATTGAGATGGGAAGACATGAGAATTTTTTTATTCTAAAAAATGTTGTAGCAAAAAATTCAAAATTAATTATTTCCTTGAAATAAAAAATATATATATATACATCGGATCCAGGTATGAGTCTAGTTCTTATATCTAGAATATTAAAAGAAAAAATCATTTGATTGTGATTTAGGTGGTTAGACATACACCTAATTCATATTTTTTTCCTAAAATTTGTTGTACTTTTGCATTGAAATTCAATTTTTTGACCAATTAAATTATTATTGTATCAAAAAAGGGCTAATATTTAAGAAACTACACTCAATTTACTATAGATTCTATTGTTGCAAATTTTTGATATAAGGTTCATAACTAGTTCAATATTTCACATCAAGTTGACTAACATTGATGTCCTTTCTTTTTATTGCCACTTAAGGCCATAGTTTGGCCCACCATGATACTATACATACCCTTTTCATAATCAATAAAACTCATTATATCTTTCCTACATCTAAATATCCTAACATGTCTATCAAATTGTTAATTGAATATTTCTTCTATCTATTAATCTATAAATCTAAATCAATGTTTTAAACAAGATCAAAGAAATCTAAACAAGCATGCATATCTACAACATATCTATTGATGCTATCCTAATGTCAATGCCATTAAATAATAATCTAATATTTCGTAACCTAAATAAGATGCTCTAATTAGAATTTTTCCTTTTATAAATATGTATCATCTTAGAATGGAAGCACTTCCATCTTGGTAGGTTTAGCACCCCCTTTTAGTACATTTATCATGATATATTTACATTTAGGATGCATTCTACACTTAATTATTTCATTTTAGGTGAAAATAGGGTTAGGATCTCAAAGATTCTGCTTAATTTTCCTCCTCTATGGCTATATTTTTTGGGTAGGAATTAAGAATAGGTCTTCCTAGCCTTCATCATATTCATTATAGGATTGTGTGCCAATTCTTAGCATTCAATCCTATCCTGATATCATTTATAGATTTCTGGGTATCCTCGGGACTTTCTGCTTTTGCTCTGGTTAAGTTTTGACTCTTAGGTTGATCTTGACCTAGGGAAACATTAACCAAGTTGACTCTAATATAGGGAAGGGTTGAGGTCATCTCTGACCTAGGTTAATTTCAAGGTCGACATTGAACCTCTTCGAGATTTGATTCCCCTTTTTCAAATTTTAGTCTCGGAGGGTCCCAAAATAAATGTTAGGCTTTCAAATTTGAATCTGGAAGAGATTTATTTTGATATTCATTTAATTATTTTCCCTCCTTAGTTGTTTATTGTGATTTGACCATAAGTCAAGGTGAAATTTGAATTACGGGTGCTCACATTACTCTAGAAGCCTCACCTTGAAGCCTCTATATAAAGACTCTCATTTGCATCTAACTACAACTAGAAGAACTCAACTAGAACATGAACTAGACAACTAGAATGAAGATGATGTTATGAAGATGCAAGATTGTAAGAGAATGATATAAAAGATAAAGCTATTTATGAATATCAAGCATTTTTATACCATTGCAAGCATCTATTTGGGACAAGACAGAGCCTATCTTCCTTGATCCACCATTTTTGATATTCAAGCATTCAAAGATACAATCATGGGGTAGCAATTATAGAGTATGATATTGGTAGGAGTACTTTAGCCTTGGGGGCTTGGTATGCTTTCTTATCTTATTCAATTCTATGCATTTCTTTCTCATACAGATATATTCGTGCTAGGGTTTCAATCTAGTAGATTAGATCTTGGCATTAAACTTACAATACACACACACACACACACACACACACACACACACACACACACACACACACATTCTATTATATTTGACTATTCGTGGGGGTGGAAATCACCAAAATGGGGGTTTGACTAAGGAAAAATCATATATAGCCATCCCAAAACCCCATTTTTAGATATATGCATGTGTTGTTTTGAAGATTGGAGTACAAATTTAAATACCCTTTTCAACAAACTTTTGAGATCCACAAACAACATTATCATCGAAGTAGTATAGGTCAAGGTCAAATTTTTGGGGCATAATTGTGCCCCACCAATTGGGTCAAGGTAAAACTACCCTCAAAAGGATAAATATTTTCTAGGTTTTCTCCATCTTAACATTTCCAATGTAGAAAAGGTTGTAGATTTTCCAGAAATTGTATATCGGCATCAATTATAGGTATTTCCAGATTGGTGCTATTTCAAGGTATGTACCTTATCTTGTTTAATTTAAAGAATTTCTATTACTTATTCCATATCAACTCTAAAATAATACAATAAATGAATAGTGGTGTATGTTCTTTTATGTATTGTTAGAGATCCATTTTTACCCTATTCATTTTGGTGAACCTGCAATAGACAACTCTTTCTTTTTGGTCTTAGATTTGTATCTTGTTTTATATCTTGCATGTTAATTAGATTTCTTTCATTTATATGTTTCAAAAATACAAAAACATTTACATTTTCATGCTTTTCATATATTAATATTTATGATTCTATTTTGGAATACTTTGATGAAGTTTTTATTGTAAAAGAGGATAGATTCCCTAATGAGGTACATGGAAGTGAGACTGAAAATGGTCTGGATAAGATCTTCATTGATCCTATTCCTATTTCACTCTTCTCCACAACCTCTCCAGTTGACCTTTACCATAGGGTGTGTGCATAGTTACCTTTAGGTTCCACTATATGTAACATTGATAAACCTAAGATGATATATCCTTCACCTTTGATGATGGTAAAAGGATGTCCTCGACTAATAATCAAGGGTAAACCTAGAGATCCTTTGGATTTCTTTGATAATACTAATTATGTTTCACATTCTTATTGCACATGGAATAACCCCCAACCTACTATTTTGATTTCTTTACCACCTTCTCAACCTATTCTTCCTCAAGCTCCTATGTTTTCCTCTACCTTTAAGGAGTGTAACTTAGTTGATCAATTACATGCTACTCCTGCTAAGATATCTTTATGGGAGTTACTTCAAACTTCTTTGACATATTATGAGGCATTGCAAAAGGCTTTATCTACTCTTTCTACTTCACCTCCTAATCAATACAACATTCATTCTATTTTAGATTGCATACATGATATGCCTTCTGTACCTCATATTATGTTTTCTAATAATAATCTACCTTCTCTCAAGGTGCAGAATCAATATGATGCTCTTATGGTTGTTGTTTCTATTAGTCAAAGTATCACTTGAAAAACATTAATTGATAATGGATCTAGGCTCAATGTTTGTAGCATGGAGATGTATAAAGCAATTAAGGCTGATCATACTACTATTCAACCTGATAATGTCCCTATGTAGATTTGATAATATTTTGAAAAGAACTTTGGGCATTATTACTCTACCTATTAAAGTAGCTCTAGTCATCTTGAGTACACCAACTCATGTTAACTTGGACCTCTCAATTATAATTATCTATTAGGAAGACCTTGGTTACATACTATGCATATAGTTACTTCTAGAATTGATCACAAGGTTTGGTTTATTTATAACAACTTAATGTATACATTACATGTGGATGATGCACTGAATCCTTGGCTAAATGTAGAATATGTTAAGATCTCTAAGCCTTTTAAACCAAGTAAATAGATTGAAAAACAACTAGAGATTCAACAGTTAGAAGCTTCATCTTCTTCTTTGTCTGAGGATGATTGGGGGATGTTGGATTTTAATCCTACTTTCATTAGAGAATATAAGGTCTCTAATTTGGAATTCATGAAGCAACAAACTAAATTTGAGAAACAAGATTTTATTCCCTCTATGCTTTTCGAGGAACTAAAAAGTAATTTTTTTGTTGCTTCAGTACAAGAAATGATTGAAATGATCAAACCTAATTATTTTGATATTATGACGTATGCCACTCCTTGGACTCCATTTGAAATGGTTGATTGGTATGGTTCTAGTTATCATTTGCTTAAGAAATTGGGATTTAATGGGAAAGGATGTAGCAAATATGAGCAAGGTATACAAGTACCTTTGGATAATGGAATTTATGATCATACATATGGATTAGGGTTTAATCTGCATAAACAACCATCAAATTTTCCTCTTAATGTTAATCATATATGTGGTGGTCACTTGAAATTGATTAGTCCACTGCCTATTGACATGAATCAAGCGCCTAGTTGTGACATTTTTCCTAAGGGTGAAATTTTAATGGAATTTTTAGTGGTTTATGAAGATTTACTTAAATTCCATCACAAATGTCTGAAGCCTTTTTGTTTAAATACAAATGCTTATTTCAAATGGAGAATGTGATAATTAGGATATTGCTCCTTTATCAATGGATTCTTTGATACAAAATGATTTTTTAATAACTGAGACTATTGATATACAAATGGATGAGAATAATCCTGAGAAGATAATAAAGACTAGGAAATGTTTGAATCGGGATGAATGTGATCAATTGAGTTCCCTTTTATTTGGATTTAAGGATTTTTTTCTTGGACATATTTAGATATGTCAGGTATTTATTCTAAGATTTTTACTCATAATATTGTTTTAAAACCAAATATGAAACCTATGAAGCAAAAAAATTGAAAGATGAATCCACAAATTGAATTATTAGTCAAAAGTGAAATTGAAAAACTATTGGATTGTGGATTTATTTGTTCTTTTGATTACTCTGATTGGATTTCAAATATTGTTCCTATTTCAAAAGGAGAAAATAAGATAAGAATGTGTACTAATTTTAGATATTTAAATTTGGCATCTTTAAAGGATGATTTCCTATTACCCAATATTGATATGATTGTGGATTCAATGACAACTCATGCTTTGTTATCTTTTATGGATGGCTTTTCTAGATATAATCAAATCTTTATTCCTCCTATTGATCAATTTAAAACTACATTTATAAAACCTTGGGGAACATTTTGTTGGGTCATGTGCCTTTCGTATTGAAGAATATAGGAACAACATATCAATGTGCTATGACTTTGATCATTCATGATTACATCCATAAGATTCTTGAAGATTATGTGGATGATATCTTAGAAAAGTTTATACAAAGAGAAGATCAAGTTACTATTTTATGAAAAATATTTGAAAGGATTAGAAGTTACAACATGAGATTGAATCTTAAAAAGTGTGTTTTTGGAGTAGATTCTAGTAAATTATTAAGATTTATAATCTCTAAGCGAGGCATAGAAGTTGATAGTGAAAAAATTGATGCTAATGTTAATATGCCTCCTCCTAAGAATATTTATTAGCTACACAGATTACAAGGAAAAATATAAGTTATTCATCACTTTGTTTCTAAGTTGACTGATCAAACAATTTCTTTTATTTCCTTGCTTATAAAGCATATTACTTTCTCTTGGAATGATGAATGTAAGAAAACTTTTGAGCAATTTAAGGAGTACCTTACGAATCCTACTATCTTGTAACCAATTTAATTTGATAAGCCATTTCATTTGTATACTTCATAAACTTTGAAGGCCATGAGTGCCTTGTTAGCTTAAAATGATGATGATGGTAAGGAAAGACTTGTGTATTACATTAGTCAAACTTTACTCAATTATGAAACAACATATGCAGATTTGGAAAGACAATGCCTTGTTGTAGTTTATGCATGTCAGTAACTCAGGCATTATCTTATAAATGTTGAATTAAATGTGATTTTAAAATTTGATCCTTTGAAACATATTTTCTCACAAATTGATCTCTCTAGCTATTTGGCAAAGTGGGTGATGTTACTTATAGAATTCGATCTTAATTTCATTTCTCAGAAGTCTATTAAGGGAAAATATTTAATAGATTATTTACTTGAAGCTCATTGTCCTCATTTAGAAACATGTTCTACTTCCCTGGAATTTCTTGATGATATTATTCTAGCTATTCAACAAGATGATACTTGTGAATTGTATTTTGATGGGTCCAAATGTATGATAGGTTCTGGTGTTGGTATTATCTTAATTCCACCTACAAAAAAACCAATCCCTTTATCATACGAATTCACTTTTCCTTGTACTAATAACATTGTGCAGTATGAAGCTCTTATAGCTGGTTTACGAGCAACTTCATCCCTTAACATCAAATACTTGTAAATATATGGAGATTCACAATTCATTTTTGAACAAATTAAAAGAGGTTATCAAACTAAGAATGGTAAAATGATGCAATATAGAGATTTATCTCTTGATTTTTACAATTCTCTTCTTATATACGATTCAACTCTTACCTAGAAAAGATAAACAACATGCAAATGCCATGGAAAGTGCAACTTCTTTGATGTATCTTGAAAATAATGATGAAAACTTTCAATTTACTATACAAACTCTTAAAAACCCTACAATTTCTAAAAATATTACATCTGATTATTTTAACTGCATTTGGATGAATGGTTTTCCCACATTTTTCATTTTTTTAAAGATAGTACTTTTCCTGAATTAACAACAAGAAACATGCATAATAATATTAGGAAACTTGTAGTAAATTACATCATTTTAGGAGATATGCTATACAAACACTCTTATGATGGATTTTTATTAAGATGTCTTAATGGAAATAAAATTTTGGTGGCTTTGGAAGAAGCTCATTCTGGTTCTTGTAGAGTGTAATGCCCCGGCAAGGGATCCAAAGAATTAACCTAGAATTTTACTAAGTTTGGTAGCATTTTTTTTTTCACATGAAAGTAAATACCACATATAACTTATGCACAATAACAGAAGCAATAGTAATGTCCATCTGAAAATAAACATAACATACATAATAGATTACATTCTTTAAGATCCCTTAATGTTGGATTATGTCTAAAAAACATCTAACATAAATGAATCCATCTGGTACAACAACCACATGAAATAATAATGATAAGTCCAATGTTTATACATTACATTTCAAATGCTCAATCATCCACTATACATGTCACAGGGTATGACAAGCTCAAAAGAATATATATACATGAAATAAGATACATCACCCTATTCTAATCCATGATACATCAAAGTAAAGATAATCACATGATACATCATCATAGAAGACAAATACATCCATCATAAAGATCAAACATAATAAACTAAGTGCATGGTTCCTCCCAACCGTTAATAGTATCATTAGACCATCATGGATCCTAGCCATCCCTCCATGTGTAACATTCCAAATCACTGAAGAGATCATCAGTATTAACATAGTAGGAATGTCACTCCTAACATATACTATATCATATGCAGAAAGTAATCTAACATGCAAATAAAAGCATAAGATAACATCACCTCACATATGCTAATCATCAATGAAAGGATACATATCCATCATCATGAAGGATGCATCAGCCATGATGTCTCAGTGAATCTCAGATGATAAGAGTGGTAAAACACTACCACCTGACCGTGTGGTACCTAAGTGGTCCACTCCCACCATGCTGAGGAGATAATCTCAAGTCCCAAATAGGCTATCCAAAATCACATAGCATAAATCTCTATAAGTCCAGGAATCCTAAAAGTATACTAACTCAAAGGTTTCAAATACAAAATCGACATCTAATCCCAGAGGCACACAATGACATGTAGGAACCTACTATGCAAGCGGGAAAGTGTCATCACATTTATCACGTACAAGTTACCTTGGTAGTTAGCTAAATTCCACAGGTCCATACTCATCTCATGCGGCCACTAGTATCCTCTCATACTGACGAGGCATACTACGAAATGCAAGGTCGCAACCATGCATCTCACTACTCCCATCCTAGCCTATACAAGCACTCAAGGCATGGGCAAGAATAAAACACTTATCTTTTTAGGTTCATTCAGTTAGTATTAGGTGTGAATGTTATCACTTATTAATCTAACTTACAATGAGTTACCCTAGCAGCCTCTTAGGGCCTTGGCCCCCATTGTAAGCCACTTCCCGTCACTAAATGGAGATATCCTACCCTAAGCTAATGGAATCATAAATCTCAAAATCACAAAAGATAATCCATAATAAAATCATCAAATATGCATGAAAGCATCAAATCTCCATGAGCAAACATCCATAGAAAATCATGAACACAATAGCTCTCTATTGGCAACTAAAGTATCACTGATAATCAAAGTATCCATTGCTTCTCAATAACCAAAATATATCCCAATCATACTGATCGAAGACTCCAAAAATGGTTGAGTCAAACATGTCACAACATGACATCATCAAGAATAAATCCACATTTCAGTCCCATCATGGTGACTAGAAAATAACCAAGGATAACTGATCGATGACCAAAAATAATGGTTAAGTCAAGTATCTCATACATAAGAATCTCAACTATAACAAATAGTGAATTACAAACAATACATAGAGCAATCCATCACATAACCATGGTTGGGTTTATAAAGATTGAGATTTAAACATCATCATAACATCACAATCACATAACCCCCAAGCCTCTGGTAGACGTCCTATAACTGGTCAACACTAGTCAACCCAAAACCCAAATTAATAGCATAAAGAATACACAATGCAAACACATGTTTTGGTTTTGCTAAATTTAAATGCAAAAGTCTCGGTTTACATTTTTCCAAATTAAATATCAAGTGGAGAAATTTCACGTTTTACCTAACCCATGTTTTTGTATTGGTAGATAAAAGTTTCTCCCTCTAACTCTTAGAACTCAAATTTCTAAATATTCTAAATGTCTCTTATATTCCCATTTAGACCTCCATCATTTTCAAAATAATATTTGAAATTCCTTCCATATTCATCTTTCCAAATTAAAGATTATATTGAATCTATATTGCTCACCACTATAAAAAATATCTTGTTATTAAAGAATTTCTCTTTAAATTCAAAACATCAATTAATATTACAATTATTTATTAATAATAATATATATACATACATACATACATACATACATACATACATACATACATACATACATACATACATACATACATACATACATACATACATACATACATACATACATATATATATATATATATATATATATATATATATTAACATTTAATAATTTAATAACAATGCAACATTGAAAAGTCGAAATTCATATTCAAATAACATATCAAATATGATTTAACAATGCCCATTTTAAAAACTCAACTGCACGGAATGTAAGTACCGCTGGTGCATGTATGACCTGCAGATCACAGGTACATTGTTGATCACAGGTATGCTGCCGACTGTAGGTACACTGCGATCTCGCAGTACCCTGCAATACCACAGCAATCATATTAATGTTGACAGGGGTGGGAAAAAAAATCTTTCCGCCCCTATATATATATTTCTTTAACAAAAATGATAACAATAATGTTTCTTCGAACATTGATCCCATACAAATCGCAATGTGATTTTATATATTTTTACTGTGATTATAAAGTATGATTATCTAATGTATATAAATATGCACACACACACACACACACACACACACACACACACACACACACACACATATATATATATGTATGTATATGTATGTATGTATGGATATTTATATATATGTACTCGCAGAATTTAAACAAATATCACAGCATATATATATATATATATATACATATATATATATATATACATATATACATATATATATACATATATACACACACACATATATATATACATATATACATACATATATATATACATATATACATACATATATATATATACATATATACATACATATATATATATATATACATATATACATACATATATATATATATATACATATATACATACATACATATATATATATACATATATACATACATACATACATACATACATATATATATATATACGTACATATATATATATACATACATGTATATATATATATATATATATATGTATGTATGCAGATGCGAAAACTATAGACATGTATATTTAACAATGAGCATATACACAATTTATTTAAAAATCTCAATTTTCAGAATTTTTCGATAGCTATTTGGTCTCAAAATTTCCATTAATTAATCTAATGGGTTTGACTATGAATCTCAACCCTAGTCCTGTGTTCTTTTCAGATCTATGCATACAAAGTTTTTCTCAAATAAATTTACTACTCATATTGAGAATGCATACAATAGAAATAGGAAATTCCTTAGAAGACATATGGAAGACACGAAGAAGACAAGGTATGCAAGGTGCGGAAATAGCATAAGTAAAATCACAAGAATCTACCTAGATTCTGATGCTAAATCACTCTTCCTCAGAAAAACCCGCAGAGCAAGCTCCCTTCTTCAAAGTTCTCGAATCCTCCAATGCTCCAATTCCACTCCAAATGCTATGTCTAAGTTTGTAGGAATGCCTCAATATAAAGAGCTCTCAGGAAACATCTAGAATGCTTCTAGAAACAGCTAGAAGGTGTCACCAACTAAGCATGGGTCTTTTCCAACCTTCTAGATGAGCCATAGGGTTGTAGACACCATGTGCGTAATTGATGCACTAACCCCCGTGTTGTTGACACTTGAGAAATAGAAAAGTGCGTTAATTCCCATGCAAGCTTATAACTCCAATTCTTTTTTTATATAATTTTCTATTTAAATATTTATAACTTTCATTTTAATTTTTATAACTTTTATTATTATTATTAATTTATTACTTTATTATTATTTTATTATTATTTTATTATTATTATTAATTTTAATTTTCTAATTTTCTTTTATTTATTTCTTTTTCCTCAATTAATTAATTATAATCAAAATATCAACGATCATGATATTTTATATTAATTTCCTAAAATAATTAATTTATTAATTAAATCTATTTATTAAGACTTAATTAATAGAAAATTCACCATAGACCTCCAAGATAAAATATGAAAACCCATCATAGAGAAATTCACACAAAATTAGTCTAAAGGGTTAAGAATCATGAATCATGTCATCCAACACATTCGGTGGGTAAAATATCCAGATACTTGTCCTACCTTACTAGGACAATTGGCTTAAGGGTTTGGGATTTGGACTTGAGAATTTATCTCCCTTCTCTTATCATTGAAATAGTATAATAGGGTACGCTCATCTTGGCAATTCAGGAAAGTTGATACCCAATACCTGCAACCTACAGAAAAACCATGCATGTACATACAATATATATAATGCTAAGCTAAACAGACAATGGAAGGAAGTGATGCATCGTGTAGATCCCGACTAAGTAGCTGACTATGACTCCCTTCCTTAACCATATCAAAAATGTCATATAATAAGAAAACACACACACCATACACATGCAAGTATGGGGTAAGTATCCATAATAAAACACATAAGATAATAAATCATCCAACTAATCATCAACAATAACTGAGAACAATATAATGATCATGATGTATGTATGAAATGTAAAGTCTAAATGATCTCATCGCATAACCGCTGAATCCATAACATAATGTCAGATAGTGTTAAAACAATACCACTAATCCATCAACATAAAACTAGTCCATCATAGTCTGATAATAATAGCAACAATATGTCTAGAAAAAATTTGAACGAGGGTAGGCACTACATAGGGACATATTACAATGGTTAATATGGGTCAAAGAGGGTCATAGGGTGACCTATGACCTTGTTTGACCCATTAAATGATTAGATATGTCCCTAGGGGTCCTAAGACTGCTAGGGACATATTACAATTGTTCATATGGGTCAAACAGGGTCACAGGGTGACCTATAACCCCCTTTGACTCATTAAATGATGACATATGTCCCTAGGGGTCCTAGGAACCCTAGGGACATATTAGAATTGTTCATATGGGCCAAAGGGTGTCATAGGTTGACCCATGACCCCCTTTGACCCATTAAATGATGATATATGTCCCTAGAGGTCCTAAGACACCTAGGGACATATTAGAAATCTTAATATGGGTCAAAGGGGGTCATAGGTTGACCTATGACCCATTAAATGACAACATATGTCCGTAAGGGTCCTAAGACCCCTAAGGACATATTAGAATTGTTCATATGGGTCAAAGGGGATCATAGGGTTACCTATGACCCCCTATGACCCATTAAATGGCAACATATGTCCCTAGAGGTCCTAGGATCCCTAGGGGCATATTAGAATGGTTAATATGGGTCAAAGGGGGTCATAGGGTGACCTATGACCCCCTTTGACCCATTAAATGGTGACATATTTCCCTAGGACCCCTAGGGACATATTAGAATTGTTCATATGGGTCAAAGGGGGTCGTAGGGTGATGTATGACCCCCTTTGACCCATTAAATGATGGCATATGTCCCTAGGGGTCTTAGGACCCCTAGAGACATATTAGAATTATTGAACTATGACCCCCTTTGACTCATTATTGATGACATATGTATCAGAATTGTTCATATGGGTCAAAGGGCATCATAAGTTGACCTATGATGCCCTTTGACCCATTAAATGATGATATATGTCCCTAGGGTTCCTAGGACCCCTAGGGACATATTAGAATTGTTCATATGAGTCAAAGGGGGTCATAGGGTTACCTATGACCCCCTTTGATGCATTAAATGGTGACATATGTCCCTAGGGGTCCTAGGACCCCTAGGGACATATTAGAATGGTTAATATGGGTCAAAGGGGTTCCCTATGACCCCCTTTGACCCATTAAATGATGACATATGTCCCTAGGACCCCTAGGGACATATTAGAAGTGTTCATATTGGTCAAAGGGGGTCATAGGGTGACGTATGAACTCCTTTGATCCATTAATTGATGACATATGTAGCATACTATATATATATACTATTAATACGATATTTATATACTATTAATACTATTGTAACATAATAATAATAATAATATAAATAAACACTAAATATTAATACTATTATATCTATAGTAATAATAATACTATTATAGCTATAATAATAATATTAATACTATAGCTATAATAATAATATATATATTAATACTCTTATAGCTCTAATACTATATATTAATACTAATAAAGCAAAGTCGGTTTCCCTCCAATAATTATTATAATATTAATACTATTAATAGCAAAGGTTGTTTTCCCTCCAAATGTCATTGTAGAAAATCGGATATCCAATCTAAATTTGGATATCCGATTTTTGCTGGCACCAATTTCGAACATATCCATGTCCCTACAAACCCCACAACATCACTTTTTTAGTTCTTTTTTCACTAGTTTTTCAAAAAAGTGCATTTTGGGGCCCAACCAATCAATTTTTTTTTGAAAATATAACTTGAGGTGTTTGAATTTGTCATCTGAATGGGGAGCAGCAGTCGTCAAAAGGATAAACACAAAAGGAAGATATCCAATGAAGACATTGCGACATATAGGTATGCCAAATATCAGTCAAATTGACGATGAATTAGTCAAAGGTTAAATCATAAAGTTAGATAATGAATATGTATAGTTGGGGAATGAAAATGTACCTATTGAAAATGATAATGCCGAAATTGAAAATTTAGAGAATGAAAATTTTGAAGATGAAATGCTACCAAGTCATAATCCAAATTGCATAATTGACCATGTCGAACATGACAATGCACAGGAACCTAATGCACAAGAATGTTACATATCTCCTAATTATAATCGACATGAAGGTTCTAAAACACCAAAATAGATAATTGAAATTGATTAAATTATTATTACTAGTTTGGAAGGGAAAAAATTAGAAAGAACCATTTGGTTATGGGCTTCAAGACTATATCAGATGTTTTTCGGCAACAAGACCGTGGTAGAGCAATGTCAGCTTTTCATGCACTTATTAAAGATGCAAAAGATGAGACCTATGCTTTCCAAATTGAAGATTCATCTCAATAAAAAGTTGGAAAGAAATGCCATTATTGTGAAGAATCCTTTCAGTGCTCTCAATAGCATTGGGAAAAATAGCAGGGAGAAGGATAACATAGTTTCTTGAAGGGTTATTACAACATCTTTGGTAAGTCATCATTTGAGAAAGGGTAGATATATGAGACAAACTTGTATTGATTTGAATCTAAATTGTACTACTTTGAAAAGGGCACTTAGTCGACGAGAGAAAATTGATGATCCTCTTCAAAATGAAACATGGGCATTTGGTGGGAGACTTCCGCATTTTGATAAGAAGCTATCCAATGATGTGAAGGAAGAAATTACACAATTTTGGCACTCTAACTCACGATTATCACCCAATCCTAAAGAGATGTTGAAGTTGACAATTGGCATCAAAGACCGCATGCCACATCCTAAACACTATTTGGAGGTAAGTCAAACTATGTTGTTCAAACAATTTAGAGAGAGTCATCCAAGGCTTCATATATCACAAAGGACTTTTGAGTCTTTGAAGCCATTTTATTGTGTGTCACTCAAAATTTGAAATACATGTTGTTAAAAATATCATGTTGAGTTTTTTATGCATCATGAACTATTACACTCCATTCGTTCTACCTTGCATAGTAAATAAATGTTGGAGGATTGTGGGCCTAGTCGGCTTCCAAAATCATCAAGAGACTTGCTAGATCAATTTTTATATCATAGAGTTGATTATTGTTCCTTTTATAGAAATGCTTGCTTAAATGAAAAGTGTTCAGAATGTGGTGGCTTATCCAAGTTTGACACATGTTTCCATGAGGGGTGTGAACAAGATCTTGGAAAGACAATAGTGAAAAAAAGGGTATATGAAACAATGAAATACACATTGAAGAGTGGGGGTGAGAGCTCTAGATGTGAATTGGTTGGAAAATATATTAGTGTGGCTAGTTTTATTTCAAATTTCAAGGCAAATCTTTTTTACAAGTATGCAAGACATAGTCATAGGTCTCAGTAGTTGGATCAACAATTTAGAATGTGTAAGGAGACTTTTCACATTGGCACTATTATGTTAGTTGTTGATTGTGCTGAGAACTACACATTGCAACCTCAAAATGAGACACAATCTCAGTATTACAACTCCATTTAGATTGCTATTTTTGTTCACATAACATATAGACATTCCCCTGATAGTGCTGAAGATAATTGAAAGATTATTAGAGAGTATCTTTTTTATATGAGTGATGATAGATCTCACTCTCATGAGTTTGTGCAACATTGTTTTGAGAATTATTTTGATTTCTTACATGAGCATGCAATTGCTATGGATAGACATATCATTTGGTCAGATAACTATACAGGTCAGTTCAAGAATGCTCGCATGTTTTATTGGTTGTGTAGGATACACGCACAGAGAGGGGTGCCTCATATATGGAGTTTTTTTGAGTCTGGCCATGGAAAAGGGGAACATGATGGAGTAGGGGCATGTGTGAAGAGAGCTCTAGTTAAGGAGCAACTGAAGATTTCAACAACAGAGCTTCTTGATGCTCGTAGCATTGTTGATTGGTTTAGTTTAGCATTATCATAGGGGGGGGACTTTTGATTCAATGGTATGTAGGTTCTTTTGGTTGGTTGAGGAAGGATCCATAGCTGATAGATCGGATTGCGCTATAGTGAGAGACTCATAAAAAATGCATTCATTCCGGAGCTCTAATTCTAGTACATGGACCACTTGGACACAACAGCTAGCTTTTTTTTGTCCTAGTTATTTTCAATGTGATTGGGATCATTGTAAGTCAAGTGAGTGGGTGGAAACATGGGATCCACATTATATTACTTCATTGTCTATCATACCCTCTATCAGAAATGATGACATGGAAAGTTCACTTGGGCATAACCATCTATCAGATCTACCTTAGCCAAGACATGTCTTTGCATTGGTTGCACAACAAGGAAATGATGAGAAATCTAATTATTGGTTAGCACATTGTGTAAGAGGTAAACAAAAACTTGCACAACCAATCACAGATGATGATGGATTCACATATCCTACTGGTTCAGTGGTTGTTGCTGGAACATGGCTATAGACATACATGCTTAGAAGGAACGAAATTCCTACATTTGAAGACTATCAGAAGCACAAAGTAATTCTCATATATTCACATCTTATTATAGCAAAAAATGTTAAGTTATTGAAGCATCAAGGAAGACCATAGCTAAAAGAACTTTTTACTATTTCTAATGCTAATCATGAATCCCTATTGGAGACCCTAAAATAGAGAGAGGACCCTATTGGAACACTCGACTAGGTATATTTAGTTCTTATGTTATTTTCTTCATAATCATATTTGCATGTGATACAAGGCTATAAGGACAATTTTAAGAGCATTTATAACTATATCAAAGATAATTGCTTGCGAATATCTTATTACAAGTTTGGATTTTTCCTTATTTGACATAAAGCTGACATTATGATTACTAAAACTATTTTTATCAAACTAATCAAATAAGAAAAATCTAGAAAGTAAAAATGAACAATTAGAATACTATTCGATTTGATTTTTTAAAAAATTTGATGTAATTCTTCCCAAATTTAATTTGAAATGACCATGTCCATGACATGTATGACACTCAAATGGGATTTTCTCATAGTTTAGTTTTTGAGTGAGGACCACATCTTCTAGTCTTAGTCTAAGTTTATGGCTTCATGGAGACCTTTAACTAGATCTAATTCCTAAAATCCAGTAATATGATAGTATCTCTATAGAGGTCTTGATCAAGTTGCAAAGATTCCAATCTTGTTAATTTTATTGTGAGTTTTATTCCACTATAACATGCAGATTCAAATACTCAATGAAACACCAAACATTCAATACTCTCTTGATATAATTTTATCTCTCATGCTAAGATTGCTAAGTAATATCATGAAATGATTTTAAGGTTCCTTTAATTGTAGATGTTCACTTAGTGAAATAATTTGATTTTCTAGTAATCACTTGGATGACTTGCACTATTGAGTTGAGTACTTTCACTAACTCACCACACAAGGCACTCCTACCATCAACAAGAGGCTAATGATCTAGTTTATATTCGAATTGAGCAAGTGCATCCATAATTCTTTCATTCAACAAAACTAATACTAAACAACATGAAATGAAATTTAAAGCTAAGTGAGGAAAGAAGGATCATTATGCAATAATGCAAACTTGATGCATGACATCTTGGGTTCTTTGGCGATCTTGCATTCTAGCAAGGTGGTTAGTGAGTGCTCCCATGGAATCATCCACCCATCCTATCTTGTGTCAAAAATTGATCACAACAATTTTCCATGCAATACACAACAATGAAAAGTACAACAAATTTGGCATTTAATTGGAAACAATTCTCCAACAGCCTTGGTTTGCAAATGAGAGGGTTGGGGATTTAAATAGGAGCCCCAATTATAATGAACTAACAAGATTGATTGAAAACAATGATCTAGATTAGTCCATTGCAAGCTCTAATTATACATTAAATCATCCAAGGACCAATAAGAAACAAGGAAGCCACCTAGTCATCATTCAACTTATCATCCAAGATGTATACTCCTCTCTTCCTCTCCCTTTTAGCAAAACCAATGAACTTGAACAAAATTTCACTAAGTTCCTCCATTTCAATGCTTGGAAGCCTATTATGTTGTGACTCTATGACCTCTAACTTCTCCATGTAATCTTTATCTTAATTCCACCTCCTTATTCTTAGGAATTTGTTATCATTCTAAGACTTCTTTCTTTTGAATAGGTGGACTTCATGATTCTTGAACCCTTGATATTTCGACCTTCATCGTTTGGAATTCTTCTTTTTCATCTTCATCTTTGGGTTTGATCCTTGGAGAAATCCCTTGCATGCATTAACATCTTCCATGGCATATTAAATCTATTTCCTTGCACAACTTGATCATCATTGGGATTACTCCATTGATGGGAATCTTATCCTTGCATTCTTTTGTGCCCTCAACCTCAAACTTTGCTTTATGTCCTTGTTCATGCTCCTAAGCTCACTTTGGTGGTGGATCCTCGAATATTCTTGGTGTACTTGTTTGATCCTTACAAAAAATTGATGTAAATAGAGACAAGTTGATCTCCTTGTAAGATAGTTTTTGTTCTTCAAACATTTAAGTTTGTGACCAAGTGTAAAGTTGACTTCCATTGGGACACATGAATTCCTATGAATTGAATCCTTGAACTTTCCATGGACCTCTTTAAATCCAAACTTGTCCCATGTTTTTTACTAGTGAAGGTTTGGTCTTGGGATAATTCCTTCAACTTGATCCTTGAATTTTCTTTCCTCTGCTCCACTTTCAAAGTGTATTATCTTGAAGTATTTTCCTTTGAACTCAAATGCTTTTGACGAGTCCCCTTTCATTGCTTTCCTTGGCTTTGGACTTGAACTCATGTTTCACCTTGCTTCATTCTCTTCCTTGTGGCTATGCTTGATTTTCCTTAAAGAGGGTAGTGTTTGTGAGTTGATTCATGTTTATGGTGATAAAACATAGACGTCTAAATTTTTAATTAGTCCAAGAAGGTTTGGCATGTGTGATATTGGTGATGCCCTAGGAACAAGGGTTTTAAGAAGGTGAATTGGGGCTTTTGGGGTTAGGGAACCCGTAAACTGGTTCTTAGTCCAATAAAATTAATGAAATACAAGGAACATTAATGCAAAGCACCTAATCATTTTTCTTTTCTTGATGTAATAAGGTCTAGGGATAGATTTAATGATCTCCCTGTGACCATCCACATTTGTAATGGACACAAGACCCCATGGTGCAACTATAAGCCTTGGCCATCAATTGGTCTCATAAAGTGGATTTTTGGCAAATTCCATGTTTTTTAGGTAAGTCTAAATTTTTAGAACATTATTAGGGTACCTAGGAGTTTGTAGAGTCCATTTTCAATAAAATTTGCAATAAAACTTGTGCTAGTGCAAAAATTGCAAAAATTGCAAAAAGTTGCTTAGCAACTTTTGCAATTTTCTTGACAACTTTTCAAAATCTAACTTCTAACGGTTAGAACTATTTAAATCATCAATGCCATTAGCTCTGGGTGGGCAGGTGAACCCTAGTGACACCCTTGTTCTAGCCATGGAGACCATCCATCATGCGCGGCCACCCCGTACCGAGGAGTCCCAAAGGTTCTCTAAGTGCGTTTTGAGGTCGATCTTCCAAGGGTCATAACTCAGAGCTCGTGAGGGCTATCAATGAACTGTCAAATTCTACAAGATGGTGATTTTGAGGCCTAAAATAACCAATCTCATTTTTAAGAGATCACATTCCATTTGGATTCAGCACAGCGATCTCGCTCAATGCCAAAACTCGTAGTGTGCCTCAATTCATAGGTGCACCAAAGTGTAACTTTGAAACTGCTGATCTTGGCATCGAATCATTAGCACCATTAGCTCTGGGTGGGTGGGTGAACCATAGTCACACCCTTTTTCTAGGCACAGAGACCATCCATCATCCGTGGCCACCTCGTACCAAGGAGTCTCCAAGGGGCTCTAAGTGCATTTTGAGGTTGATCTTTCGAGGGTCATAACTCAGAGCTCGTGAGGGCTATCAATGAACTATCAAATGATATAGGATGGTGATGTTGAGGCCTAAAATAACCTATCTCATTTTTGAGAGATCACATCCTATTTGGATTCAGCACAATGATCTTGCTCGATGGAAAAACTCGTAGTGTGCCTCAGTTCATAGGTGCACCACAGTGCAACTTTGAAACCCCTAATCTTGGCATCAAATTGTCAGTGCCATTAGCTCTAGGTGGGTGGGTGAACCCTAGTGACACCCTTGTTCCAGCCATGAAGACCATCCATTATCTTTGGCCATCCTATACTGAGGAGTCCCCAACATTCTCTAAGTATGTTTTGAGGTCGATCTTCCGAGTGTCATAACTTAGAGCTCGTGAGGGCTATCAATGAACTATCAAATGCTATAGGACGGTGATGTTGAGGCCTAAAATAAACTATCTCATTTTTGAGAGATCACATTTCATTTGGATTTGGCACAACAATCTTGCTCGATGCCAAAACTCGCAGTGTGCCTCAGTTCATAGGTGCACCACAGCATAACTTTGGAACCGCTAATCTTGGAACTGAATCATCAATGCCATTACCTCTGGGTGGGTGGGTGAACCCTAGTGACACAATTATTCTGGCCACGAAGACCATCCATCATCCACGACCACCCCGTACTAAGGAGTCCCCAAGGTTCCCTAAGTGCATTTTGAGGTCGATCTTTCGAGGGTCATAACTCAAAGCTCGTGAGGGCTATTGATGAACTATTGAATGCTATAGGACAGTGATGTTGAGGTCTAAAATAACCTATCTCATTTTCAAGAGATCACATTCTATTTGGATTTGGCACAACGATCTCGCCTAATGCCAAAACTCACAGTGTGCCTCAGTTCATAGGTGCACCACAGTGTAAATTTGAAACCGCTGATCTTGGCATTGAATTGTCAGCGCCATTAGCTCTGGGTGGGTGGGTGAACCCTAGTCACATCCTTGTTCCAACCATGGAGACCATCCATGATTCGTGGCCACCCTGTACCAAGGAGTCTCCAAGGTGCTCTAAGTGCATTTCGAAGTCGATCTTTTGAGGTACTTATATGTCTTCTATTCCTATTATTATCTGTATAAGTAACACATTTTTTTAAAGTTATTACAGTTTATGTTTAAAAGACAAAATATATGTTAAAAGCATTTGGTTAGCTCAACCACTCAGAATAAGACTTTCTAGTGCCAGGGACATTGAGAATAAATATTGAATTCATATGATATTAATATTTAAATGGGCTAGTGAATTGACTGATTTTGATCTTGAAAATTTTATGGTTAAATAGGTTTTGAGTTAAATTAGTGCAAGGATGGTGATTTTTAAGAAGTTTTGTTATCTATATCAGCATTGCCAGAATGCAATAAGTGTTAAATAGACCATACATTCTTATAAGTCATAAATCTATACAAACCACTACTCATATAATATGAATCAATAATAAAAACTTGAACTGTAATATACCATTCATTAATAATGAACATATCAAAATAGACTAGCATATACATAGACAAAGTACTCAAATATATATCAAAATACATAGATCCATATACAAAATGTGGTTGATCATTCCATTAGAATGTGTATAATATTAATGTTTCTATATACAATGTGGCATATGCCATCTCAAAATGTCTCATGATGCATCCTACGACAACTATACTATCCTAGGGTGCTGGTGGATGATCAAAATGCAGTCTCTTCGCTACACTAGGTGGATTGAATGCCTCCTACATAAACAAAAATGGAAAACCCAAAGTTAGACTACTAAATTTATATGATTATTTGTATCTAACATTGAATTACTCAAATGCATAATGATCTTTTTGTAATGAAGATTTATACTATCAAAATTTAATAATAAATAACTCTCTTGTCGACCTCTTGTGCGGGTCAGGAGTCCTCTCATATACCCTTGGCAATACTTCTACCTCTTTGATTGTGGGCTGTATATGTTCAAAAACATTTGTCAAATGAATATACAATTTAAACTATAACATTATAATTCACAGCTTGCTAAATTTATAACATATTTAATCATAAATTCAAACTACAACTTACTATTGTAGGCTCCTCCTCAGAAGAGAGTGCTCGCATCATCAAATCTACACAACTCTCCCATCGGACCTCATGTGCACTAGGAGTCTCCTATGAGATACAAAATAGTAGTTTTTAATATCATGGAAATTAGTTTTGAATTTATTTATGAAGATAAGGATAATAAAAAATAAATGATACTTATACATACAATGGGGCACTCAGTGCGAATGGAAATCCCTGATGGTCTACGACACAGAATCTGGACATGCTCATCCCTAGTAGCCATGCCCTATATACAATAAAGAATGTAATTAAATGGGATTACTACAAACATGTTACAAGAATGCATTGATATTTAATCAAATAAAAAGCACCTAATTACCTTTCCTTTGTCAATGCGCCCTGGCTTACCCTCCACACTTTGTCCCCCTGGGGAAAGCTGCTACCTGCAAGATAAAATAAAGTTTAGCAACCATATATGCTACAATATCAAATAGAAAAAAAAAATGTAAACACAACATAATGTACCATAGATGTCTCAAGGCTAAATGAAATGGCCGAGAGCATGGCATCATCAATCTATCTGAGCTCCTCCTCGGTCATCAACTAAACATGAATGAAGATCACATACATATAAAAGTCAATATGGCTTAAAAATTGAAATTACTCTATTATAAAAATTAACCTTAAATTGCATATGTCATAATAAAAAAATGTATACATGTACTAACACTGAAGGAGTCCATGCCTCTGCATTCCCATCCTCTCTCGCATCGAGGTCTGTAGCCTTTGTATGTGTGTCTAGTGTATCCTCGTCTAATACAAAATGATATTCAAGAAGATCACCTATGAGACCCAGGGAAATATTCTTGCATGTAATGCAAGTGTGAGGCACACAAATGTGTGATGAGCTAGCCGATGATGAATTGGTACTAGCATCATCAATACGAGGAGCCAGGACTGACCTAGCCTGAGATATCATGAGGCTACTCAGCCTATGAAATGCTCTAAAGGTCTGATAGCTAGCCTCTATCATAATATCTGGATGTTACACTCGAGGAGGAGGGGAGATATCAGTGGGGGGGACAAAAGTGCCAGCTTCCTTTCACTGGGAACAGGTTCTATCCTGAGGAGCTCCTAGTCCTAAGCCCATGTTGGGCTTCATGCTCTAATAGTTCACTTTAAGTTTCAACACAAATTCTGCATATAATTTTTTAAGGAAATAAAATGGTATGTCTAAATTGCCATGTGGAGGGATATCAAAAACCATCCACCAATGATCCCAAAAGTTTGCATGTATGGCATAATTTGTGCACCATTTAATGGATGGTTTGGTTTTTTTGGGTCGACTCCTAAACCGGTTTTTGGGTTCACAAAAAGGCTAGCCAAATCTTCTTTGGTTATGTTGAGGGCCGCAACCTCATCATAGTCCAAACCATCATCAAACATCACGTGCATTTCATCATGCCAACAAAGAGCAGCATTTTGTTGGTTCGTAAGGGTTTCAATGTTATCCACTATGGTGTTTAATGTGGATAAAATTGGAGCCAATGCAGGTACATTATTATATGTCCTATGCAAACCTCTCAACTAGGTGAGGTTTTCATTTATCAAATACTCAATTCAAGGAGGGTTTTGAGGGGGTAAGGGATCATTTGGTGGATGGTTTTGTGGGGGTATTGGATCGTTTGGTGGGGGGTTACGAGGAATATTATTTCTTGCCTCAGTGTCATCATTCTGATCAACCATTCCTATTGAATTGCAAAACGTAATATATATTAAAAAAAACCTTAATTTTAACCATTTTTTCAAAAAAACCTTAATTCAACTAAAACAAACAAAATTATGCAAAACTCTATTGAATTTAGATTAAAAATGAGTGGAAAAAAAAAAACCTACTTGGATATCCAATATCTGATATTGTATCTGATATCCAGTCACCCTTGCAAACTAGACCCTCAAAATGCCAAAAAACAACGCCCGCAGGTCTGCATTTTTTTTAAAAATGTATGCAGTAGATATCGGATATCCAATATGCAGCAACATATTATATATAACATATTATATTATATTATATTATATTTTATATAATATAATTATATTATATTATTATATATTATATTATAATATATTGCTTTATTCTTATTATATTTTATAATTTTTTAAAAAATATTTAATATATATTATATTACATTAATATATATTATAATATAAAATATTATATTATATTATTATAAAGTATTATATTATTATAATTTATAATATATTATATTATAATATATTATTTATTATTATTAGATTATATTTTTTATATATATTACATTACATTATTATGTATTATAATATTAAATATTATATTATATTATTATAATATAATATTATATATTATATTATTGTTATTATTATATCATTATAATATTATATTATAACAATATTATATTATAATGTATTATATTATACTATTATAATAATATATTTTTATATTATTATCATATAATAATAATAATATATTTGTCTATTATGTCGGCTATCAAATAATGGATATGCATTCGGATATCTGATAATATCGGATATCCGATAAGGCTTGGCCTTACCTTCCAGGTTTGGTACCTAGATAGGTGGAAAAAAGTCAGAGCGGATTTTGAAGCGCTTTTAAGCATCTTCAAACTCTATTTTTTCACATCGCCACTTTTTGGCACATGATGATCTTGCACATACACAAAATTTAATATCTATATTACTACAAGACTAATTATCTACTAGTAAATACTAAATTTTACTGAAATAAAAAAAAGATACAAGAGGTGGTCATTGATTAACATTATTATTTAGTACTTAATTTCTACTAAGTTATAATATAAATAGATTCCTTCTAGGGATTAGTTATAATATATCCAGGTCTCTTTACTATTGTGATTATCATAATTTTTAAAAAGCCTTAATGCAATTTGTATTTATTTTGAATCTAGTTCTACTTAAGTTTTGATTGTTGTTCCAAATCTCCCACTTTACTTAACTTTCTTATGCTAACAAACTGGCTGAAGTGTATCCAAACCTAGGATGAAAGTGGAAGGCCAAATGCTAAGAAGATCATGGGTAATCATTCTTAACTGTCTAAGTGATAGATACCCTAGGATTGATAAGCATATATCTACCTCCGTTGAATACAAATGCCAAAATATGATACGGGCTAGGGGATGCAATTGCTAAAAGATATAGAGCTAAAATTTAAGGCATGAAGGATTCCTTACACACCCTTTTAATAGAATGACATTAATTTAACTTTTGATTAAACATAAGTTACTAATTACCAAGCCTAAGGTAAATATAGAGGTCTGGAAGATCATAATACTAGATTCCCAAATCCAACAAACCAAATAACCCTGAGTTCTTTGTTGCTATGATCTTCTTTCCTTTCATTAGAGAGAACAACTTGATAGTTCTAAATTCCTTTATAGTGATGAGATTTCTAAGATTTGTACTATTTATAATTATCTTACATAACTTTAGATGAAGTGAATAAAGAGATGAAAACAATAGATATCCGTAAAAAGGCTAGAATACAAATTGTGCCAATGAATCAAAACCACATAAGGGGCAAAGAGTTGAACAAATTCCAAAACAAAAAAGACGATTTATAAATGATAATATATGTACATAGGTATTTGTATGTATAAGATATAAACCACTAAATATATAAACCACTAAAGAGGGAAGCAATGATAACACTAAGGAAAGGACAAAAAAGACTAGATAAAAGCTATCAAAAACATCATTGATAGATGAAAACCCTAAGGCAGAGAGATAACACCCAAACAATCAAAAAAAATCAAAAAACCTTCATTAAAAGATATAGGGCTAATCCTCCTCCACTTTCTTCTAGCAAACCATAATGATATTTGTAGCTTTATCTAGGTTGTCTCTCTTAGATCCTAGAGGAAACACAAATGCCAGTTGATCTTTTCTAGATTTTAACATATTGGGCAAAATGAACTCCAAATTGCCAAGATCATCAAAAGACACTCTAGGTATAATGTAGGGCTCAAACATCTAAAGGAAATGGACTAACCACATTACCTTGGTCTTCTATGATTCCCCTCTAGTGTAGCAGAAAATTGATGCTTGCCTCCATTTTTGAATAGGCCGAGAGGAATTGGATGTTATCCCAAACATACAGAGATGGTCTCCTAGATAAATGCCTTAACTGTTATAGCTAGTATAGAAATTACATATTTTCTACATGATCTTGCATAAGGAACCAATCTTTAAAAAATTAAAAAACAAATCATATTTGAAAACCTTGAAAATAGATGGTTTACAAAACTTCATCTTTGAAAGATAGTATGTAGAAAATTATCTTATTTTGAAACCTACCATACATAGTGTTTCACATCTCTTAATTTGTGTAAAGTTGAAGGTAGACCATGGGAGGTTTGTGGGTGGTCTGGTTTTTTTTGGCATGTTTTGTGCTGAGGCATGTATTGATATCCCTCCTATATATGTAGTTTTTCATTATTGATATAGATTGTGAAAGATGTGGTTTCAATATGCTTTCCAAGAACATGAAGGTTTTGCACACTCATATCCAATTTGGGCATGTTAAAAAATACTAAGGGCTTGTTTTGTTGCAAGCATAGGAATCGAGAATATGAATGTATATTGAGAATAGGAATGACTATTCCAATAACAACTATTTTATGGAATGGAGATTAGCTCATTTTAGGGGCAAAATGAGATTATGTATTCTCATTCCCTATTTCAATTGGTGCACCAAACAGAAGATAGAAAACATTTTCCTAATTTCCTACTCTTATTCTAGCAACCAAATAGGCCCTAAGGGTTTGGAATGTGCATTATGCACTCTAGATGTGTTAGAAAACATGTTATATTTGTATATTGTTTTTTGTTTGCACACTAGGAAAAAATTTGATATGTGCATTCTTGAATTGAAATAAATTTCATTTATTAATTGGGATATTTATGTATAAGGGGTATTATATATATTAAAAAAATTCAATAATTTAACTATATTAAAATGTAGTGTTTAATCATTGACATATTATTTCATTAATTACTAGGCAAATTATTTGGATTAGATGGTATTTTTTAGATGTGACACAATATTAGAAATATTTGAGTATTCAATTTTGAATAGGGTAAAAATAGATCTCTAACAATGCATAAAAGCACATTCACCGCTATTCATGTATTGTATTGTTTTAGAGTTGATATGGAATAAGTAATGGAAATGCTTGAAATTAAACAAGATAAGGTGCATACATTGAAATAGCACCAATCTAGAAATACCTATTTTCTAATGCCTATATCTAGTTTCTAGAAAATCTATAACCCATTCTACATTGGAAATGTTGAGATAGAGAAAACCCAAAAAAAAAATTATCCTTTTGAGGGTAGGTCAACTTTGATCTAGTTGGCTGGGCACCATCTTACCCTGGGGCACAATTATGCCTCAAAAAAAATACTTCAATGAAAATTACGTTCGTAGATCTCAAAAGTTTGCTGAAAAGGGTATCCAAATATGTACTCCAATCTTCAAAATAATACCTACATATATCTAAAAATGGGGTTTTGGGGTGGCTATATAGGGTTTTTCCTTAGTCAAACCCCTATTTTGGTGATTTTTACCTCCACAAATAGCTAGGCATAATAGAGAGAGAGAGAGAGAGAGAGAGAGAGAGAGAGAGAGAGAGAGAGAGAGAGAGAGAGAGAGAGAGAGAGAGAGATTGTGTGTGTGTGTAATGCCAAGATCTAATCTACTAGATTGAAAGCCTAGCATGACTATATATGTATGAAAAATTAATACATAGACTTGAATAAGACAAGAAACCATACCAAGGCCCCAAGGCTAAAGTACTCCTACCAAACTCATAATCTATAATTGCTATCCCATGATTGTTTCTTTAAATACTTGAATATCAGTAATGGCGGATCAAGGAAGATAGACTCTCTCTTCTTCCAAATAGATGTTCACAATGGTATAAAAATGCTTGATATACACAAATATATTGATCTTCTATATCATTCTCTTGCATCTTCATAGTATAATCTCTTGATTCTAGTTGTCTAGTTCCCATTCTAGTCAAGTTCTTCTAGTTGTAGATAGATGCAAATGAGAGTCTTTGTATAGAAGCTTCAAGGTGAGGCTCGTAGAGTAATGTGAGGACTCTTAATTCAAATTTAACCTTAAATTATGGTCGAATCACAATAACCAACTAAGGAGGGAAAATAATTAAATTAATCTCAAATTAAACCCCTTTTGGATTCGAATTTGAAAGCCTGACATTGATTTTGGGACCCTCCAGGACCAAAATCTAAAAAGGGGGATAAAATATCGAAGAAGGTCAAGGTTGACCTCAACCTTAACTTAGGTCAGTGATGACCTTAACCCTTCCCTAAGTCAGGGTCAACCTAGTCAATCTTGACCTAGGTTAGGATCTAACCAACCAAAGCAAAAAGAAAAAAGTCCCGAGGATACCCAAAAAAAATAGAAATGATATGAAGATAGGATTGAATGCCAAGAATAGGCACAAAATATTATAATAAATATGATGAAGGCTAGAAGGACCTATTCCTAAATCCTTCCTAGAAAATAGAGCTATAAAGGAGGGAAATTAAGGAGAATCTTTGACATCCTAACCCTAATTTCACTTAAAATGAAAGAATTAATTGTAGAATGCATCCTAAATGCAAATATATCATGATAAATGTACTAAAAGAGGGTGCTAAACCTACCAATATTGAAGTGCTTCTATTTTAAGATGATACATGCTCCTTTCATCTTCCCTCAGAAGAGATCACAGTTACATTAGAGAATGTCTATAGGACCCTGTGAGTTCCAGTCTGAGGTGTGACCATCAGACCTAGAGCTCAGCAGGTCTATGAGGATATCCTTGCAAACAAGGAGTATTTCTTGGGACATTTTCCTTAGATGCAGACCTGATTAGATTATGTCCCTCTATCATCCATACTATCAGGTCCTACCCGTCTAGTATAGAGAGTGATGCTTGGTATAGTATCCTTGGTTGTGTTGCCCAAATTGAAGGGTACCATATTTTTGACACCACTTACCTATATTATATAGAGGATGGAGAACAAGAGGACTATATTCTCATGGGGTCATAGCATGCTGGCTTAGCTATACCATGAGCTATGTTAATTGGTTAGATATCAAAGAGAGAGCTTATCGATGTGCTCTTTCCTACAGATTTGGTTGTTTGAGCACTTTACATGTACAATTCCATAGGGTATCCCAATGATGGTAGATATGAGCACAACAAGAGTCTTTTCCTATTCACTGAAGAATTTCTAGCAATTTGGAACTATCTTGTACTGGAGAGTATCTCTAGACTGCATTTCAAGTGTGGATGTGATATGGAGACCCTATTGTCGGATGATAGAGTGGCTTGATACTTAAATCTAGATGAGATACTCATAGTGGAAAAAGTTGCTAGAGAGTCATCTAAATCACATAGTGGTGCCATACTACTATGATCAGGTGATGAGATGGTTTGACTTAGTATAGGGAGTCCCTAGAGTAGTACCTTGCTATGTGTATTTGACAAGGTATTATCAAAGACCCGATGCCATACATTGACCATCTATAGAAAATATAGAGGATAGTGATGCCAATGATATAGAGGTACCATTAGATGTGACCTACTCAGGCATGAGACAAGATTACATTAGGTAATGAAGTCTATAGGGGTCATATCCCATCTTCCCTAAGGATTATCCTACAAGTGATCTAGGTGCTTCAAGAGGACACACCAGGCTGATGGTACCATAGAGGAGGATGAGGATATCAAAGATGAAGAGGATAACATCTTTGAGGGAGATCCCATCGAGGAGGAGAGAGAGGAGAAGAAAATAGAGGAGATTCCCCCAGTCAATGATATTGGTGCAGATGTACACATTTATCACATATCACCATTGAGATCATGATGACACCCATGTGCCCACACAGAGATACCACCAATGAGGCTTAGAGAAAACAAGCATGGAGAGAGTAGTCACTCTAGGCCCCTACCATCTAGACCTTTTCATGATGTCCATGAGGGAGACCCAGGTATGAAATATGAGATACGATTAAATATATAATTTGATTTGAAAAATGTGAAATTAGTAAATGTAATTTTTATTCTACAACTAGCATAGTAGAGTGGAGGATTTTTTGTATCCGAGGTTCTAAAGGATACATGCATATCCTAATGACTACCAATGAGTGAGCGAGAGTCCTCTATTGGCCATAGATATCCTAGTAGGCATGCTAATATCTTTGCAGTTGTCCAACAAGAGTTAAGGATGTGTAGAGACATGGAGGAGAAGCTGATAGCTAAGCTATAGAGTCCTTGAGAGTGCTCACACAACATGAGCATATCTAGGAACCATACCTGGAAACACAAATCTACTTCCTCCTATTATAGACTAGAGATATCCGACAAACATTGGCCATTGGAGCACAATGATAGACATAGTGATAGATGGGGGCATTGGCCATATATGTATTAGAACTGAAATAACTTTTTTGATGATTGAAAAAATTTCTTTACTAACTAGTTCTATGTTTGATATATAACTTAATAGAAAGAAAGAAGCTGCATCAATATATTCAATATGTAATTTTGCTAAAAACTACATAACCCATAAATTTTATTTTATAAGGAATATATAAATGCAGAAAGAAAAGGAAGAATAAAATTAAGGATAATAATGTTTAATATGCATAATATTAATAGGTTCCTTAAAAAAACATCATCCATATTAGCAAGTTTATAAGCATTTGAACCAAAGTCTTCAATAACAGCAAAAGGTCCAAGCCAATTAGGGCTAAACTTTCCTTTTTCACTAGTTAAAGCATTCACATTTCATTGATTCTCATATAAAACTATATCACCAATTCGAAAT
This sequence comes from Cupressus sempervirens, assembly GCA_028749045.1. Taxonomy (NCBI): domain Eukaryota; kingdom Viridiplantae; phylum Streptophyta; class Pinopsida; order Cupressales; family Cupressaceae; genus Cupressus; species Cupressus sempervirens. Next base: position 255,571,060 of record CM053784.1, on the reverse strand, counting down.
GTTCATCCAATTAACTTATAATTATATTTCTTCTATAGAGATTTATGATAAGCTTTTATATGTTCTAATGCATGCATTCCTTGTTCATCCAACATTTTTAACTCTTGTAAACGTTGTTCTTGAAAAGTATCTTTGTTAATTGTCCCATGAAATGAAACATGCAAAGAAAGTATTTCTAATTCGAAAGGCATAATAGCATTAGTACCATAAAAAAGGTTGTAAGGAGAATTACCCCTGGTAGTACGAACACTTGTCCTATAAGCCCATAAAACATATGTCAATTGAGTATGCCAATTTTTCACATGCTTATTAACTAGTTTTCTTAGAATTTTCTCAATAATTTTATTTAATGCTTCACCTTGACCATTAGATTGAGGATAATAAGGAGTTGGAAATTTATGTTGAATTTGATATTTCTCCAATAAATTCATGATTTCTTTGTTTTTAAAAGATGTACCATTATTTGAAACTATCACTAAAGGTATACCAAATCCTATTATGATATTATTAATGATGAAATCACAAATAACATCTGCAATTGTTGAATGAAGAGGAACAACTTCAACCCACTTCGTGAAATAATCTATAGTAGTTAGAATGTAAGTATGCCCTAGAGAAGAAGGTGGTGATATCTTTCCAATAAGATCAAAATGCCAAATGTGAAAAGGCCATGGAGAAACTTGATTACGAAGCTCACAAGTAGGAGCATGAATAAAATTACTATGTTGTTGACATCAAGGACATTTCTTAACAAACACAAAAGAATCTTGTTCCATCATTTGCTAATAATATCCCATTCTAAGTAATTTACTAACCAAAGATTTTCCACCGAAATGCCCTCTATGTAGTGCCTACCCTCGTTCACTTCTTTTCTAGACCTATTGTTGCTATTATTATCAGACTATGATGGACTAGTTTTATGTTGATGGATTAGTGGTATTGTTTTAACACTATCTGACATTATGTTATGGATTCAGTGGTTATGTGATGAGATCATTTAGACTTTACATTTCATTCATACATGATGATCATTATATTGTTCTCAGTTATTGTTGATGATTAGTTGGATGGTTTATTATCTTATGTGTTTTATTATGGATACGTACCCAATACTTGCATGTGTATGGTGTGCGTGTTTTCTTATTGTATGGTGTTTCTGATGTGGTTAAGGAAGGGAGTCGTAGTCACCTGCTTAGTCAGGATCTACACGATGCACCACTTCCTACCATTGTTTGTTTAGCTTAGCATTATATATATTGTATGTACATGCATGGTTTTTCTATAGGTTGCAGGTACCGGGTATTGAATTCCTTAAATTGCCAGGATGAGCGTACCCTATTATACTATCTCAATGATAAGAGAATGGAGATAAATTCTCAAGTCCAAATCCCAAACCCTTAAGCCAATTGTCCTAGTAAGGTAGGACAAATATTTGGACATTTTACCCACCAAATGTGTTGGATGACATGATTCATGGTTTTTAACCCTTTAGACTGATTTTGTGTGAATTGCTCTATGATGGGTTTTCATATTTTATCTTAAAGGTCTATGGTGAATTTTCTATTAATTAAGTCTTAATAAATAGATTTAATTAATAAATTAATTATTTGAGGAAATTAATATAAAATATCACGATCTTTGATATTTTGATTATAATTAATCATTTGAGAATTAATTGAGGAAAAAGAAATAAATAAAAGAAAATTAGAAAATTAAAATTAATAATAATAATAAAAGTTATAAAAATTAAAATGAAAGTTATAAATATTTAAATAGAAAATTATAGAAAAAGTGAATTGGAGCTATAAGCTTGCATGGGAATTAACACACTTTTCTATTTCTCAAGTGTCAACAACACGGGGGTTAGTGCATCAATTAAGCACATGGTGTCTACAACCCTATGGCTCATCTAGAAGGTTGGAAAAGACCCATGCTTAGTTGGTGACACCTTCTAGCTATTTCTAGAAGCATTCTAGATGTTTCCTGAGAGCTCTTTATATTGAGGCAGTCCTACAAGTTTAGACATAGTGTTTGGAGTGCAATTGGAGCATTGGAGGATTCAAGAACTCTGAAGAAGGGAGCTTTCTCTGTGGTTTTTTCTAAGGAAGAGCGATTTAGCATCAAAATCCGGGTAGATTCTTGTGATTTTACTTATGCTATTTCCACACCTTGCATTCCTTGTCTTCTTTGTGTCTTCCATAAGTCTTCTGAGGAATTTCCTATTTCTATTGTATGCATTCTCAATATTTGTAGTAAATTTATTTGAGAAAAACTTTGTATGCATAGATCTGAAAAGAACACGGGGCTAGGGTTCAGATTCATAGTCAAACCCATTAGATTAATTAATGAAAATTTTGAGACCAAATAGCTGTGATATTTGTTTAAATTTTGCGAGTACATATATATAAATATACATACATACATACATACATACATACATACATACATATAGACATACATACATACATACATACATACATACATACATATATATATATATATATGCATATTTATATACATTGGATAATCGTACTTTATAATCGTAGTAAAAATATATAAAATCGCATTGCGATTTGTATGGGATCAATGTTTGAAAAAAAATTATTGTTATCATTTTTTTTAAAGAAATATATATATATAGGGGCGGATGGATTCTTTTTCCCACCCCTGTCAACATTAATATGACCATTGTGGTATCGCAGGGTACTGCGAGATCGTAGTGTACCTATAGTCGGCAGCGTACCTACGATCCGCAGGTCATACATGCACCGACGGTACTTACATTCCATGCGGTTGAGTTTTAATAATGGGCATTGTTAAATCATATTTGATATGTTATTTGAATATGAATTTTGACTTTTCAATGTTGCATTGTTATTAAATTATTAAATGTTAATATATATATATGTATGTATTTATGTATGTATGTATGTATATATATATATGTATATAAGTATATATATATATATATATATATATATATATTATTAATAATAAATAATTGTAATATTAATTGATGTTTGGAATTTAAAGAGAAATTCTTTAATAACAAGATATTTTTTATAGTGGTGAGCAATATAGATTCAATATAATCTTTAATTTGGAAAGATGAATATGGAAGGAATTTCAAATATTATTTTGAAAATGATGGAGGTCTAAATGGGAATATAAGAGACATTTAGAACATTTAGAAATTTGAGTTCTAAGAGTTAGAGGGAGAAACTTTTATCTACCAATACAAAAACATGGGTTAGGTAAAACGTGAAATTTCTCCACTTGATATTTAATTTGAAAAAATTTAAACCGAGACTTTTGCATTTAAATTTAGCAAAACCAAAACATGTGTTTGCATTGTGTATTTTTTATGCTATTTATTTTGGGTTTTGGGTTGACTAGTGTTGACCAGTTATAGGACGTTTACCAGAGGCTTGGGGGTTATGTGATTGTGATGTTATGATGATGTTTAAATCTCGATCTTTATAAACCCAACCATGGTTATGTGATGGATTGCTCTATGTATTGTTTGTAATTCACTATTTTCTATAGTTGAGATTCTTATGTATGAGATACTTGACTTAAACATTATTTTTGGTGATTGATCAGTTATCCTTGGTTATTTTCTAGTCGCCATGACGGGACTAAAATGTGGATTTATTTTTGATGATGTCATGTTGTGACATGTTTGACTCAACCATTTTTGGAGTCTTCGATCAGTATGATTGAGATATATTTTGGTTATTGAGAACCAATGGATACTTTGATTATCAGTGATACTTCAGTTGCCAATAGAGAGCTGTCGTGTTCATGATTTTCTATGAATGTTTTCTCATGGAGATTTGATACTTTCATGCATATTTGATGATTTTATTATGGATTATCTTTTGTGATTTTGAGATTTATGATTCCATGAGCTTAGGGTAGGATATCTGCATGTAGTGACGGGAAGTGGCCTGCAATGGGGGCCCGGCCCCTAAGGCTTGAACCTAAAAAGATAAGTGTTTTGTTCTTACCCATGCCTTGAGTGCTTGTACAAGCTAGGATGGGAGTAGTGAGATGCATGGTAGCGACCTTGCATTTTGTAGTATGCCTCGTCAGTATGAGAGGATACTAGTGGCTGCATGGGATGAGTATGGACCCATGGAGTTTAGCTAACTACCAGGATAACTTGTACATGATAAATGCGATGACACCTTCCTACTTGCATAGTAGGTTCCTACATGTCATTGTGTGCCTCTGGGATTAGATGTCAATTTTGTGTTTGGAATGTTTGAGTTAGTATACTTTTAGGATTCTTGGACTTATAGAGATTTATGCTATGTGATTTTTGATAGCTTGTTTGGGACTTGAGATTATCTCGTCAGCACGGTGGGAGTGGACCACTTAGGTACCATGTGGTTAGGTGGTAGTGTTTTTCCACTCTTATCATTTGAGATTCATTGAGACATCGTGGCTGATGCGTCCTTCATGATGATGGATATGTATCCTTTCATTAATGATTAGCATATGTGAGATGATGTTATCTTATGCTTTTATTTGCATGTTAAATTACTTTCTACATATGATATAGTATATGTTAGGAGTGACATTCCTACTATGTTAATACCGATGATCTCTTCGGTGATTTGGAATGTTACACACGGAGGGATGGCTAGGATCCACGATGGTCTAATGATGCTATTAATGGTTGGGAGGAATCGTGCACTTAGTTTATTATGTTTCATCTTTATGATGGATGTATTTGTCTTCTATGATGATGTATCATGTGATTATCTTTACTTTGATGTATCATGGATTAGAATAGTGTGATGTATCTTATTTCACGTATGTATATTCTTTTGAGCTTGTCATACCCTGTGACATGTACAGTAGATGATTGAGTATTTGAAATGTAATGTATAAATATTGGACTTACCATTATTATTTCATGTAGTTGTTGTACCAGATGGATTCATTTATGTTAGATGTTTTTTAGATGTAATCCAACGTTAAGGGATCTTAAAGAATGTAATCTATTATGTATGTTATGTTTATTTTTAGATGGACATTACTATTGCTTCCGTTATTGTGCATAAGTTATATGTAGTATTTACTTTCATGTTAAAAAAAAAAATGCTACCAAACTTAGTAAAATTCTAGGTTAATTCTTTGGATCCCTTGGCAGGGCATTACACCCTAGGGGTCCTAGGACCCCTAGGGACATATGTCATCATTTTATGGGTCAAAGGGGGTTATAGGTAACCCTATGAACCCCTTTGACCAATATGAACAATTCTAATATGTCCCTAGGCGTTCTAGGACCCCTAGGGCACATATGTCATTATTTAATGGGTCAAAGGGGTCATAGGTCAACCTATGAGCCCCTTTGACCCATATTAACAATTCTAATATGTTCCTAGGGGTCCTAGGACCCCTAGAGATATATATCATCATTTAATGGGTCAAATGGTTTCATAGGTCAACCTATGACCCAGTTTGATTGATATGAACAATTCCAATATGTCCCTATGGGTCCTAGGACCCTTAGGGACATATGTAGTCATTTAATGAGTCAAAAGGGGTCATAGGTCACCCTATGACCCCCTTTGACCCATATGAACAATTCTAATATGTCTCTACAGGTCTTAGGACCCCTAGGGACATATGTCGTCATTTAATGGGTAAAAGGGGGTCATAGGTCACCCTATGACTTGCTTTGACCCTTATTAACCACTATAATATGTCCCTAGGGGTCCTAGGACCCTTAGGGGTATATGTCTTCTTTTAATGGGTCAAAGGGGGTTATAGGTCAACCTATGACCCCCTTTGACCCATATGAATAATTCTAATATGTCCCTAGGGGTCCTAGGACTCATAGCGACATATGTCATCCTTTAATGGGTCAAAGGGGGTCATAGGTCACCATATGACCCCCTTTGACCCATATGAACAATTCTAATATGTCCCTAGGGATGCTAGGACCCCTAGAGACATATGTCATCATTTAATGGTTCAAAAGGGGTCATAGGTCACCCTATGAACCTCTTTGATCCATATTAACCATTATAATATGTCCCTAGTAGGACCCCTAGGGACATATGTCGTCATTTAATGGGTCGTGGGGGGTCATAGGTCACCCTATGACCCCCTTTGACCCATATGAACAATTCTAATATGTTCCTAGGGATCCTAGGACCCCTAGGGACATATGTCATTATTTACTAGGTCAAAGGGGGTCATACGTCAACCTATGACCCCCTTTGACCCATATTAACAATTCTAATATGTCCCTAAGAGGCCTAGGACCCCTAGGGACATATATCATCATTTAATGGGTCAAAGGAGGTCATAGGTCAACCTATGACTCCCTTTGACCCATATGAACATTTCTAATACATATGTCATCATTTAATGAGTGACCCATATGAACAATTCTAATATGTTCCTAGGGGTCCTAGGACCCCTAGGTACATATGTCATCATTTAATGGGTCAAAGGGGGTCATAGGTCACACTATGACCCCCTTTGACCCATATTAACCATTCTAATATGCTTCTACCTCTCCGTCTATTTTCCTTTCTCTTCCTCACCCACCTACTCTCTCTTTTCCCTCTCTATCCTTTTGATATTAGAGCTCCTAGACTTATCCATTTCATATTGATGACATTTCTAAATTGTCTTAAAAGGCTTGACTTGTCAAATATATATCAATTTTTGTTTTCAAAACCTAATTCTTGGTTAATTCAACTCTAGCAATCAATATTGGAGCTAGGAGCCAAGGTGGGAAAGGGAGGAAGAAATGGTGGTGTGAATAAGAATAGTGTATCAAAATTGCTCAAGGTTGGCCTTCAAGTTTCTATGGGAAGAGTAGCCAAATATCTAAAAAGGACAAATATGCTAAGAGAGATGGATCTGGTGCCCCTGCATTTTCATTATAATGGAGTACTTGGCAACAAAAGTCCTTGAACTTGGTGGAAATACAATAGGGATAACAAGACAAAAAAGGATAACTCCCAAACATATCCTTCTTGCTGTTAGGAATGATGAAGAATCAGGGAAATTGCTCGAGAAAGTGAGCATTGCTCATGGTAGTGTTTTGTCAAACAATTGTGAGGTGTTTTTTTTGGCTTGCTTGATTATTCACAATTTTCTTGATTTTCGTTTGTTCCTCCCTAGAACACATTAAGCACAATAGTATTGTCATTTTATATATTCCACTATCGACTATTGAATATTGACTATCCACATAACTCTTGCAACCAACAAAGGTGCAAGTGCTATTTTAAAAAATAAAGTAGGAAAAATAAAGTGTTCCTTTTTGTACATGATTGACTAAATTCGTAGCCCAACCCTATTACCAAATTCTTAAAATAGGTCTAGTTGCAAAAAAAATTATTTTATTTAGGACACGGCTATCCTCCCACAAAAATATATAGTCTGATCAATTTTGAAAATATTGAAAACATCATAGATTTTTTTAAAAATTTCAGCATTTGATCTTCATGATCTGCATAGTTTGTTGTCGAAAACAACAAAAAAAATGAAAAAAACCACTATGTTTTCGTAAATATGGAAAAAAAAAACTTCACTTTATTTTGTCTTTGGTATTTTTTTTTGGAAAATTACCCTCTTTATTTATGAGTTCCCAATGTTGCTGCAACTCTCTCGGCTCAGCAGTCGAAAAAGCAGATTCATTATCATATAATATAATAAAGAATGGACATGGCTCAGATATTTTGGTGGGTGCTATGCTGCTTAAAATGTTTTAACAACATAGTGAACAAAGTTGTTGTAATATGGAGTACAATGATTTGTGGATTTTCCCAGAGTGGACATGCCAGCTATACCATCACACAATTTTAGCAATTGTCACTAAGGGGTGTGATACCTTATTCAGTTAAGGTGGTGATTACGCTCCTTTCTTGTAGGTATTTATGAGCTTTGCAATAGGGTAAATTAATTCGTGCTTATATATGAAGAAAGAATTTGAGTGGGAAGTTTATGTGGAAAACACCCTTGCACATACGATCAATCTTAAATATCACACACTAAGGAAGAAATTAAGTCTGGAAAAGTAAGTCAAACTTTGACTATTTAACAGTTTTGTACTAGGAATCAAGCCTTAGTATGTGATGCTTAAGCCGTTAGTGCCGATAAATATGCCAAATGTGGAAGTGTATAAATTGCACGCCAACTGTTTGATAAAATGTATAGATATATAAAATGTATAGCTTTCAGTAAATTTGCATACCAGTATAATAATTTTGTATAGTCTTATATGCCTTCAAATTCCCATGCATGTATAATCAAAAAAGATAATTACTAGAGATTTCAAGCAGGTGCTGAGAAATTCCTCTATGAAAAAAAAGATTTCCATTTTAGACTTCCAAACAGTCTCACAATTCCCTTCTAAGTTTCTAACCATAACTATTTCCGTCTCCCTCACAACTCTAAACGATATAAATTATCAGGCCAAAACAGCAATTTCAATGCGAGCAACATATCATTGAAGGCAAAGTTGTAAACTCCTTATAAAAGAATAGAGATTATCAATGACAAAAGTAATGATCCCTCTAAAAACAGAACTTTAATTGCTTAATACTTTACATGGGTTGAAGTTTAGAAAAAGCAAGGACAAGGATAGATTTTATCAAAGCCTTTTCATTTTTTGTTTTAGTCATACATCCCTGGCATTCTAATCAAAGCAGGTCCCCCCATTCTGTCAAATTCCTCATCTGTTTCTTTCTCTTAAAGATAGTTCAAAATACAAAGAACCTCAGCCCAAATTGTGGGCAATGAAAACCTCTGCAGAAAGAGGGAGAAAATTCTACAGAAAAAATGTAGGAACAAAGATAGGCGCCGAGTCCCATCAGTTACTCCTCTGAATTAGCTCCCACAAACTTGAAAACATTCTGTCACCATATCTGATCTATGTCCTGCCATTCTAATGCTTTGTAACACACAAGATGCTAGCAAAGAAGAATAAACAGTGAGAGGCAGAGTGTCATCAACTGTCAAGAGACAGAAGTAGTAGAAGGGGGTGTGAAGAAAGATTTGATGGAGTGAGCAACGGAAGAAGCTATGGCTTCTTTCACCTTCCCTCTCTTGGGAATATGTCTTCCATTGCAAGGGGGAAGGAAATTGACTTGTGAGGAAGGCATTTGATCTCTCTAAGAAAACAGAATGTGGAAAAGAGTTGCGAGGAAAGGAAGGAGGACGGTAGGTTTTATATAGCAGCAGTCTTCAAAGAATTTTCTGTCAATGCTTTGAACGTGATCAAGATTGCACAGTTTTCTTTCTTGTTTAGTGGGTCCAAAGTACGAGTTTTAAGAGTCGATGGTACACCTGGGTACTAAGACACCTTATCTTGACTGAGTCAATACTGTCTTTCCTACATTTATGATAGAAGGATTTCCTAGCTAGGGGATAAGCGAGAGGACCCCATGTCAATTTAGGTGTCACATAGATTTAAATTTTGTTATTAATGATTTTATTAAACATACGTATGTATTGATGGTCCTCAAAAATTGTCATCTTTGCTTAGTGACTCTAGTTTGATTGATTTACAATGAGCAAACCTTTGATCCTATGCATCTGACAACTGGTTCCACCTGAACTAACGTGGTTGTTGTCTACCCCTGCCATGATAATTTGATTTCTAATTGGAAATGGCCTATAAATCACAATTTTACGTTCTTTCTTCCTTAAAACCATCTATAAACAACTACTGCCCAGAATCTTGATGTCTACCCGTCTCAACCTCAGATGGAATTACAGATTTAACCATTCTAAATGGAATAAGCTAAATGTTCTCATTTGAAAATCAGTAGCTGATGCCCAAGCTCAATTGACAGCTTGAAAAATTCTACATGTTAAGCTTCCTACTGATGAACACCTCTTGCCCTTGTTGTGCCAAAAAGGAGACAATGAAACACTCATTCCTTCTTCAATTTTCCACCTCTTTGTAAGCAAATTCAGATTTGCAATGCTACTCTTCTTGGCTTTTCTCTACAGCCCAATTCACAGACATTCAACCAAATCATCTCAAGTTTATTTAGAAATTTATTTGTGCTGGTTTTTTATTTGTGATGGCCTCTCCCCCCATCTCACTCTTCTTCAATCTTACACTCAAAATAACCCCCAACCCCAAAGCTTCTTGAGTGAGGTGCAAATGCAAATTAATGATTTTGAGGAAAAAACCGTTGCCTTTGATCACAGGTTTGTTGGACTAACTTCAGCAAGTCAATATCGTTGAAGGCATTAATTTCGAAGAAAAGAAAGTCGAGGCAACATGGAAGTAGTTCTTATTTTTCACGTCAATTCCCTTGCAAGATCTCATTTCCTATTGCTCTATACTTTAATACTGGAAGTTATCTTTTGAGGAATTCAAGGTTCTATATGCCTGGTGTATATTTTTACATTGTGTGGTTGCTACTGTTCTCTTCAGATCCAATCCCAGAGGTTGTGACTTTGAGAAGGCCACTTTGTGTGGCTTTACTACAAGCTCTATGGACATCCAATGTGGATTTGTTTGTTGTTTTTATTAACATATTGTTGTTACTTCTTCTTTAGAGGATGACTTATAAGTTACACACCAAGGCTTGATTTCTAGACTAAAAGTGTTAAATAGTCAAAGTTGACTTTTCCCGAGCTTAATTTTTCCCTCAGTGTGTGATGTTTAAGGGTGGCCCTTTTTTTGCAACTATGTTGTAATCTATTTTCTCAAATATAACTTTTAAATTTTATTTAATAAAAAAAATTAGAATTTAGTATACTTTTTGGAAAGTAACACTATATATACCCACATTGGAGAACCATAACATGAGGTTACAAATATTTTGTAATATGTTCATCTATAATGGAGATGACCATACTCTTATTTCAATAGAATTAGAAGATTAGAGAATTTGAACAGTTTTGACTAAAGAAAATTAGAGAAGTTAAATAGTTGTGATTGAAGAAAGAGTAATATTTATGAATACAACTAGGAACCTCTTAGTTGCTTCCATGGTGATATATGTAGCATCATTAAAAAGAATACTATCAATGAAATTAATCATATGCAAAGAGGACTTTTATTGGATTATTTTTATAAGATTTCCACATATAGTAGAGGGATTTGAAAGCAAATAGTTGCTACAGTTTCATTTAGTAAATTGCATGTTTCAATCATATTTTAAATTGTCACCAGTAATTGTGTTGTTATTTATGGTCATATATTATTCAAGTATACATTCACATTATAATCACTCTTCTAATTGTGTGTATGCACACACACATGTGTGCATGTATATTGTGGATAATTATTTGGTTTCATTTGGTTCATTACTACATGTAGATTTAGTTCTTTGAAAAAAATGCATGTTTAAGAGTTGCTATGGAGATAGCCACACAAGACAGTCAAAGTAAAATTGAGTACATGTATATTAGAAAATTAATATATGCATTCAGACTCCTCAAATATGTGTAAAATGAGGGTTAGCATATATAGGATACAACATTAAGAACTTGTTAATGTACAACCAAATATCACATAAAAGAGATATGTGCACAATATCTCCATCAAATAAAGTTCAGAATAAGCCACATGTGAAAGCTTCCCAAGTAGAGAGCTACTCAAGGAAGATTATCTTATCTAAAACACAAAGAGGATTTCTCATGCCCAACATCACTCAAAAAATCATGAAGAAAAAGTAAAGAGAGCTACTTGTAGCTTCACCCAAGGTGAAGCCTCATACAACCCCAACTAAGCTCATAGAAAAGAACCCTCTCTGAATAAAAATATTTGGTGCAAATGTTGATTATTCTCTTTAAATTTGTATACTATCAAATATCAATGAATTATACACAGGTGATCTCCTGAATATAATATGTGTGACTCTATATGTTTAGTCCACTAGCAATGGACTAGACTCTATGCTACCTAGATGACACTCTAATTGTCACAGAAGATAATATACAATTATATTGAATATAAAACTTAGTGTCACATAAATTCAGGACAAATTAGCTTCTTGATACCCAATTGAGTGGGATATAAAGTCATAGTAGGATTGTTTCTTTCTTAGACAATAAATTGGACCTACTAGTCCACTTGTGATCTTAAGATCTAACCAATTTCAAAATTTATACTTCCTATCTAGTCAATATCCACAATACATAGTGAACAACAAAAAATTCCATGCCTTGGGTCTAATGAAGGGTTTACTTAGTTACCTTCCAATGTAGTTCACAAGGCTTGTATGTAAATCAAGAGACTATTCCCATGGCACATGCAATATATTAAGTCTAATGTGAGTTACATAAATGAGGATGCTTAAATTTTTTTAATGAAAATATACATCAATCAATGTTAAAAGGATATTAAGAAATTATATTGACCCTAGAAAAAAGGGGAGTGAATGTCAACTTCCATTTTACCATGTGAAAGTGTGCAATAAAATCAAGGGAATAATTAAATTGTAAATTGGCGATCCCTAAATTAAAAAGGATGATGAATAACCAATAATGAAGGGAATTTGTAACTATTGTAATGAAGAATGAGGAACTTCCTATAATATTTAGGTCATCAACATTAGAAAAAAAAATATTAGAGATTCATCATATACTAGAATAACATGTGAATACATCTTTGCATGGCAATTGCAAGGGACCTATTTGAAGCCATATATATGCTTTTCAGGTATGTTATCCATTGAATAATCTTGTAGGAAACACTTTGAATGGTCTATGTATATTTCACCCTAAACATCTCCATGAAGAAAGGTACCCAAGTCATATCCAAAAATGAATTTCCTAATGATGAATTTATAGCAAGTGTTAATATGATAAAATTCATATTTTGAAACTACTAAAAACTTTGAGTGTGTTTAATGCTAAGAATCCATAAAATTTCCTCAGAGACAAGTACATCTCTAGATCAATTGTCCTCTTAGAATCCATTTACTATTGATTTTTTTTTACAGATTTGCACATATCAAACAAGTTTTATTCTAACTGGAAGGTGGACCAAATCCTCCATCCAGGTTGTAATCAAAGAACATAGTCCAACATTGTTGCATCCCACTAAGGAATCCAAAGGTCTCATTATATAATGTGCATATACGATAATGACTATCAAGCTATCAAAAAGTACTTGAAACTACAATCACATACTCTCATCCTTTGATATATTTTGTATTCAATCCCCCTACTTCATTTAATGTTTGTTGTGCCTAAGTAAAGTTGTCACTATTCAAGCACCTTGTAATGATCCCAAAAAATCTATTTTTCCAATTTATTTAAATACAAAAAAATGAAAAAGAATCAAGTCAAAATAGTAAGCTTCAAACCTTCTTGAAATGAATGATATAAATTAAAGTATTTTTAATTGTGTATTTATACACTTGTCTATCTAAATAAAATAGGTATTTTTTGCTACATATATTTGACCAATCTAAATTTATTTTAAAATATTAATTTTATCATCAAAAATTAAACTTGTGTAAACTATTTATCTTTAATTTCAATTTTTTTTTAAAAAGGACTATGCCTAAACATCATATATTCTAATCATCAAAATTTAAATGCTAACCATATCAAAGTAATAAATTTTTTTTTTTTTATTAGTCAAATTTACCATAAAAGGAATAATAATATATAAGAATAGTATAAGACCATCCCTACTTTCTATTCTATTACAAGCTAAATTAAATTTTGTTAAAATCTTAAATATAAAAAAAAATCATTTACTTTTAGCAGTTTGGTTACAAGTTATCTTAGATGGATGCCTATTAGTTTCTTTACTTATTCCTTTGCTATTAGTTGTGGTTTTGGAGTGTTAATGTAGGTTAGGGGGTGATCCTTTCCGTGGACGATAATATGCTAGTAGTCTGCCCATTTATTTTGTAAGGGTCAGCCCCCTTATTTTGGCTAGTTAATATTTTAAAAATAGTTACATATATCCAAATTAAAGAGTTTCTTATTCTAAGCCAATTTTACCATGTACCTTGAAAAACTCCCCCTATGGTTCCATCTTATGATTTCAGACCATCCCACAACTTTATTTTAACCATGAACACTCCTTGTCTAATTACAACTCCCCAGAATTTGGAAGTCCTTTATTCTGGGCCAAGCTTTATAAAAGGGGAAAAGACATCAGCCCATCTTATGGTCAAAGGAAACCATGTAATGGTAGGAAGACAAAATTTTACAAAAAAATCCTACTAGTCCCAAGAGTGTGATCTTTTTACAAAGCTTGAGGCATTCTTCTGCTCTGATTTAGCTCCCACAGATTTGAAAACATTCTACCACCATGTTTGATCTATTATCCACCATGAAAATGCTCTGTAAAAACACAACATGATATTATAGTTGAAGAAAAACAAGTCAAGAGATAGAATGAGTAGAAGGAGATGTGAAGATAGACTAGATGAGTGAGTAAGGGATGAAGCAATGGCTTCTTTCACATTCCCCCTCTTGGGAATATGCCTTCCATTATAAGGAGACATGAAATTGGATTACATGAGTAAGGCATTTGATCTCCATTAAAAGATAGAAATGGATTGGATATGAATTGTGAGGAAAGCGGGGAGGAAGGTGCAGCTATGTAGCAAGTGTTGGATACAATTGATTAATTGTGTATTGTCTTCGATGTTACACAAATGTCATATCATTATCAATTATTACATGTTGAGCTCACTCAAGTAGTGAAGATAGTTTTTTGTGTCTTGTGAGTGTTCGTAAGTTTTCCTAATTCAAAAGACAGTGTCTATCGAGTTCACTTGAGCGTCGAAGGAAAGTTTATAGAAGATGAGTGCTGACTGAGCTCATTGAGTTAATAAAGGAAATATTGGATGGAACCAATGTTAACCAAGCTCATTCAGTTTCCTATGGAACTTTGTGAATATGTAGTGGTAACTGAGTTCACTTGGTTAACACAGGAAAATTGTTTATGAGTTAGTGTCTACTAAGAAGGGTCAGCTAATGAAGGATTTTCTTATTTTGGCATATTGAGTTTAATATATTTATCTATTAGTTCTAGTCGACTAAAGTGATGAATATTAATTATTCTAAGTTGTATATGAGCCTACTTGACAATATGGATGATATAAGTATAAGGTCAAGTTGAGAATCTAAAAGTGTGAAAAAGAGTGTGAATGCATGGAAGATTATGAAGATCTAATAATGAAGTAGGGAAGCAAATCAAAAGGATAAATAGAATATCCTTGTGGAGTTGAAAAGATATATTTGATTAGGAAGGATCAAGTACAAGCTATAATAGAGATCTATAATCAGCAATTCAATTGAATCAAAAATTAGGTCATCTCATTGTTACTCTCTAACCATTGTAGTAGTAATCTAAATCTCTAAATAGAGTTGGCTTAACAACTATTTGTAAATCCTCTAACAAGGTGGTAGATCTATTGAATTTTCTAAAGACCTCTAACAAGGCCACTCCTAATAGGGTGATTAAATCCTTTAATAGGTTCACACCTAACAATTTGTTTTGTAACCTTTAACAAGGTTGGCTCCTAACAAGGCTCACTTCAAAAGAGTGAAAATAGTAACTAGTTGCAATTGGTGGTTTTTCCCAAATTGGGTTTCCATATTAAATCCTAATGTAAAATGTGTTCATGCTATTTTATTTTATGTGTTTGCAACTAAGTTAAAGTAATGGTAATCACATGTAGCATTTAAAGATTTTCATGTTAAGTACTTACTAAGCATATTCAATATTTACCAAGTTAGAACATTTTCTGTGTGTTTGTTGAGCATCAACACTATTTAGTTTTTAGAGTTTATTTTGTACTGACATCTAAAGGGATTTGAGATTTACTTTTATATTAATTGATTCACCCCTCTTCTCTCAGTTACCCCTCTTATATTTTAAACAATTGGTATCAGAGCTTTTGGTGCTTACAGAGAAGGTTTCCAGGACCTAAGCTAAAGATCATGATGTCTTATAAAAGAGATATTACCAAGCTGAATAGAGACATTTTTGTAGTGTAGGAAGGACTCATGAGGCTACATCTAGCTACTATCAGTGATTTAGGTTGTAAATATCTTGATACTGAATACAAGATTCCACTGGAACATTATCAGTTGAAGATATTACTAAAGAGAAGAATCATAACATCATGATGATTGATATTGCATCTGCTCTCAATTATGTTGAACTCAATTAAGTAAAAGATTTCCAAACTACTCATGAAATGTGGACCAAATTGAAAAAGATTTATGGAGGAGATGACAATGTAAGAAGAGCTAAGTCTGAAAGCCTTAGAGGTCATTTTGATTATATGAAAATGAGAGAAGATGAGAACATTGCAAAATATGTGGAAAGAATCAAAGAAAGTGTGAGCACAATAAAAGCATCTGGAGGAGACATTGAAGAAAAAATAATTGTAAGCAAGGTACTTAGAACTCTTCTTCCTATTTATGTAATTAGAGTATCTTCTATTCAAGAGAAGAGATGCAATCCAAATAATAAAATATCTTTGGATGTCTAGTTGGAAGATTGACAACTTTTGAGTTAGATAACTTTGATAACTATGTTCCTATTTCAAAGGTTATTGAGTCTGCATTTGAATCTAAAATCTCACTAAAAAAAGAATAAGAAATCAAAGACCAATCAATCAAGAAGTGAAGAAGAAGAAGAAAAAGAAAGCTCAGACAGTGATCTTGAAGTTGTAGAAGCCCTACTTGCAAGAAAGTATTCCAAAGGTAGAGAAAAGTAGAAAGGCAAAATTCCTCTAATCTACTTTTCTTGTGAAGAAGTTGGTCACATTGTTGCATAGTGTCCAAACAAAGAAAACAAAGATGAAAAGAAAAGAAATAAGCATAATGGAAAGAAGGATTCCAAGAACTACAAGAACTACAAGGACAAAGGTAAGAAATCTTGTTTTATGGCTAAAGATTCTGATAACAGTGAAGATGAAATGGTATATATTGTGGTAAAAGATGATTCTGATGATGAATGAGATAAGATGGCACTTATCTCTCATCTTAGCAAAAATGATACATGGATTATTGACAATGGCTGTTCACATCATATGAATGGAGACAAAAAAAAATTTGAACACATGGAATATTATGATGGAGGTAATGTAATATTTGGAAACAATGAACCTTGTAACATAAAAGGAAAATGATGTATCTCTATGACTAAAGAAATTGTATGTGACAATTCTTATTAGGTTTAAGGATTAAAGCATAATCTATTGAGTGTGGCACATTTGAATAGCATTGGATTCAAGGTAGAATTCATGGATGCAAAGGCCAAACTACTGGATGGAAAAGGAAATCTAGTTTTATCTAGCAAGTAAACAAAAGGTAATCTATTTTATCTTGATCTTAGTGAAAGTTCATGTTTTATTGCTCAAGGAGAAGAAAGCTAGTTATGGCACAAAAAAAATGTCATGTAAAATTTGATAATCTGGTATGGGTCTATGCAAAAATTGCCAACTTGGTAAGATGGGAAAGACTAGTTTCAAAAGCAAGAACTATTAGTTAGAAGAAGTCTTAGAGCTTGTTCATACAGACTTATGTGGACCTATTAGAATAGAGAGTTACAGTGGAGATAAGTTTTTCATTCTTTTTGTTGATGAATATTCTAGAATGATGATTTTAATGTATCTAAAAGAAAAATTAGAAGCTTTTCAAAAGTTCAAGTGGTATTTGACAAGAGTAGAAAAAAAATAGGAAAGAAATTGAAATGTTTAAGATTAGACAAAGGTGGTGAAATCATCCCCAATGAATTCAATAATTTATGTATTGAAAGAGGAATTAAAAGAAAAGTATTAGCCCTTGGTACACCTTAGCCGAATGGTATAGCTGAAAGAAGGAAATAGATCCATCATTGATGATTGAAAAGAATGTTGCAATCAAATACTAGAAGGAAGCTATCAACACTATAGTTCATACCTTGAATAGAGTATAGTTGAAGAAAGATTCAAATCAAACTTCTTATGAACTATGGTATGGATACAAACCTAATTTAAGTTTTGAAAGTATTTGGCAACAAATGTTACATTTTGAAAGAATCTAGAAAAGAAAAATTTGATGTCAAAGGTAATGAAGGCATATTTCTAGGATAATCTTGTAAAAGTAAAGCATACAAATGTTTGAATTTTTCTACTCATAAAATCATAGAAAGTGCACATGTGAGAATTGATGAGTTTTTAGAAAAGAGTGAAGAAGAAAGCAACAAAGATCTAGAGGATTATGGAAGATTTGTTTACTATGAACTTGATACCCTACCAAATCTATCTAAAAGAAAAGAGGTTTCAACTCCCGAGTCCCTAGAATATCCAATAGTTACTATGTTACAAATAGTGCAACCTGAGTCACAGTCTTAAGGACTTGAGTTGTAGTCAGAGGCTATCAAACTACCTCAAGAGAAAACTAAGTTAGATGGACCTGAGTCACATACAATGTGACCTAAGCCTAATGAAATTACTAAAACTCATTAGAAATCCAAAGAACCTATGTTAGCAAGATATGTTAGAAGGCATCATGCACCTGATCAGATCATTAGAGACAAATATGATGGAACAATGACAAGAAGAAAATTGAAAGTTACATGTTTACTTGCTGAATTTGAATCTAGAAATGTTAAAGATGCATTGGCTAATGAAAGTTGAGTTGAAGAAATGAATGAAGAGATAGAACAGATGGAGAAGAACAAAACTTGGACTCTTGTTCCCATACCCAAGGATAAAAATGTAATTGGTACAAAGTGGGTGTTCAAAAATAAGTTGAATGAAGATGAAAAAGTTTCCAGAAGCAAAGCAAGATTGGTGTGCAAAGGCTATTCTCAAGAAGAAGGTATTGATTATGGTGAAACTTTTTCTCTTGTTACAAGATTAGAAAGTGTTAGACCTCTACTAGCATATGCAACACACAAAAGATTTAAAGTGTATCAAAAGCATGTTAAATCTGCATTCTTGAATGGAATTCTTGATGAAGAAGTCTACATTGAACAAAAAAAAAGTTTTGTAGATCCTAGCAAAAAGGACATGGTCTACTAATTACACAAGGAATTATATAGTCTCAAGCAAGCTCCTAGAGCTTGCTATGAAAGACTTCATAATTATTTGACACAGACTAGCTTTCAAAGAATAAATGATAACAATAGTCTGTATATCAAAGAAGGACTAGAAAAGAATATTGTGTTATTCATAGGAAATCATGACTTATGCAAGGCATTTTTAGAAGAAATGATTAAAGAATTTGAGATGTCTATGTTTGGAGAGATAAAATTCTCTGTTGGATTACAGATTTAGTAGAACAAAAATGGTATAAACATTACTCAATCTAAGTATATCAAGGAGATACTAAAGAAGTTTAGAATGGAAGATTCAAGAGTAATTGGAACCCGTATGTCTAGTAGACATAAGCTTTACAAGAATGATGATTCCAAAGAAGTAGATCAGACCACATACAAATCAATGATTGGAAAATTGTAGTATGTAGTGCATACATGGGCTAATATTGCATTAGTAGTTGGTATGGTGGCGAGATTCTTAGCGAATCCAAGAGAAAATCACATGATGAAAATCAAGAGAATCATGAGATATCTTAAAGGTATTGATGGTTATGGCTTATGGTACAAACTTGGAGACAATTTAGACTTAAAAGTATTCACTGATGCTGATTAGGTAGGAAATATTGATGATAGGAAGAGCACTAGTGGTGGAGCATTCTTTCTTGGTAAAAGACTAGTGTCTTGGACAAGCAAGAAACAAAATTGTATCTCTCAATCCATAGTAGAGGTAGAATATGTGGCAACAATAGTTAATTGTTCTAACATTGTTTGGTTCAAACAACTATTGGAAGGAATGAAGATAGAGATCAAAGATCCAATAGTCATATACTATGATAACACCAATGCAATCAATATATCAAAGAATCTAGTGATGCATACCAAAAAAAAGATCATTGCAATAAAATATCACTACTTAAGAGAACTAGTACAGGATAAAGAAGTCAGATTGAAATATGTAAACACAAAAGAATAAATTGTAGACATATTCACCAAGCCATTACCTCAGGATGCATTTCTATATCTAAGAGGTAAGCTAGGGGTCATTCCCCAATCTAAAGCTCAATAAATGAATTTTAGTGATGCATCAACCAAATTTTGTTGAAGATCAATCAATTGGTGCAGTATTAACAAGGGCATACTGCAAATGAATTAGTACTTAAGGTACATTGATATAAATAGAGTTGCTATTTTTGGCATGTGCTGTCAAAGAGGGAGAAGTTTACTATCATATCTCATAAAAAAATTTAATTATAATAAAGGAGAAGTTTTTTGTAAGAGGGAGAAGTATGATGTCTATGAGGATGAATGAAGTTGGCAAAAGTTGTTGCAGATAGAAGTTTTCTGACAGAGGGAGAAACTGAAGGCAGACAGAGTTCACACTAATAAAGGAAGTTCTCATAGATGTGTGTCAGAATGAAACTAAGGATATGTTCCTTACTTTATTATTGTTCTAATAAGGATATGTTCCATACTTTATTCTTTTTCCAAAAAATTCATTATGTTATGACATATTGTGTTGCCATCAATGCTAAAGAGGGAGATTGTTGGATATAATTGATTAATTGTGTATTGTCTTTGATGTTACACAAATGTCATATCATTATCAATCAGTCTATGCCAAGCTCATTCAGGTTCAGTAAAGATAGTTTTTTTGTGTCTACTGAGCATTCCTTAGTTTGCCTAGTTCAGAAGGCAGTGTCTACTGAGTTCACTCGAGCATCGAATGAAAGTTTGTAGAAGATGGGTGTTAACCAAGATCACTCAGTTAATGAAGAAAATATTGGATGGAACCAGTGTTAACCGAGCTCACTCAATTACCTAAGGAACTTTACAAATATGTAGTTCTCACTAATTTCACTTGGTTAATACAAGAAAATTATTTTTGAGTTGGTGTCTACCTAGCAAGGTTGGCTAACAAAGGATTTTCTTATTTTGGCATACTGAGTTTAATTAATTTATCTATTAGTTCTAATTGAATGATGTGATGAATATTAATTATTTTAAGTTGTATATGAGATGACTTAACAATATGGATGATATAAGGTTATGTTGAGAATTTGAAAGTGTGAAAAAATGAAGATTTTGAAGATCTAATAATGCAGTAAGAAAGCAAATCAGAAGGATAAGCAGAATATCCTTATGAAGCTAAAAAGTTATATTCAATCAGGAAGGTTCAAGTACAAGCTAGAACAAAGATCTATAATCAGCAATTTAGTTGAATCAAAAATCAGGCCATCTCATTGTTACTCTAGAACCATTGTAGCAGTGATCTAAATCACTTAACAAAGTTGGCTTAACAACTATTTGTAAATCCTCTAACAAGTTTGCAATTCTATTGAATTTTCTAAAGACCTCTAACAAGGCCACTCCTAATGGGGTAATTAAATCCTTTAATAGGGTCACACATAACAATGTATTTTGTAACTTTTAACAAGGTTGGCTCTTAACAAGGCTCACTTCAGAAGAGTGAAAACAATAAATAGTTGCAATTGGTGGTTTTTCACAAATTGGGTTTTTGCATTAAATCTTAGTGTCAAATGTATTCACGCTATTTTCTTTATATGTTTGCAATTAAGTTAAAGTAATGGTAATCATAGAAAACATTTAAATATTTCCATGTTAAGTACTCACCAAGCATATTTAGTATTTACCAAGTTACAACATTTTGTGCGTGTTTGTTTAGCATTAGTAATATTTAATTTTTAGAGTTTATTTTGTACTAACATCTGAAGGGACCTGAGATTTATTTTTGTAGTAACTAATTCACTCCTCCCCTCTCAGTTACTCCTCTTTTATTTCCAACAACAAGATCTTGCAAGGAATTTGTTACAATCAATGCTTTGAATGTAGTCAAGATTGGTTGTTTCCAAATATGGCAAAAGTGATTATTCAAAACTTCATTCAAAATCATTTTCCAAACCAATAAAAAACTGTCCAAAATATAGATTATTAACATGAAACAAGTGTGAAGGGAGTTTGAGAAATCAAAGCGGCAAGATTGGAATCCTTGGTATTCCAACTAGGGATTAAGACTTCTCTTTTTTCTTTCTTCCTTATCTCCCTACTATGTCTTGGTTAGTGGTTGACTGCAAAACTAATTTGATAGATTAAAAAGATGGAAATTCAAATAAATGAAGTAGCTTTCAACTCATGTTGGAGAGAATTGATAATTCAATCCAATTTGCAGTTACTTATAAGAAGGATGTCTTAGTTGGTGGGAATAGATTAGTAGTTAGTATGATATGATATTGAAGAGGGAAATAATATAATTAGCAATTACATCTTAGTGTATCATTATATACTAAAGAGATGTGGAAGGTCAAAAAAAAAAATGCTCACTTACAAATGTCAAAACATGACAAAAACAATATCTTTGAATCAAAAAGATAATCAAGTTACATGTTTTTATACGATAGAAAGAGAGAGATATGTGAATTGAAAGAGGTAAATATGGAGGGGGGAGAGAGGGAGCCCGTACACATGCAAGATTATGGTTCATCTTTCTATATTACTTTCAATACTCTATTGAAATGAATTTTGATAAAGATTCTTCTCCAATAAGACCTTAAATTGCTTTGTTCTATAATGAGAAAACTCATAAAAAATTACAATAGATAATCCTATGTTCATGACATTATAATTAGTCATCCATTTGACTGGATCCCTATTAATCTAGTGAGCTAGTAGAAATTTTACTTAAAATTATTTTATATGATCTTATAATTAATAATGAGCATTTATAAACATTTAGGTATGTAATTGAACGTGATTAATAATTTTGATATCTATACTTTAGTTTTCATGATGGGTGTGTGCACCAAGATGGTGGACAACCACCCCCCACAAAAGAAAAATAAATAACTCAATTGGGTTATGTAAAAATTAAAAAGCATCTAGGGTTGGAAAAATATGTGAAAAAAAAATCTGATTAGATTTTCAAAAACTATTATGTTCTTTAAAACTTGCTCAGGTTTTATATAAGTTATATTTATTTGTCTTGCTTGTAATTTTGGTCATTTCCAATGTCAAAAACCACATAATAGCAGCTAAAGGAGGTGGAAAAGAGTCATACCTTGATTGGTTTTTCCCAAACAAGTCATATATCAACATTATCATCCATTTGCAACAATGATGCCACATAAACAAGGTAAGTTTTCAAGTTTTCAATCATTTTTGTTTCTATTTCTTATTAAATTAGGGTTTGCATTTGATTTTTATTTTATTTACTTAAATTTTTATATCACATGCTTCAAAGAATCCTAGAATATGTAATAGAGATGAAAAATCATCTCGTGCACAAATAAAATAATCAAGCCACAAAGGTAGTATGGATGATGAAGGATGGAACCCTCATGTCATTGTGGGGCAGCCACAAAACCCTCAATGCACATCAATAAAATCCCCAAAAAGAACAAACATTACTACCACCTGTGAACCCTCAACAATCACTACTGTCTACTAGCTTTCTATGTCTCCATTTAGATCATGTAAACATTACACAAGAGGACCTTATCAACCACCTTGCACAAAATAGCTCACACATTTCACAATTGGTCAATAGGTTAAGGTCCTCTAGTCTTGATCATTGCTCAACACTTTCCAATACAATAGATCAAATGACCAATAATGCAAATGAGGTTTCTAGGGAGGTTATGAAATGGGGTTGATGGAGGGATAGGTGTTTTGCATTTTGTGCACATAGGATATGACCAAGTGAAAGTTAATTGAATACTTAAAAGTGATTAATGTGCTCTTTTAAATGATCATGTTTCTAATAACTCCCCTAGAAGAAAACTACAAAACCTTTCCTATACATTGGTGTATTCATATAGGATAAAATAATCTTTTTGGTATAGGTGGTATATAGTATTTGACATACCACCATATATTAATTATACTTTTGAGAAAGTAGTATTGTGAGTTCATCCTTGGTGAGAAGCCAAATTACTTTGATATCTACTAATTCCAAGGTACAAGAAGTAGATTTACACATGATAGACCATGAGCTCATAGGGTGGTACAACCAAAAGTTATAAGGCATACAACAAGAATAACCATGGTAAAATTGTGTTCCTAATAGTCATAAAGGAGTCTAGGGATTATAGACTTGTCATGTAGTTGCATCGTTGATTGATGTCATTATTCAACATGACACAAAATTAGCCAGAATAGTGGATGGATTGTCACCTACAACATCTCCATTATCATTAGATAAACCATTAGGGTCATCACAACCTATATCAACTCCATCATCATCTCACGCACCATCAAGATCATCACTGCATATACCACCTGTTGGCATAGCTGATCTATAAGTTACTATTGGAAAAAGGGGACCTATGTATTGTATGTTCATTAGTCAAATGATTAGCTATTATTTCATCTTTTTTCCATATCTTTGGCAATAGATTAATAAGGGTATCATATAACTGAGAAAGAATAGTGAGAAGGAAGCTTATTAAGAACTAACTAGAATAATTAATGGAAGTAGTGTTAAGTGGTGAAATGTTTTATCCAACTATCAGAGACAAAGTCTTATTACAGAAGTAAATATCTTATTGGAGAAGTAGTAAAATCAATTTTGAAGTTTGTTCAACAAGTTTCCAAGATGATGAAATGATGTTATGGTGATCGGTGGATCTAGAATTAGCATTTCTGACATACATAAGGAATGTGGAAGTCAAGAAAGAGTATCGTGACTGAAGGAAGTCGTTGAAAGAAGGAAGTAGAGGAGAAGGCTAGTGATAGAGCTATCAAAGTGTAATAGTAGAAAGTGGGTTGCAATCATAGATGAATGATTAATGGTATGTTGTAGCATTAAAGAACTTTAAGGGATCTAATAGAGCAAGGTAGTGCTAATTACAGATCATTTTATTTATGTTACCTTCTCACCATTGTAATAGTTGAAATCCCTTCAAAGGGTGACCTTAATTGGTCTATTGTAAAACCTCTAAAAAGTCAACATTCCTAGATTAGAGTGTTGAAATATTTTATCAAGGTTACTCCTAGTAGAGTAAAGATCCTAACAGACTAGAGGAGAATCTTGTAACAATGTACACTTTACAGTGTTTTGAAACACTTAATTCGGTAAGCTCCTAATAGAGAGTATTCTAGAAGAGTATGACATTTGTGGGAACCATTCCCACAATGTAGTTTTCACCCAAATCAGGTTTCAACGAGATGAATATTGGTGTTACTATTGTGTGAATTCTTTTACCATTGTATGTTAATGTCTATACACTTAACCAATAATAGTGTTATAGGTAGAATTGATTCTATTGATTCTTATGTTGAAAACAATTGATTAATTGTGCATTGTCATTGATGTTACACAAAATTTCATATCATTGCTAGTTAGTGTATGCTAAGCTCACTCGGGTGTTGAAGAAATTTTCTATGTCTGTCGAGCATTCCAAAGTTTGCCAAGTTCAGAAGATAGTGTCTACCTAGTTCACTTGGGTGACAAAGGAAAGTTTTTAGAAGTTAAAGATGATTTGGATAATGAAAGTTGGATTGAAGCTATGAATGATGAAATAGAACACACAAAGAAGAATAAGACTTTGAATCTTATTCCTAGACCCAAGGATAGAAATTTAATTAGCACAAAGTGGGTATTCAGACATCAGTTGAATGAAGATAAACAAAGCAATGTTAGTTTTTAAAGGTTACTTATAAGAAGAAGGTATTGATTATGGTCAAACTTTTTCTCCTATTGCAATATTAGAAGGTGTTAGAACTTTACTAGCATATGTAGCACACAAAGGATTTAAAGTTTTTCAAATGGATGTAAAATTTGCATTCTTGATTGGAATTCTTGATGAGGAAGTCTACATAGAAAAACCTAATGGTTTTGTATATCCTAGCAAAAGAGATATGGTATACAAATTACACAAAGCATTGTATGGTATCAGGCATGCTCCTAGAGCTTGGTATGAAAGAATTCATAAATACTTGATAAAGATTTGTTTTCAATGAATAAATGATAACAATAGTCTGTATGTCAAAAAATGACAAGAAGATTGTGTTGGCAAAAATCTTTGTAGATGACACTTTATTCATAGGAAATGATGACTTATGTAGATCCAGTAGAAGAAAGATGGTATCTAAATTACTCAAACCAAATATATCAAGGAGATAATAAAGAAGTTTGGAATGGAATATTCAAAACCTATTGGAACACCTATGTCTACTACAAGCTTTCCAAAAATGATGATTCCAAAGAGATAGATCAAACCACATACAAATCAGTTATTAAAAAATTGTAGTATGTAGTACACACAAGGTGTGATATTGCATTAGCAGTTAGTATGGTGGCAATATTCTCAACAAATCTCAAAGAAAATTACATGATGGCAATCAAGAGAATCATAAGATATTTGAAAAGTATTGAAGACTATGGATTATGGTACAAAAAGGGGGGAAATTTGGATTTGAAAGCATTCACATATGTTGATGGGGAAAGAAATGTTGATGACATAAAAAGAACAAGTCGAGGAGCATTCTTTCTTCATTAAAGACTAGTATGTTGGACAAACAAGAAGCAGAATTGAATTTCTGAGTCGACAATAGAGGCAGAATATTTAGCAGCAATAGTTAATTGTTGCAAAGTTGTTTCATTAAAGAAACTATTGGTAAGTATGAAAATAAAGATCAAGAATCCAGTGGTTATCTTCTATGATAATACCAATGCAATTAATATATCAAATAATCCTTTGATGCATACCAAAACCAAACACATTTCTATAAAATATCATTTTTTTAGAGAATTGGTACAAGATAAAGAGGTAAGATTGGAATATGTGAATACTAAATAGAAAATTGCAGATATATTCACTAAGCCATTACCTAATGATGCATTTTTTTATCTAAGAGGTAAGTTACGGGTCATTCCCATATCTAAAGCTCACTAAATACAATTTAGTGATGCATCAACTAGAGCATCTTGAAGATCAGCTAGTTGATGCAGTATTGACAAGACACATTAAAAATGAATTAGAACATGAGGTACATTGATATTCATTGTATATAATCTTTGGCATGAGATGTCAAAGAGAGAGAAGTTTGATGTCATATCTCACATAAATTTTATCACTTCAAGAAATGACAAAGGGGGAGATGTCAAAGAAGGAGAACTTGATCTAATATCAAAGAAGAAAAAATTGCTATTAGAAGACAATGTTGAAGACAATTTTTTGTTGATAGAGGGTGAAACTGAAGTCAAAGGGAGTTCACACTGATAGAGGGAGTTCTCATGGATGAGAATCATAATGACACTAAGAATATATTCCTTACTTTATTATTTCTCTAAAATTCCATTATGTTATGACATGTTGTGTTTTCATCAATGACAAAGAGGGAGACTGTTGAAAATAATTGATTAATTGTGCATTGTCTTTGATGTTACAAAAAATGTCATATCGTTGTCAATTAGTTTATGTTGAGTGCACTCGAGTGTTGAAGAAAAATTTTTGTGTCTACCTAGCATTCTAGAGTTTTCCAAGTTTAGAAGACAATGTCTAGCGAGTTCACTTAGGTGACAAAGGAAAATTTGCAGAAGTTGTGTGTTAACTAAGCTCACTTGGTTGTAAAAGGAACTTTGTGAATATGTACTGTTAACCAATTTCACTTGGTTAACACAGGAAAATCATTTCTGAGTTAGTATCTACTAAGCATGGTCTACTAATGAAGGATTTTCTTATTTTGGCATATTGAGTTCAATTGATTTAACTGTTGGTTTTAGCTGACTGAGGAGATGCATATTAAGTATTCTAATTTGTATTTAAGCTAGCTTGACAATGTGTAAGATATATATATATATATATGTATATATATGTATATATGTATATATATGTATATATGTATATATACATATATATACATATATATACATATATACATATGTATATATCTGTATATATGTATATATATGTATATATATGTATATATATATACATATATATACATATATATATATATACATATACATATATACATATATATATATATATACATATGCAAATATATATGTATATACATATATACATATATATACATATACATATACATATATATGTATATACATATATATATATATACATATAGATATATATATGTATATATACATATATACATATGTATATATATATATATATTATATATATGTATACATACATACTTACATACATACATACATACATATATATAAGGTCAAGTTGAGGATTGAATATTTGAAACAATAATAGAAGATTTGATGATGCTTAGAGGAAGTGAATTAGAAGGATAAGTAGAGTATCATTCGATCAAGAAGGATCAAGTATACAAGCCAAAATTGAGATCTATAATCAGAAATTTAGTTGCATTAGAAATTAGGTAATCTCATTGTTACTTTCTAACCATTGTATCAGTGATCTAAATCTCTTAACAAGTTGGCTTAACGTCTATTTGTAAATCCTTTAACATGGTGGCATTTCTAGATTGAAGTGTCTAAAGACCTCTAACAAGGCCACTCCTAATAGGGTGATTAAATCCTCTAACAAGGTCACACCTAATAGTGTGTTTGGTAACCTTTAATAGGGTTGGCTCCTAACAAGGCTCACTTCAGAAGAGTGAAAATCAGTAACTAGTTGCAATTGGTGGCTTTTCCCAAATTGGGTTTCCATGTTAAATTTTGGTGTCACTTGTGTTCATGTTGTTTCTTTTATGTGTATGCAACTTAGTTAAATAAGGTTAATCATAGATTATATCTTAAAAATTTTCATTTTAAGTAGTTATAAAGTTATTTCAATGTTTACTAAGTTACAACATTTGCAGTGTAAACCGAGTGCATGTGTGTTTGCCAACTTACAACATAATATAGTTTAAATCAGAGTTTTGATTTGTATTGACATATAAGGGATCTAGGATTTATTTTTGTAGTAATTGATTCACCCCTCCCATTTTAGTTACTCTTATATTTCCAACATCTCATCGGTAAATAGTATTGAAAAGTATTAAAAGCAAGTGAAGTTTGTGATTACTGATTCAAAACCATCTGCACCTTCTTAGTAGTCAATCCAATATATCTACAATTGGTATCAGAGATTTGGTCCTTGATTTGGAGCCCTAATTGCTTAGGGAAAAGATCTCAAGATGTATAGGAAAGAAGAGCCAAAGTTTAACAAGTATGGAGATTATTTTGGAGTGTGGGCTACTAGGATGAAATTGCACTTATCAAGACTTAAAGACAATGTACAAAACTATCTTAGCACAAAATATATAGAACCAAGTGGAACTCTCTATGATGCATAGAAAAAGGAAATGGTAGTACACAAAATAGTTATGATAGAACTAACTAGTGCTTTGAAGAACTTAGAGTATGTTGATATTTAAAATTTGAAGACAACCAAGTAGATGCAGGACAAGCTCATGAAGGCAAATGGTGGAGATGAACATATTATAGAAGCTATATTAGAAGGATTCAAAGGAAAATTAGATTCCATGAGAATGAATGAAAATGAGATTATTGCTTAGTAAAGAGAAAGAATCAAGGAGATCATTGTTGCAATCAAAGGACCTAGAATAACCATTGAAGAAAGTGAAGTTGTAAGTAAAATTTTAAGAACCTTACCTAACCAATATGTAATTAGAGTTTTTGCCATACAAGAGAAGGGAATGATTGATGAAAGTAATATTTGTAAGGAAACTCAGGTGCAAAAATAGCTTCCTACACTAATCTCATAAGGAAAGTATGATGCAAATCCTATTAAAATATTCTACACTTATAGATTCAATATCATGTAAACAAAAATATTGCAACCAAACATGCATACAGAAAATAGACAGAGAAAGGAACACATAACACAAGGATTTTTTGGTGGGGAAAAACCTTTCGGTAAAACAACCCCACCCCTTTAGAACCTGCACAATGTATTATCTTCAACACGAGGTTAATACACTTGCAATGCAAGTTCAACATCAATAATAGAACACTCCAGTAGCTACTCACAGTACCAACAATACACCTTTTTCACATCACATCTCTTTGCAACCCTAAAAATGCTTATAACATGCACTTCACTTTAGGGGTACTCCCAAAAGGTAAACCGTATTAGGGTATTAGAGTGTACAGTACTCAAATATCTTAGTTGCCACATGTCTTCACCTATCATTGAATCTTCCTCACATAGCTCTCACGTGTCATAGGAATCTGTCATAACCATTTTAGTCATGATCTCCTTACACACAATTCAAGATGTTGATATGTCAACATTATTTGCAAGAAATACATTTTATAAAAAAAAAAAAAAGAATAGGAATTATACAAGGTTGAGACACCTTATTCCTAACAATATTACCATTAATTCTCTTATTGGTAGGCTAACAATGTTTGAACTAAGAAACTATGATAATAGTCAACCAATTGGTG
Organism: Cupressus sempervirens; assembly: GCA_028749045.1. NCBI lineage: Eukaryota > Viridiplantae > Streptophyta > Pinopsida > Cupressales > Cupressaceae > Cupressus > Cupressus sempervirens. The sequence continues at coordinate 255,540,653 of CM053784.1, read as the reverse complement.
GAGTGGCACTTTAAGCTTTAGCAAGTAAAGAATCACACTAAAGAAGAATATTTTTTGATGATGGAGTATATGAAGGTCTAGTAGTAGAAGAAAAAGAGCTAGAAGAGCTAGAAGTCTTGATCGCTAAAATGTTTCCCAAAGGAAAAGGTATATACAAAGGAAAGATTCTTATTGTATGTTGGAATTGTAGGAAAATTGGTCTTTTTTTACACAAATGTCCTAACAAACCAAGGAAAGAACAAAGGGAAGAAAAGGTGATCCAATAAAGAAAGAACAAACACTTTAAACAAAAAGGAGAGAAAGTGTGTTATATAGTTGAGGATGAAGATAATGAAAATGATACTAATGGAGATGATGAAGAAATAATTTTTATTGTGATGAAAGAAGAGCCATCTACTGACAAGGATTTTATCAGTGAAAAGAAGGTACTAATCTCAAGCATGGACAAGAATAATGATTGGATAATTGGAAATGGTTGTTCTCACTACATGATTGGAGACAAGGACAAATTTTAACCTATGGAAAATTCAATAAAATTTGGAAATGGATCACCCTATATTATCAAAGGAAAAGGTAAAATCAATCTAACTAGTGAAATTGTGTGTGATGAAATTTATTAGGTAGATAGTTTATAGTACAATCTTTTAAGTGTTTCTCAATTGAATAAAAAAGGTTTCAAATTCTATTTTAGTAATGGAAAATGCAAAATATTTGTAAAGGTTGGAAAATTGATTGCTACTGGTAAACAAATAAAAGGCAATCTTTTTAAGATACATGCCTCACTAGGTCATTGTCTAATTGATAAAATAAAAGAAATTTGGTTATGGCATAATAGAGTGTGTCATGTAACCTTTGATAACCTAGGAAAAGTAAGAAAAAAGAAAAATGTAAGAGGAATGTCGATAGTAAACAAACATGAAAATGTTGTAAGTAAAAAATGTCAATTTTGAAAAATGACTTGTTCAAGTTTTTCAAGTAAAGAATATTCAACTTAGAGCATATTGGATTTAGTAGACATAGATCTTTGTGGTGCCATTTGTCCTCAAAAACTATCATGGAGAAATTTTTTTAATATTATTTGTTGACGAATATTCAAGGATGATATTTTTCATGTTCTTAAAGTAAAAATTAGAAGAATTTGATATGTTTATAAAGTACAAGGCTAGAGTAGAGAAAGAAACAGAAAGAACTTTAAAAAACCTTAGACCATCTAGAGGAGATGAGATCACATCTAATGAGTTCAATCAATACTGTGAAGAAAACATAATCAAAAGATAACCAACAAGACTAATGATAGCCCAAGAGAATGATATTGGAGAAAGAAGAAACATATCCATAGTTGAATGTCCAAGAAATTTATTAAGTTAGAACAATTTACCAAGAAAATTCTAGAGAGAAGTTATTAGTACAACAATCTCCTCACTTAATTGAGTAGAACTCATAAAATGAGTAAGTAAAATGTCATATAAAATTTGGTATGGAAAAACACCCAATGTAAGCTATTTTAGAATTTTTAGAAGCAAGTATTACATTAAGAAGGATGAAACAAATGGAAAGTTTGACACTAAAAGTGAAGAACAAATGTTTATGGGATATTCACCATAAGAAAAACATAAAAATGTCTAAATTTGAAGACAAAAAAAAAGTTGAAAGTGCTAATGTGAAGATAGATGAATTCTTTGAATAGAATGAAGAAAATAGTAGGAAAAAACTAGAACAAGTACAAGATGAAGAGCAAAATCAAAATACATAACCTATGACACTAAGACACATTAGAATCAACAACAACTTGTTAGACATAATTGAAGACAACAATGAAGGAGTGATAACTAGAAGTCAACTAAGAGAAAGGAAAACAATATGTGTAATATTAAAAATAAATCCCAAAATGGTGAAAAATGCATTAAAGGATGAAGACTCGAAACAAGCTATAAAGGAAGAACTAGAATAAATTTAGACGAATAATAATTGGTCACTAGTTACTAGGCCTAAGAAATAAAATGTTATAGGAAAAAAGTGGGTTTTTAGAAACAAATTGAATGAAAGTGGAGAAGTAATAAGAAATAAGGCAAGATTGATCTACAAAGGCCATGCACAGAAAGAAAGATTAAATTATGGAGAAATGTTTGCACTAGTTGCTAGATTGGAAGGTGTAAGAATACTATTTCCATATGCAGCCTTTGAAGGATTGAAAGTCTATTAAAAGGATATGAAATCAACATTTTTGAATGGATTATTGGAAGAGAAAGTATACATTGAACAAACTAAAGGGTTCATCACTGAATAAGATAGACATTTGGTATAAAAACTACATAAGGCATTATATGGACTAAAACAGGCACCAAGAGCATGGCATGAGACGTTACATTCTTATTTGATCAAAATTAGATTCATAATCTAATGAATGATAACAATAATCTATATCTTAAGACTAAAAGTGAAAGCAGAGTCTTAATTGCTGAAATTTTTGTGGATGATATAGTCTTTGGAGGAGATGAAGCATTAAGTAAGTCATTTGCGGGAGAAATGAGGAATGAGTTTGAGATGTCTATTATTAGAGAAATAAAATATATATATATAATTCATGTAAAATAGATGAAAATGGGTATCTACATCAAGGTATGTACCTATATATGAGCAATGTTAGCATGCTAATAGAAACCAAATTTAAATAAAACTTCTACAAACTAAACAAAATTCATAAAATTCAAGATAGACTAAGATGAACTCTCAATTGAGAATATGAGCCATTAATGGACTCTCTCAATGAGAAGATCTCTTGTTGAGTGGCTTTGTCTAAATAGATAGGATGTATGCTCAAGCTTATGCTTCAAAAAGGGCTTCAAATGGAGTTGGAATTTGGGTGTGAGTGTATGGTTTTGATGTAAAATGGCTTCTTAAAATGGCATTATGACTTTACTTCATGGATGGTGTTATTTTGCAAAGGGGAAGGATCCAATTTATAGGCAAGAGGCTTGAGGGATTGAGGGCTAAGATGCAAGGATGGAAAAAAGCTCATGGAGGGCTCAGATTGCATGAGAGGAGAGCACATGGATTGTGCTTCCTTATAGCCAATCAGGGAGTGACACATGTCACAGGGTGAGAGGATGGAGGAAAGGGGAAGGATGAGTCAAAAAAGGAGGCTCAAGGGATAAAATCTTCATAAAGACCCTCATAATGGCTTGTAAGAGCAATAAAAGGGCTTGGAAGAGTCATTTATGGCCTAGTGGGCTTCATAAAGTTTTATGGTTGAGATATTTTGAAGGAGATGAGAGGAATTTCGACTTGGGCTTGATTAGGAGGGTTTTAAGCTTGCTTAGGATTGTGCAAATGATTAGACGATGGATTAGGATGGTTTAGGATTAGCTTAGGGATAGACATGTGGATGGCATTTAATGAGGGTGGGTGAAGGAGGAGATATTTTTTAACTTTGGCTTGGGTTAGTAAGTCTTAACCCATGTTTAGGGAATGTGACAAGGTTAGGAGGGGATTAGGATTAGGTTTAAAGACATCTTCTAAAAGAGTCTAGACTTCGGATGAGGATAAAGACTTTCTAGAATAGTCTAGAATTTCCAAGGATGAGGATGAAGACTTTCTAGAAGAGTCTAGAACTTCTTAGGATGAGGATGAATTAGATTTTTCGGAAATAAATAAAGTTTTATTTATTTCAAGGGTTTGGGTTGAGGAGATATTTATTAAAATTTTTTTAATAAACATGAGGATTAATATTTAATCTTAATTAAATATTTTGAGTTGGGATTAGGGGTAGGAAATGATGAGATTAGCCTTTAATCAAAATTAGAGAAGGATTAGAAGATTTTGGAAGACGTTAGTGGTCTTAAAGAAATTGGCCAAGTTTTGGGCAAAAAATAATTTTTTTTATTTATTTTGGATTTTTTGGTCAATTTATTAATTAAATAATTAATAAATAAGGAAATAATGTTTAAATAAGATTTAAACATTTTGGGGAGGGATTCCTTAATTAAATATTTTTAATTAAGATAAAGGGATTTAATGGCATAAAAATAAATAAATTAATTATATAAATAATTAATTAATAAATGATGATGTCATCAAGAAATTTTTTTTAGAAAATAAAATTATTATTTTCTAAAGGATTTTTAGGTGTCTACATTTTGCCCCTCTTTGATGTGATGCTGCAAGTGGCATGGCATCAAAGATAAGAAAATAAGATGCCCAAGGCTAGAGTAGAAGAGGAGAGAATGGACTATGAGATGACCCCTCAAGATGGCATTGGGGAGAAAAAGCGAGGCTCGATGGCTTCTTGAAAAGTAAAAGAATCTCGGATGAGCAAGGAAACTCAGATTGGCAAAGAGAAGGGGCTAAATTAGCTCAAACTCTCACTATGGGAGAATGATAAAGGAGAATTAGATGCATAAGAGGAAGCAAGCTTAAGACTTTAGGGAAGGTGGAGGATGAAGGAGCAGAGCACTATAAAAAGGAATCCAGGATAGGGAGATGGATGAGGGGATTATAAAGATGATGCAAATAGGATTTCAAAGAGTCAGATTGGCGAAAGATGGGTTTTGGAGATCCCTAGGACTAGGATTGTGGATCTCGAAAGATGAGGCTTGGTGGATTGATTTGGATTGGTTGATCCCTAAGACTAGGATTGTGGATCCCTAAAGCTAAAGGTGAGGAGTGATTCAAAGAGATACTGATGCATAAGCTGGGGTAGGAGAGACGGATGCTGGATATGGATGGGGGATAATGGAGATGAAGGAAAACCATTGAAGCTTTTTGAGTGGGGGGATACTTCAAAGAGAAGTACCACCATGTAGTTGAGCACTAGATTTGCTATAGGACTATTAGTTAATTGCCAAGGTTACCAAGAACATCAAGGCCTTTTCACCAACTTTCTAGAGGACTGATGAACTGACTCAAAGCAAACATGCAAGGATTGCCCCAGTATCACACATGAATCCTAGAGGAAGCAGTGTGGAAATGACACTGGGTAACCCACAAGCAGAAAAAAAAAGAAGCAAAAGACATGATCAAGACCTTACGCTCTGATTGCCTCATTCGCAGTATACCATGATATGGAAGATCGTGGCAACCTTAAGGAGGGAACAAGGAGATTGCTTGCAAAAGATATTTCAAGACCCAACAGGGAAGAGTCCAAATCAAAAGAAAGAAAAAATCTGAAAGAGAACCGTTTGCCAACAAGATGGGTAGGACGAGGTACTAACGGACCAAGATTAGACATGAGGAAAGCTGTATCCTACAAGGAATTATCAGAGAGCACCTAAGCTAGTGGATTTGGATGAGTGATGTGTCTGGCAAGCTAAACTAAGAAAGATAACACTTTGGTGACAGGAAATCTAGCTAAAGGATGCATTGGAATAGCTAACCAAGATGTGCGATGGGTGCAAGATGCTGATCAAGGATGAACTAAAATGAACGCTAGATAGATACAGTGGTACTAAGCTAAAGAGGATGTACAAGCTGATGGACCAAGGTATTTACAAGTGGGATAATCAAGATATGGTACAAGCTAACGGACCAATGATAGGTATGATATAGATGGATAAAAAGCTCAGGATGAGAGGATAGCAGGATGGCTCAATTTGGTGCAAGAGGCAGAAGCTAAGGATGAGGTGATAACGAAAGATATGGATTTGACAAGATGCATCCAATGATGATGATGGGGACAATGGTAAGGTTGGTGGTAGCTGAATGGATAGATGGTGCTAGAGTGAATGGCTAATGAGAGGATGACATTGGATTTGCATGAGGATAGCCTAGAGCGGGATACTAATGACAAGGGAGGATGGAAAAGACAAGATCTCCAAGGAATACAGTGCCCCCAGTTAGAAGATGACATGCGAAAGGAGGTCTTACAATGGATGTGATAGGATTGAAGCTAGGATAGAAAAGCTGAAGGCTAGGGAGATGGATGATAACTGGGATGATGGTGTGAGGTTGCAGAAGATAAGTAGATAGCTATAGATAAAAGCTGGAGGATGAAAGATAGGTGGATACATTAGAAGATGGAGCTGGATGGCAAGCTGTGACCAAAAGCATGAGGATGATAGGCTAAGCTGGGGATGGCTAGATTACGCATGATGCTTGTTTGCCAAGTTTTCATCATGGTACTTGTCCAAGGTGCTTGAATTGCCAATTTTTCACTAGTGGACGCTTTATTTTTCTTTACTTTTTTTTTTGACTTTTTTGATTTGGCACTTAGCTAGAATGATTTTGGCTTTCTTCAGCTATTTTTGGCTCATAGATGTTGGTAGGATGGATGAAAAAGGATTGGATTGAACAAGTGGAATGGTGGGTGGGAGTTTGACAGATAATGGATGTGAAGACATAAGGCTTGTGGGTAAATGGATGAGGAAAATGGAAAGATCATCATTGGCCCATACCTTGAGAGGTGATAAAGTAGTGGGAAAGATGGTTTTGAGCAAGGTTGAGGAGAAAATGGAGGAAGAGAAAGATAAGGACTAAAAGTAGAGTTGGAAGATGGAGGATGGGAAATTTAGGATAAGAAGCATATGGAGTAAAAGTGGATTGGGGGGATGAAGGATGCTTATATGGGGATTTGGATGAAGGATGGATGGATGAGGCTTTTTGAGTAGCATGAATGGATGCCAATTGAGATTTTTCTTTGAGATGCATTTCTTTTATGAGCATCTTGGGTATGCACATGATTTTTGACTTTTTTAGCTTGGGCTTTTGTGGCCTCTTGACTTTTTCTTTGATTGAGATTAAATGTTTTTTGTTTTGAACATGTATTTTAGAAGGGACATGTTGAGACTTGGATTTTTGTGGATTTTTAGATTTAAATGCTTTTGTATTTTGGCATCCAATATGCTTCTATTAGCCATGGGATAGGAACAAGAGCATGGAGGAGATGGAGGGATAATTGATGGAGTGATAGGGTTTAAAGGTTGGAAGGGATTCAAGGGTGAGTGCCTTTGATGATCTAGCTAGTGGATTTGAGGGGATGGAAGGATAGATTGGAACATAGGATATGGATGGATAGAATTGCCCAAAATGGATGGAGGGAAGGAAGGATATGGCTCCAAAATAGATGGAAATGGGGAAGGTGTAGGTCCCAAAATAGATGGAGGGTATAAAGGATTCATATTAGGTATGTAAGGACCCAAAATGGATGGAAAGGGTGTGGGATTTAGATAAGGGATATATGGACCCAAAATGGAGGGTTGGAGATAAGGAGTAGGATGAGGGCCCAAAATAGATGCAGAATAAGATGGATGGGAACTTTGGGGTGGATATGGAAGGACTTGGGACCATGCAGGAATAGCGAGGATACCAACATCTAGAAATACATTTTCATTTATTTTTTCAATATGATGTTCATTATTTGGAACACAAGATGTGAGTCCATTACTAGCTGAAGGAGTTGGAGCTTTGGATATGATAATTAGTTATTTTTCGATGGATCTATCATCATGGATTATGGGAGATGTATGATCATGAAGCAGAGGAGATGGGGGGATAGGATCTTGAGTTGGGTGGGTTGAGGGAAAGGGATCTTGAGATGGAGTAAGTAAGATGGTAGGATTTAGATATGGAGGGGATGGTAAAAGTGGATCATGTAGGGGAATAAGTGGGATGGCAAGATCTGTTGTTCTGTCGAAGGATATTTCAACATGCTTTTGGACAAGATCTTGATAGGAATGGATGGGAGTGGATGCATGAGGTTCATTATATGGGATTTGGATAATGCTTGGAGGAGGAGATGTGGATGGGATTTGGAGCGATTCGATGGGTGGTGGGAATTTGATGCTTGCAGGAAGTGAAAGGATTTTAAGAAATTTGATGGATGGTATGGGGATGATAGCTATGGGAGATGGGGATGATATTATAGATGGGGAAGCTTCATCATTGACTACCTCACATGGTTGGATTATATGACATGGCTTATCGACTGTTGGAGGTGGCCTTTCTTGTATTTCCTCTAGGAAATTCCTTGGAGACTCGTGTATCAAAGGTGGAGGTGGTGGATTGATAGGAATAGCTAGTGTGATGAGGGTGGAAGATTGGAAGCTTGGTTGATTGGGTGATGGAGGAGAAGCTAGGATATCAGATGGCATGACTAGATAGTTTGGAATAACTCTTGGATTTTGGGGGATGCTTGGGGGAATGTTTCTAAGGCTTTCAATATACCCATCATAGTCAACAAGATTTTCATCATCATTGGAATAGGAGGTGGCGGGAGCAAGGACAATACAATCGAACACATCATGATAGGTTTGGGATTTCATGTTTTGATGATGAGTCAGATGGGGATGGGGTCTTGCATATGGATGAACATGGAAGCTCATGGTTGGATTTGGATTAAGCATAGATTTTGGATTGGTTGATGAAGGATTTCCTAGGGAGAGTCAAATCTATATGACAGACCTAAGGAGGATTGGCTGGAGATTTTTGGCTTTTGTGTGGATGGAAGACTTCAAGGGCATGTTGTCAAAAAGTGAGAGTTTTGCTTTCCTGTGCACTAGATTTGCTGGTGGCTGTGTCAACTTGAGGATAGTCTAATGATCCTATGGGCATGACATGAGATTGACCACTTGTGGATCCTAACCTTTAGCTTAGGGTGCTGAGGGATAACAAGTGACAAAGCTAGATTACCCTAGACAAAGCTTTGTCAAAGGGATAATCTTGGTGAGGCTGGTGGATTGGTCAGATTGATTGGATAGCAAATTCTAGCAGAATGACAACAACTCTCTAAAGGCTTGGGTGTGATTTTGGATTGGGTTGCTAGCTGGCTAGGGGGGGATGATTTGGAGAGACTTTGGATTTGGGATTGTTCTAAAGCAAGGAACTAGATAGATTCGGTTGCAGCAGGGGAGCTTGGATGATTTTCTGATGAGGCAGTGACTACGCTAAGTATGCCTTGAGCTGGGAGATTTTAGCTTTTTTGGGATTTTGACCAAAGTTGAAAAACATTCATTCAAAAGCTATGAACAAACAAGTAGACAAAATTTTGGAGCAAGCACGTCAAACACACCAACATCCTAGGAAGCTTTCTACAAGGATGAAATTTGTTATAGCTAGGGATTCCTCGATATATGCAAGGTACTTGAGGCCCAAATCTGTAGATGAAACCAAAAAGATGTCACATAGCCAAGAGGAGCGGTAACCCACTTCTCCTCTTTCACTTCTCAAGGGTATCAAGTTCCTTGAGGCTTAGCCCGAGTGACAAAATCTTGATTCTAAGAGAGGTTTCTTTGGATTCACCTCCTAATTTTTATACTCCACCGAAACACTGGAGTTGAGGTCATCCCAAGGGGTGATGAAATCCCCAAGAAAGCCTCCTAAAAAGTGTAAAACAAGACCACATACATGATCTTGGGCTTTAAAAGATACACATTTATTCCAATTGGTGATTTAGATTTTGTAAGCTATGATTGAAGACACTTGTGATTATGGCATACAATGTTCATTCTAATTTGACAACATCGTCATCATAATGAAAGTCGAGAGATCGTCAACATAAGAAATGTGAGCGTCATTGAAAATGCATCCAAACCATGCAATTTTCATTGATTGTTAGGCATTCAAGATTGAGTGGGAGTTTTTTTTAAGCCCAAAACAAAGATGTGTGAAACTAAATTGCCAAGCGCGTGCCTGGAGGCCCTCCACGTCAAGATTTGTCCAATTTTTATGCCCAAATGAAGTGTGAGCGAGATTAATGTGCATTCAAGGAATTTTATAACTTAGAAAAACCACTAAAGACCCAAGTGATTGGAGTTTGATCTTTGTGGAGCACTTAACACACTCTTAGGTAGACCCAACCCCATAGATGGTGTTGAGATTGCAACCGATGGTTAAATTGATGGGTGATTAAAGAGGGTGAGTCCAACTACAAACTTACTCAAAGCATTTTTATTAGTTTTTATAACTTAGAAGATTTCAAAAATGTGGATTCTTTTTATGTCCCAAAAGATGATTATTTGATCTATGGCATTCAAGATTGGATTTGTTGTTTTAATCATGCATTCATAAAAAAACAAACTTGATTTTAATCCATGGCACTCAAGAGTGATTTTAGCAACATGCATTCAAAGACAAGTGATTAAACATTCAAGTTTTTTCCTTTGAGCATTCAAGATTGAGATTTTGTGTGTTTTTTTAAGAACTTTGAAGTGCTTTGTTTTAACCTTAGATCATTCAAGATTGCTTTGGACTCAAAAGTGAAAATGACTCTTTGGACTTTGGTTTTCATTCAAGATTTTGTGTTCTAGTTTGCATATTTTAAGCCAAAAAATGATATTCCTAGATTGTTTTGATGCATGAAAAACTAAGAAACATTCAAGATTTTGCAACAAGACATTTGTTTGGAACAAATAACAAAGCTTTTAGGACAATTTTGGCAACCATTTAGGACTCTTAGTTTTCATGAGATTTTTAAAAGAACTTTAAAATATTTGCAAATGAGGTTCATTTTATCCTTGATTGATTCTTTGAGTTTGATTTAGATTTTAGTGTGCACTTAGTGTTGATTTTGAACCTTTTGAAATGGAAACTTGAAGTTCTTTTTAAATTCCCAAAAATGAAATGTTCCTAACTTTGCATGAATGCATATAAAACCTTGATGTTGCAAGGATGCAAATGATTGGATTGGTTTAGTTTCACTTGTTAAAAGGCTTTTTTTTTTTTTTTTTTTTTTTGTAAATTTTTAGTTTTTAATGGATTTAAGTATGATTTAGGGGTTCATTTTAAGCACTAAAAAGAAGTGTGTATGATTTTTCTTCCTTAAAAAAAAATGGTCAAGATCTCCCACAAGAATAAGAACAAGAAGAAGTAGATGGAATAAGAAGAATATAGACAAGAAGAGGAAGAAGAATTTCAAGTGCTTTGTCCACCTATAAGCTTGAAAAATTTGCAAACACTATGAGATAGACTATGAGTTCCTTTGTCTTCTTCATGCTCATGTGGACCTACAAAACCAATTTATACAATCCTACCAATCACAAAAACAAGAAAAATTAGCCAAAATTAACAAATGACATACAAAACTTGACTAAAAAGGCTAATGAAGATGACCCATGCGGGGTCCCACCAGGCATGCCAAAATGTATATGAGCAATGTTAGTATGCTAATAGAAACCAAATTTAAATAAAGCTTCTACAAACTAAACAAAATTCAAAAACTTCAAGATAGACTAAGATGAACTCTCAATTGAGAATATGAGCCATTAATGGACTCTCTCAATGAGAAGCTCTCTTGTTGAGTGGATTTGTCTAAATAGATAGGATGTATGCTCAAGCTTATGCTTCAAAAAGGGCTTCAAATGGAGTTTGAATTTGGGTGTGAGTGTATGGTTTTGATGTAAAATGGCTTCTTAAAATGGCATTATGACTTTACTTCATGGATTGTGTTATTTTGCAAAGGGTAAGGATCCAATTTATAGGCAAGAGGCTTGAGGAATTGAGGGCTAAGATGCAAGGATGGGAAAAAGCTCATGGAGGGCTCAGATTGCATGAGAGGAGAGAACATGGATTGTGCTTCCTTATAGCCAATCAGGGAGTGACACATGTCACAGGGTGAGAGGATGGAGGAAAGGGGAAGGATGAGTCAACAAAGGAGGCTCAAGGGATAAAATCTTCATAAAGACCCTCATAAGGGCTTGTAAGAGCAATAAAAGGGCTTGGAAGAGTCATTTATGGCCTAGTGGGCTTCATAAAGTTTTATGGCTGAGATATTTTGAAGGAGATGAGAGGAATTTTGACTAGAGCTTGATTAGGAGGGTTTTAAGCTTTCTTAGGATTGTGTAAATGATTAGAGGATGGATTAGGATGGTTTAGGACTAGCTTAGGGATAGGCAAGTGGATGGAATTTAATGAAGGTGGGTGAAGGAGGAGATATTTGTTAACTTTGGCTTGGGTTAGTAAGTCTTAAACCATGTTTAGGGAATGTGACAAGGTTAGGAGGGGATTAGGATTAGGTTTAAAGACATCTTCTAGAAGAGTCTAGACTTTGGATGAGGATAAAGACTTTTTAGAATAGTCTAGAATTTCCTAGGATGAGGATGAAGTCTTTCTAGAAGAGTCTAGAACTTCTTAGGATGAGGATGAATTAGATTTTTAGGAAATAAATAATATTTTATTTATTTCAAGGGTTTGGGTTGAGGAGATATTTATTACAACTTTTTTAATAAACATGAGGATTAATATTTAATCTTAATTAAATATTTTGAGTTGGGATTAGGGGTAGGAAATGATGAGATTAGCCTTTAATCAAAATTAAAGAAGGATTAGAAGATTTTGGAAGAGGTTAGTGGTCTTAAGGAAATTGGCCAAGTTTTGGGCAAAAAATAGATTTTTTATTTATTTTGGGTTTCTTGGTCAATTTATTAATTAAATAATTAATAAATAAGGAAATAATGCTTAAATAAGATTTAAACATTTTTGGGAGGGATTCCTTAAGTAAATATTTTTAATTAAGATAAAGAGATTTAATGGCATAAAAATAAATAAATTAATTAATAAATGATGATGCCATCAAGTGTTGGCATTATGATACATTTTTGTCATTAGTTACAACACTTATTGGATTCTGAATGCTTACCGAGCTCTCACCGGAAGCCAAGCTTTATCTAGTTTTCAGTGTTTACCGAGTAATCAAGGTGAACAAAGAAGTCAGTGTTTACCGAGTAATCAAGGTGAACAAAGAAGTCAGTGTTTACCAAGTGATCAAGGTGAACAAAGCAACCAGTGTTTACCGAGTGTTCAAGGTAAAGAAAGGAATCAGTTTTGACCGAGTGAAGATGTACTAAGATGTAACCGAGAACTTCGTGATAACTGAGCTCCTAAGGTTATCAAGGAAATTAATTTTTACCGAGCTCAGACGGATATCAAGGAAACTAACTATCATCGAGTCACAAGGTTCTATGAAGTGTTTCCTTTGATCACCGAGCTACAGTTCAGATAGAAGTATTCACCGAGTGACATCTCTTCTACCGAGTCTCTAGTGGTTACCGAGTTCAGAACTACTCGAAGTGTTTAGTATGAACCGTGCCTTCACTTCTACCAAGTGCATGACAATGCCGAGTAACGCAGTGGACACCGAGTATCAGAAGGACACCGAGTTAGTTCAGTGAACCCGAGTTTTTACCTTGGGCTGACCTTGTATAGAGATTTGCACTTGTTGTTTTGCCGACCTTGCATGCATTGTTTACTTGGATGGTATATATATGTAATGTATTGTATCATTTAGATGAAAGGAAGTAAGAAATGAGATGAAAAGCAATTGCAATGGCAATAGAAATTGTAATTAATGAAACTGAGAAAGTGTGAAAGAAATACATGCGTGCGAAAGTATGTGTGCTGAGTTGTGAAGGTATTCAACAAGGTCGAATTTTGGAGCAGAAAAGTTTTATCTATCACATCAAGGTGAATCAGAGCATAGCAGATCTTATCAGCAATCAGTTGTAATCAGATCCACTGTTTCATTCTAACAGGTGAATCAATTTTTGTAAATCCTTTAACAAGGTAGACTTAACAGTCTTTTGTAAATCTCCTAACAGAGTGCATACTTTATTGTATGTTTGTAAATCCTCTAACAAGGTGGATCTAGCAATCCTTTGTGCTCCTAACAGGGCAGATCACCAGAAGTGGTCATTGTAAGCCTTAACCGGCCAACTTCATACTGCAGTAATGAAGCTTGTGGGTTTCATCCCCACCCTAGTTTTACTTTCTATTTGGAAGGTTTCTGAGTCACCAAATCTGTGTGTTCAAGTGTTGCAAATGATTTTGTTTCATGCTTACAGTAGGTTACTTGGATGAATGGTGAATATATCAATATACAGTTTTATTGTTTTAAATTTTAGAAGTTACTGATTCACCCCTCCCCTCTCAGTAACTTGTCATATCTTGAATATTTTCAACAATTGGTATCAAAGCTTTAAGGTTCTCAAGATAAAAGTTTCACAGCTTGAGCAAAGATCAAAGACAATGGAGATATTCAGACTTGACAAAACTATTGAGAATGAAAAGCTAGATCTGAAAATGGCCATGGCTCAACTCAATGAAGCAAAAGAGCATCTTTCACAATCTTTGAAAAGAAGAAAAGAACTTGCAAAGCAAATGAATGACCATCAGTATGTTGAAGAAAAGATTGAAGATCTCTCACCATCAAATAGTTCAGATGAAGCTGACAAAGAAATCAAAGAACTTTTAGAAAAGAATGGATCTCTGCAGGAAGATGTAAGAAAGCTCAAAAGGGAACAAGGAATCCAATCCATTAAGCTATGCAAAATCTTGGAGCAAAGGAACAAGGCAACTGAAGACTTAGAGGTAAGGAATAATCAATCCTCTCAGCTTGAAAATCTTGTAACTCAATTATCTAATGCAAATGAAGAAATTATGAATCTGAGATCTGAGAATGAGAATTTGAGAAATGACTTAATTACTGGAAGACAAATCAATGCAAGATTACAAAGTGATCTAATCTCTAAAAAACAAGTCAATGAGAGAATGGTAAAATCTTAAAAGGACATGGATCAATTGAATCTGCAAAATGAAGAAAACTTTCATAAACAAAATGGTAAAGCTGGCCTTGGATACAAGGAAGAAGGTGAATCCTCCAAACAGGATACTCAAAAGAATCAAAAACCTACTTGCAGCCACTGTGGTAAGTTAGGTCATACATCTAACAGATGTTGGAGCAATGGAAAAGGCAAATTTAATAGAAAGTGCTACAATTGCAATCAACATGGACACAAAGCCAATGAATGCAAAAAAAAACCAAAATTTGAAGGTAAATGTCACAAATGCCAAAAGCAAGGTCATAAGGCATCACAATGCAAATCCAAATCATTTAATCTAGCTGAACAACTTGTCAAAGCAATATTTGGTTGGGACTACAACACTTGGTGTAGATGTCATTATTGTGGAGAATATGGTCATACTGGCATAAACTGTGCAAGGAATCACCTAAGAAAAAGGGATACCACTGTAAGATGTTATACATGTACAGAACTTGGTCATATATCTAAAAACTGCATGAACATAAAGAAAGTCGAGGATGAGAAGAAAATCAAAGTAGACAATATTCGGAAATAAATGAAGCAGCAATGGATTCCAAAGTCTACCAAGCCAGATAATTCAAGTAATGGAATGGTCACTCAAGAAGTGAGTGACTCTCCCATTTCCAATTAAGACTCATCAGGATAAGACCAGGACTGTATTTACAAAGCAATATCCTAAGCAGTCCTAGAATGAAAATATGATCAAATCAGTATTTCAGATACATCAGGATCATGGTCGGTACATGACCTTACCGAGCTCAGTCGGGTGCAATAAGGCCTCTTTCACCAAGTTGCACTTACCGAGCATGGTTGGTTCTTCTCTTACCGAGTTAAGGGCGGTTTAACCTATTTTCTTTTGGTCACCGAGTTGCGAAGTTTAAGCCGAGCTAGTGGATGACAGTCTGTCGATCGCAGCTACCTTCGTACTGAACATTAATGGTGAATTTTTCATCAAAAGGGCAGATTTCAACCTCATTTTTCACTGCGAATTTGAGATTTACAAAAAGAGGGCTTTCAAACGAGTTCAAGTGAGTTGAAGAGAGTTTCCAACAAAGTATTCTTATGAAATCTTTTCACTCATCGAGCAGCAATGGCTTTCGCAAGCACCTGCAGCAGCAAGGCGAAGAAAGGATCCAAAATGCTTGTGAAGGGAACGGAATGGAAGGCACCGACGTTCAAGCTTGTTCTTGCCATCGCTGAATCACTCGACCCGCATGGAGCTCAATCACAGATTCCTCCAAAGGTACTTCTAATCAATGATATTCGTACTCATTTCAAGTGTACTGTGCAAGAAATAGGGACACTAGATATGGATAGCACCCTAGCCGAGTTATGCGTGGATGGAACCCTAAAACCTGAGTTCAAACATTTGGAAACCAAAGGCTTAACCCATATCCCGCATCTGCCAAGAAGTTTCCAAGTGAAATGGGTGAGGTATATCTTGAGCTGAGTGCATAATGGTCAGTTGTGGTTGGAACAACCAGTTTTGATAACCAAGAAGATGATTCACAAAATCACGGGTCTCCCGATGCTCAGCAAAGCCAAAACCACCAAAACCCTAGGACGTGATGAGTTACAGAAGAAAACCCAAGCTGAATGGGATGGAAGAGGTTTAAAGCTCAACAATGTTTCAGATATAGAACTGAAATTTGGTATTTATGTTATTGCATACAAACTGTATAGTTCCAATAGGCTGAATAGTGTACCTTGCGAGGCTGTAGATTTGGCATATAAAATTGTAAAGAAAAATATGGAGTTTGACCTAGCTGATGTGCTATTAAAACAATTCAATAAAAACATGGAAAGCATAAGGACTGCAAAGACAAACCCTTGTAAATTTGGTTCTTTGCTAGTTTGTTTATTTTTCTATGTACAGAAATTCTTTCCATCTAAGGGTGCAATTGTATGGAGGAAAGATACTCCAATTTTGTATCAAATAAATGAATTCATAGTAGAAATGGGTATGAATTTTGACAAAGTAATGGATAATTATTTTGAAGATTTCAAGGAAAGGATGAACAATAGATTCAGAATACCTCCAAAACTTGTTGAAGAGTATAAGGATGATGTCTATTTCATGGTTGACTGTGACAAGGTATACATACAAGCAGTTAAACACCGAGTTGCATGGGTGAAACCTCTTCCATATGAGGTAAATATTGATGAAACAAGGGATATCATTGAAGCACTGGTAAATGAGCTAGTAGACCCAAGGCAACGAATTTTTGGTACTTATGATGTAGCAAAGGCCAGAATTGAACTGGAAATCAAAATTCCATAGGCCATCAGCAAAGGTAAGAGGAAAGTGGCCAAACTGAAAACTGAAATGAGTCCTCTTGTGCTTACCGAGGGAAAAGGTGAAGATAAAGAAAGTGAAGAAGAAGAAGAAGGAGAAAAAGAATCAGAAAAAGAGAAACCGGTAAAGAAGAAAGGCAAGGTAATCATTACCAAGCCCAAGAAGCAGCCTACTACAGTATTCACTCGGAGGACAAGAAAAGGTATTCAGAAACCTATATTGGTCAAACCTGCACCTACATTCGAGCAAAGGCTCAAATCATTGGAAGAAGGAGCTGGCATCACAAATTTCAAGGCATTGAGATTTGAGACAAGGACTGATGCAAAGAAAATGCAAATTGAGGAACTGGTACTTAACAAAATGGGAAAATGGAAATACTCCCCAGACCAGATTGCTCCTCATATCTCTAAAGAACTACTGGAGAGAGTACAGCCAATATGGGAGTTAGCCACCAAGACGGTAAAAGATATATATGAGCAATCCCTGAAGAATCTTCGGCCTAGTCTCGCTGGAGCAGAGGTAAAATCTGAATTGAAAACCTATGAAGGTAAAATGATGATCAAATTCCACACTTGTTTGATTTTGATCAAAGATATAGAGCATGTTGTAAATGATGCTACAAACATGTGGAAAAACATCTATCATCTACATAAGCCCAGTGTAGACACAGTAGAAATAAAGGATGATGACAGCAGCAGCAGCAGTGATGAATCAGATAGCACTCCATCCATCACAGTTACACCAGGAGAGTTGCATGCAATGATGGAAGAGAAAGAGGAAGAAGACAAAGAGGAAGAAGCTGAAGAGGAAGATAAGGAGGATGATACGGTAAAAATTGCAGCAGCAGTTATTGCATCCCTTCCTCACTCCCCAGCCAAACCTGTGACATCATCAAGGTTGGAGTCAGCTTCAGCAGGTTCATCTACACCAGATTTACCATCTACACCTACCATATCTTAGCTCCAGGTATCATCAGTGGAAGTGACTACCACTTCATCTACCGAGCTGCATCCCTCTTCGTCTACCGAGCTGCACCCCTTTTCATCTACCGAGTTGGCCTCCTCGACTCCATCATCATCAGTTGGTATTGCTGTAAGTTCTCCAATTTTGACAACTCCAATTTGTTCTACAATTTTGTCGCCATCTACTTCAGGCACAATGAGCTTAGATACTATATTACCGAGTGTATCACCATTTTTGGCCAGCACTCTAATTTTTGACCCTGTACATACTCCTATTGGCACTCAAACCTCAAGCATCCCAGTTTTTACTGCTAGTCCTTCTGTCTCTACTATTGTGTCTATTCCAAAGGTCAAACCAGTCATCTCAGAAGTCAAACAAAAGCAACCATTAAGACTTATGATCACTGGAAAGGAAATTCCTGAAGACATTGACTTAGACACAGAGATAGTAATTCCAAAGATTGACTTTGATAATGCTACCATTGAAGAAATGAGGTATGCTAGTCAACTTATTGAGAAAAAGGCTACTCAGATGTAGTTAAGATCGGAAAGGGATAAGGAATATAGGATAATTGAGGAAGCCTGAAACATAATCACTGAGGCTATAGGTGTTGATGTTGATACTTCTCAACACATTTTGATTCAATTGGAAGAGGCAGTTAATAAATTCAATGAAGATGCCTCTGGACAAGAAAAGCTAATTGAGCGTGCAAAAAAGAAATTTGATAATAAGGTATTGGGGCACATTGCCCAGAACATTGCAATAAATCAGGTTGCATTAACCTCAGTTTTGGCAGATATGGAAAATTCTTTTAATAATGTAACATCTCTTTTTGCTAAGCTTTGTGATGTTACCGAGTACACTAAGGGAATAAGAGAGAAACTAAATAAAATTGATGAAGATCTGAAGGTGAGTGCATAGAACTTGAAACTTGACCCCAGTTCAAGCTCATCTCATCACCTCAGGATCAAATTTTTGTCAGAGAAGCAGGCAGAGCTGTTGAGAGAAGAGGCAAGGATCCGATCTACTTTGATAGATATCCAAAACATGATCCTTCCCATCATGGATTCAATGCAGAAGCACATTGCACATTCAAAGACATTGATCCATGATAATAACTTCTCCATTGCAGATCATGTGATTGAACTTTCGGCTGAAGTTCAAGTAGCTCTTTCCACCTGCAAAATTTTGCAAGAGAATTGGGATAAGACTCTCCAACTTATTCTCCAAGTACATTCAGAGTTCATCTCTCATTTTGGTGTTTCTATATAAGTATATATATTCTTTTATTCTTTGGCATTATTGTTAAAAAGGGGGAGATTATTGTTGGATATGTATACTATGGGTGAATAAGTGTTTTCAGAAAAATTGTACAAAGGAAGAGATATACAGCTCATGTAAATAATGTATGTACATTCTATGGGGGAGTTGTATATAACGAAGCTATGTATATTCAGAATCAGTCATCAGCATGTCAGATAAACTTTGTCTCATAAGTGTTTTTGTCACTAATGCCAAAGGGGGAGATTATTGGCATTATGATACATTTTTGTCATTAGTTACAACACTTATTGGATTCTGAATGCTTACCGAGCTCTCACCGGAAGTCAAGCTTTATCTAGTTCTCAGTGTTTACCGAGTAATCAAGGTGAACAAAGAAGTCAGTGTTTATCGAGTAATCAAGGTGAACAAAGAAGTCAGTGTTTATCGAGTGATCAAGGTGAACAAAGCAGCCAGTGTTTACCGAGTGTTCAAGGTAAAGAAAGGAATCAGTTTTGACCGAGTGAAGATGTACTAAGATGTAACCGAGAACTTCGTGATAACCGAGCTCCTGAGGTTATCAAGGAAATTAATTTTTACCGAGCTTAGACGGATATTAAGGAAACTAACTATCACTGAGTCACAAGGTTCTATCAAGTGTTTCCTTTGATCACCGAGCTACAGTTCAGATAGAAGTATTCACCGAGTGACATCTCTTCTACCGAGTCTCTAGTGGTTACCGAGTTCAAAACTATTCGAAGTGTTTAGTATGAACTGTGCCTTCACTTCTACCGAGTGCATGACGATGCCGAGTAACGCAGTGGACGCCGAGTATCAGAAGGACACCGAGTCAGTTTAGTGAACCCGAGTTTTTACCTTGGGCTGACTTTGTATAGAGATTTGCACTTGTTGTTTTGGCCGACCTTGCATGCATTGTTTATTTGGATGGTATATATATGTAATGTATTGTATCATTCAGATAAAAGGAAGTAAGAAATGAGATGAAAAGCAATTGCAATGGCAATAGAAATTGTAATTAATGAAACTGCGAAAGTGTGAAAGAAATGCATGCGTGCGAAAGTATGTGTGCTGAGTTGTGAAGGTATTCAGCAAGGTCAAATTTTGGAGCAGAAAATTTTTATCTATCACATCAAGGTGAATCAGAGCATAGCGGATCTTATCAGCAATCAGTTGTAATCAGATCCACTGTTTCATTCTAACAGGTGAATCAGTTTTTGTAAATCCTTTAACAAGGTAGACTTAACAGTCTTTTGTAAATCTCCTAACAGAGTGCATACTTTATTGTATGTTTGGAAATCCTCGAACAAGGTGGATCTAGCAATCCTTTGTGCTCCTAACAGGGCAGATCACCAGAAGTGGTCATTGTAAGCCTTAACCGGCCAACTTCATACTGCAGTAACGAAGCTTGTGGGTTTCATCCCCACCCTAGTTTTACTTTCTATTTGGAAGGTTTCTGGGTCACCAAATCTGTGTGTTCAAGTGTTGCAAATGATTTTGTTTCATGCTTACAGTAGGTTACTTGGATGAATGGTGAATATATCAGTATACAGTTTTATTGTTTGAAATTTTAGAAGTTACTGATTCACCCCTCCCCTCTCAGTAACTTGTCATATCTTGAATATTTCCAACATCAAGAACTTTTTTTCTGAAAATAAAAATATTATTTTCTAAAGGATTTTTAGGTGTCTACATGAGCAAGATCATGGTCAACCAAATTATGGCCTTAAGTGGCAGTGAAAAAGTAGTAAATCAAGGTTATGTTAACTTGATACATAATTTTAAAGTAGTTATGGGCTTTATATCAAAAAGTTTTAAGAAAAGAATTGTAGGAAATTGAATGTATTTTCTAAACTACTAGGCCTTATCTATAGAAAGAATAATTTGATTTGTCAAAATTTTGGATTTTAATGCAATACTACAAAACATTTAGGAAAAAAATTAAAAGCAGGTGTATGTTTGACCACCTTAATCAAAATCAAATGATAATATTTTTAAATTAAATTACAGATATAAAAATTAGAATCATGCCTGGATGTGACACATATTTTTGGCTATTTTTATTCCAAATAAATAATTTAATATAAATTTTCTACCATAACATTTTAGAATAAAAAACTCCCATGTCTGACTACCTTAACTAATTGAAAACTTTACAAAATTAAAATTTTCTTTCTTTTTACCTATACTAGGTGAAGCATAGAAGGTGATGCAACTTTTGGATTTCAAAAATGTTATACTATTTGAAAGTTATAGTTATTTTTCAATCAGTATGCCAATCAATAGTTTACAAAAATTTTCATTAAAATTAAATAATAAATAGTTATCGAACTCAGAATTTGACAACAATTATATCAATGGCATCTTGAGAGTATTATCCAAAAACTATTTTTGCTTCATTGAATTTAGATGAAAGAAATATTGTCAGATGGCTACTTGAAGTTTGAATGTCATTGAAACATGTCTCAAACACATTTTTTGAGTTGAGTAAAGAAATTTGGTAAATACCAGTCCTAATCATGTACTTGATCCAAAATCAATCACTCAATACTAGATCGGGTACCTAATTTCAAATTGGGTACACAAAATTTGGTGTCAAAAAAATAATTTCAAAAATTGATTGCCCAAATTTTGGAGGAAAATCAATTTGGCAAGTGTTAAACAACATTGTATATTATTATATATTACTATATTGCTATATATTAGTATATTTTAATAATAATTATTAAATATAATATAGTAATATATATGATTATTATTATTATTTTATTTTTATTATTATATAATCTAGTAATATATTATTATTATATTTAATATTGAGTCATATATTATTATATAGTAATGAGGTTGTAGGCTAGGGTAATTGGTGTAATGGGTTGAAGGGCCCCTCTCGACCCATAGCATCGATTATCCTATGACCTTATGGGCCCTAGGACCCCTAGGGAAACATGTCATGATGAAATGAGTCCAATAGGGTCATGGACTAGCCCACAATCCCATTGGACCCATTGCAGACACATGTCATGTTGTAATGTGTCCAATGGGGTCATGGGTTATCCTATGATCCCTTTGAACCATTCAAATGAATGAAATAGGTCCCTAAGGGTCCTAGGTCCCCTAGGGACATATGTTGTCATGAAATGCGTTGAAAATGGTCATAAGTTATCGTATGACCCTTTTCAACCCATTTGAATGAATAAAATAGGTTCTTAGGTATCCTAGGATCCCTAGGGACATATGTTGTTGTGAAATGCATCGAAAGGGTTCATAGGTTATCATATGAACCCTTTTAAACCATTTGAACAAATGAAATAGGTCCATAGGGTTTGTAGGACCCCTAGAGACACATGTTGTAATGAAATGCATTGAAAGGGGTCATAAGTTATCCTATGACCCCTTTCAACCCTTTTGAATGAATGAAGTAGGTCCTTAGGGGTCCTAGGACCCCTAGGGAAACATGTCATGAAATGTTTTGAAATAACCTATGACCCCTATTGAACCATTTGAACAAATGAAATAGGTCCCTAGGGGTCCTAGGACCCATAGGGGCACATGTTGTCATGAAATGAATTGAAAGGGGTCATAGGTTATCCTATGACCCCTTTCAACCCATTTGAATGAATGAAATAGGTCCCTAGGGGTCCTACGACCCCTAGGGACACATGTTGTCATGAAATACCTTGAAACGGGTCATAGGTAATCCTATGAACCCTTTTGACCCATTCGAACTAATGAAATAGCTCCCTAGAGGTCTTAGGACCCCTAGGGACACATGTTGTCTTGAAATGCATTCAAAGCCATCATAGGTTATCCTATGACCCCTTTCAACCCAATCTAAATAATGAAATAGTTTCTTAGGGGTTCTAGGACCCTTAGGGACACATGTCATGAAATTCATCAAAAGGAGTCATAGGTTATCCTAAGACCCCTAGGGGAAAGAACTAAATATGTCCCTAGGGGTCCTAGGATCCCTAGGGACAGATATTATCGTGGATTTTAACCCATTCAAATGAATGAAATAGGTCCCTAGGGGTGTTAGGACCCCTAGGGGCATATGTTGTCTTGAAATATGTCAAAAGGGGTCATAGGTTATCCTATGACTCAAGTGTCTTGAAATGCATCAAAAGGGGTCATAGGTTATCCTATGATCCCTTTCAACCCATTTGAATAAATAAAATAGGTCACTAGGGGTCCTAGACCCATGGGGACATATGTTGTCATGAAATGCATTGAATGGGGTCATAGGTTGTCTTATAACCCCTTTCGACCCATTCAAATGAATGAAAAAGGTCCCCAGGGATGTTAGGACCCTTAGGGACACATGTTGTGTTGACATTCATCGAAAGGGGTCATAGGTTATCATATGACCCCTTTTGACCTAGTCCAATGAATGAAATAGGTCTCTAAGCGTCCTAGGAGCCCTAGGGACACATGTTGTCACAAAATGTGTCAAAAGGGGTCATAACTTATCTTATTACCCCTTTCAAAATAGTCAAATAAATGAAATAGGTCCCTAGGGGTCCTAGGACCCCCAGGGACACATGTTATGAAATTTTTTGAAAGGGGTCATAGGTTATCCTATGACACCTTTCGACCCATTGGAACGAATGAAATAGGTATCTAGGGGTCCTAGAGACACATGTCATGAAATGCATCCCCTTTTGACCCATTCAAATGAATGAAATAGGTCCCTAGGGGTCCTAGGACCCCTAGAGACATATGTTGTCATGAAATGCATTGAAAGGGGTCATAGGCTATCATATGACCACTAGGTACCCATTCGAGTGAATGAAATAGGTCTGTAGGGGTCCTATGACCCCTAGGAACACATGTCATTAAATGCATCGAAAGGGGTTATAGGTTATCCTATGACCCCTTTCAATCCATTTGAATGAATGAAATAGGTCCCTAGGGGTCCTAAGACCCGTAGGGATATATATTATCATGAAATGCATTGAAAGGGTTCATAGGTTATCTTATGACCCCTAAGGACCGATTTGAATGAATGAAATAGGTCCCTAGGGGTCCTAGGACC
Organism: Cupressus sempervirens; assembly: GCA_028749045.1. NCBI lineage: Eukaryota > Viridiplantae > Streptophyta > Pinopsida > Cupressales > Cupressaceae > Cupressus > Cupressus sempervirens. Next base: position 255,516,556 of record CM053784.1, on the reverse strand, counting down.
CCTAGGGACACATGTTGTCATGAAATGCATCGAAAAGGGTCATATGTTATCTTATGACCTCTAGTGACCCATTTGACTATATTATATTTAATAATAATAATAATCATATATATTACTATAATAAAGTGCATCAGTTTGCAATGAAATTGAAATATATCAAATTTGGAACCAAAAGGTTTTCAAAAATGTGTTTCATCAAAAGGTCATAGTCAAAGATTAGCTTGAAGAAGTTTACAACCAGATTATCCAAGAGGGCATGAATGAAGAAACATATTCTCTTCAAAAGAATTTGCGGGAACAATGACAAGAATTGTGTTCTAGAGAAGAGATGTACTAGAGACAAAAATCTCGAGAATTATGGCTTCAGGATGGGGATAGAAATACTAAGTTCTTTCACAATTCAGCCAAACAAAAAATAATTAACAATACAATTTTTCATATCAAAGATGCCTCTGGCACCCTCCTAACTAATGAAAATCTTATCAGGAATGAAGGCATTAAATTTTTCAAGAATCTTCTTGCTCCTGATGTTTTCCCTTCCCCTACTACATCATAGGTTGATGAGCTCCTTGATTCCATTCCAATAGTGGTTTCAGAATAGGATAATGATATTATGATGGCTCCCTTTACTACACAAGAAATTCACAAAGTTGTCTTTTCTTTTCCACCTGACAAAGCTCCTAGGCCAGATGGTTTTTCTGCACTCTTTTATCAAAGTTGTTGGAATATAATTGGTTGGGATCTATGGGTGGCTATGGAAGAATATAGAAGGTCTAAATCCATGCTGAAATATTTTAATACCACAAATATTTCTATCATTCCAAAATTGAGGGATCCCCAAACTTTTGCGGATTTTAGACCAATCTCCTTGTGCAACTTATCCTATAAGATTATTATCAAAGCCATATATCTTAGGATTCAACATCTTATTCCATGTATTATTTCCCCAGAGGAAGGTGGATTTTTTTTGGGAAGGGAAACCATGGAAGGGGCTCTTGTGGCTCATGAAGTTCTTCATTCTATTAATTCAAAAAAGACTTCAAGTTTTGTCATAAAACTAGACATGATGAAAGCATATGATAGAGTCTCTTGGAAATTCTTACTGCAAGTACTTGCCAAATTAGGTTTTTCAAAAAATTGGTGCAAATGGATTAAGGAATGTATTTCGGGGGCTTGGTTTTCATTGATCATTAATGGGAACCCTGAGGGTTTGTTTCCTTCTACTCAAGGATTCGACAAGGGGACCCTTTATCTCTAGTTTCGTTTATTATTATGGCTGAAGCTTTCAGCAGGACCATCTCACATCAACACTTGTTTAATAAATGGAAAGGAGTTCTCATTTTAGGTACAAACATATCCATTACACATTCTCTTTTTGTGGATGATACTCTTTTGTTTGGCTTGTCAAATGTACAACAAGCTCGGCAAATTTTGTATACACTTGACCTGTATTCGGCAATGTCTGGTCTGATGGTTAATGCTTAGAAATCCAAGATTTACTTTTTTAATACTGTCAAATTAGTTTTCGATAAAGTTAAATAGGTCTTGGGTTTTTCAGAAGATTCCTTACCTTTAGTCTATTTGGACATTCCTTTTTTCATGGGCTCAAACAAATCTTCGTATTGGTCTTTAGTTATTCAGCATATCCAGAGTCAAATTGCATCTTGGAAAGTTAGATGGTTGTCACTGGTGGGAAGAATCTTGTTGATTAAGTCAGTTTTAGTTGCTATCCCTAACTATTTTATTGCTATCTTTAAGATTTCATCCAAAGTACTAGTTACAATTCAAAAATTGATTAAAGTTTTCCTCTGGTCGGGTAACCTGGATGATTCTTGAAAGATTCCATTGTATCTTTGCAAGATATGTCACAGACTCCTAATGTCGAAGGGGCGAGAATCCATGATATTTCATTCAAAAATGAGGCATTTGGTGGGAAATTGATTTGGCACATGTATTCTAGGTCTCAGTCCATGTGGCATAAAATTATTCAGCAAAAATATCTAGATAACAATGATCCTTCTAGAGTCTTAACGATCTTTAATCCTCCAAAAGGTTCGGTTGTTTGGGACTTTATGATAGCTTTGCGCAAAATCATAGTTGACTATATTTCCTGGGAAGTCAATAATGGACTTAGTATTAATTTTTGGAATGATTCCTGGAATGGTCTAATTCCCTTATCTAAAAGTGGGTTTTCTTTGAATATTATTCATGTTCTAGAGATCCATTGGGGGATCTAGTTGAATTAATATGTGTAATATGTTTCTGAATTCTCAAAAAAAATAGTTTGGAAAGACCCTAGTAAGTTGCCTCGTTCTTTTTAGGAAATTAACCAATTTCAAAATGTTTTGAATTCAAGATCAGTCTACTTCTCTGATGTCTAATATTGGATTTTTTGGGCTCCAACTAAGGATGGTAAGTATTCAGTGAAAGAGGGATACAAAATTCTACAAAAAAATGATTTGAATAAACCTATGTCCAAAGCTTTTTCATTTTGTTGGAATTCGGTATTTCTACCTAAAGCAGGTTGTTTCGCATGGATGGCATTAAAACAAAAGATTTTAACTAGTGATAGACTAAATAGATTGCAAATTGCTAAGCCTTTTAAATGTGTTCTTTGTAAGGAATAGGATGAAACTGTGGATCATTTGTTTGTCTCTTGCTCATTTTCTTATCATTGTTGGTGCTTTATTTTGAGCAAGCTTAAGTACTCTACTCCCTTGCCTAATAATCTTTTGGATCTATTTCAAGCCTGGCCAATTCTTTATCAAAAATCATTGTTTGCGAACCTATGGAAATTTCTTCCAGCTTTGGTAGTTTGGGCTATTTGGTGGGAAAGAAATAAGCATATTTTTAGAAAAGAATCCCTTTCATTAGAAATTGTCTTAAATGGTATTGAAAGATCTATCTCCAAAGTGACTAATGCCAGTTTGAAAAGGATTAAATTTAATCTAATTGTGACTCATTGGGATTCACAACTTGTCTAGGAATGGAAATTATTATTTATTCCTAATGGGTGGAAAATTAGAACATCACCAGCTCAGATCTTATTCAGGAAGAACAGTTGGAGACCTCCATCTTCTGGTTTTTGGAAGTTGAATTTTGATGGTGCTTCTAGAGGAAATCCTGGTCCTTTGGGTGTTGGGGTTTATATTCGAGATTCTTTTGGTAAGGTTGTAGCAATCAGAGTATCTCCTCTACCTATTGACACAAACAATATTGTTGAGGCTCATGCTTTGTTGGCTTGGCTTTTATTAGCTAAACAAGGTTGTCTTAATAGGTTACATATTGAAGGGGATTCTTCAATTATCATTGATGCTTGTATTCATAGATGCATTATTTCCTAGAAACTAAAGTATGTTCTCAATCAAATCTAGAGACTCCTTGATGAATGTTGGGAAGTTTTCCTTTCCCATACTTATCATGAAGGAAATAAAGTTGCAGATTCTTTTTATCAAATTTGGGATGTGATGGGGTTAATGTCTCTACTTTTCATTCTCTACCTTTTATTGAACAACATTAGGTTTTAAAAAATCTTATTCATCATGACATGGTAGTAGATGATAGTAGTAATGTTTGAGATAAGAAAGTTATCTTAAGATGTTGAGTATTTTTGTCTCATGTACCAGGCTATGCATCATCCTTAAGGAGCTGAGCTCCTTAGTATTTTTCATTGTGAGTCGAGCTCAATCAATTTTTCAGATGCCGAGCTCTTCAGGCTATAGGTGCTGAGTTATTTTGTAGTGCCAAGAGTACAACATCCTTTCAGGGGCCAAGTACGCATTCTTATAACTGATGCTGAGTTCTTCAAGCTTCAGGTGCCAAGTTCTTTAGTAGTGCCGAGTATACAGGATCCTCTCAGGTGTTGAGTTGGCAATCTGATAACTAGTGCTGAGTTCTTTAGCTATGTCTAGTTCTTTAGGCTTCAAGTGCCGAGTTCTTCAATAGTGCCGAGTATACAGGATCCTTTTAGATAACGAGTTGGTAATCTCATAATTGGTGTTGAGTTCTTTAGCTATGTTGAGTTCTTCAGGCTTTAGGTGCCAAGTTCTTCTGTAGTGCTGAGTATAGAGGATCCTTTCAGATGCTGAGTATGCATAAAAGTAATAGTGCCGAGTTACTGAGTGCTGAGAAACTGAGTCTTTAATTTAGATGCCAAGTTTTTTTGAGTGTCTCTGATGTCGAGTTATGCTTATCGTATGCAAATGAATTTAATGTCACATGCTTTTATTTAGAGTATTTACACTGACTTGACCTCCAAAGTACAATTTGCAAGATCCAAATATTTTATTATCTAATGATTTCCAATTTTGATGTCATGTTGGCCGATTGCTTCATGTGAACAAATTTGAATATTTAAGGAGTAACGTTTGCAGTACTATTTACAGGTAGGATTAGGACATCACTAGAGATATTAAATGACAAGTTTCAATTTGATTATTTAATAAGTCTCATCGCATCATCTTGAAAAAATTTGCAAATGCTAAATTAGGCAAGTTCAGTCTGTAAGCTGAGATTGTGTTGAAATATGAATTCTAGGTGGGATATTGATTTGGCGTGCACAACATGTCATATGGAACATCATTTAGTAATGCCAAAAAAATTTCAAATTTGGCTACAGCTGGTCTTAGATGAAGTTGTGCTTCCTAGGAATATAATGGATGAGGTGCTGAATCAAATGTTCACTATGAACTCACACTTGGTTAGTTCAGCCATTCGGTGCATCATTGTTGAGGAGCTTCTTTGTCCCTCAACACTTGTGTATTTATATCCTTCCCAAGTCATAACTATTTTCCTCTCCAATGCCATGGATCTTCTACAATATTCAAAGTTACTTCAAGGATTGGCTCGTAAGGTAATTCTGCCACATTTCTTACTGGATTATAAATTGGAGATGGCCATGAAAAAATATGATTTATGGAATGGTATGACTTTAGTAGGTGGTTTTTTTTCACATTTTCAAATCTTGCAAAAGCATAACTATTATATTATTCTTGAGGCAATGAAGAATTCCATAAATAACTACAATATCAATTATTGGAAACAATCTTTGCCTTCTGATCCACGGTTTTTGGGGTGAGTGAGTGGTGGAAAGAATCTTGTCAATTGGAATGGCCATGATTAATTTGTAGTCGGATCCTAATGTTTCAAACCCCACTCAGTTTAATGTATTAGCAGTAATTCCACAACCATTGGAATAGAATCTTTGGGATTCAATTAGTGTGCCTAACTCTGATTTAGATTGGCTTGTACATAATTTAGTTTCATGATTTGGCTATGGTATTCTCTTTTGATCTCTAGCTCTTCTGTTCATGTTCTTTCAGTTTGGGTAGAATTGCAAAGCAATGGTTCATCTCGCCAATTATCTTTTTTTCAATTGGAGGTATCTCTTATGTTGTAGCTCTAAGTTTATTTGCTACCAAACTTATTGTATATGTATTATGTAGAAGCTTAGAGTGGGTTATCCTAAGATGGGTGATAACCTTTTGTAATTATTTTCTATTAATATATACATACATTTAAACTTTAGGGATGATGCTGGGTTTTCTTCACTAATTCTTTCCCAGTTGACCTCGTTGAATCAGATTAATAAATATTATAGTGGCTTGCCATGTTTGCTTAAAAGTAATAATAATAATATACTAATAAATACTATTATATAATAATATACAATTTAGTTGTTGATTCCCACACTTTCCAAACCTTGATTTCCCTATGAAATTTGGTTGATCATTTCATGTACATGATATCTAATCTAGTGCCTGATCTTGAATTAGATACCTGATATCTGATCAGGTACCCAAAATACTAGAATACCTTTTACCAAAATATTCTCTCTCACTACAGACTTGATACTTACATTTTTTTGGGGCCATTTATCATGGGTTTGGAGAAAAAAGATTGTTTGGGGCCCATACGATAAAAAAGGTTGCTACAAGATTTGATTAGGTGTTTAGTATTATCATCTAAATGGGGAGCAGTAGTTGTCAAAAGACTAAATGCAAAAGGAAGGTATCAAATGAAAACATTGCAACACATAGGGAAAGGGATAAGGTAAATCATCGAAGGAAGAGACAAGGCATGTTAAATGTGAATGTGATGTATTGATTGAAGGTGAAATCATGGTCAGAAATGAATATGTTTAGTTGGAGAATGGATATGTATCAATTGATAATGATAATGCTAGGATTGAAAATATGGAGAATGAAAATTTACCAATACATAATGTAAATGCCATAATTGACCATGTCAAAAATGAAAATGCATAGGAATGTTATATATCTCCTAATTATAATTGAGATGAAGGTCTTAGAACATGAAAATGGATAATTAAAATTGGTGAAATAATTATTACCAATTTAGAAGGACAAAATTCACAAAGAACCATTTGATTATGGTCTTTAAGACTATATAAGATGTTTTTCGATAACAAGATAGTGGTGGAGAAATGTCAACATTTTATGAAATTATTGAAGATGCAAAAGATGAAACCTATGCTTTGCAAATTAAAGATTTGTGTCAATAAAAAAATGGAAAGAAATGCTATTGTTGTGAAGAATCTTTTCAATACTCTCAATAGCATTGGGAAAAATAGCAGGGAGAAGAATAAGAGAGCTACTTGAAGGATTATTACACCCTCTTTGGTAAGTCATCATTTGATAAAGGGTAGATATAGAAGAAAAACTTGTATTGACTTGAACCTAAATCATACCACTTTGAGAAGAGCACTTAGTAGGTGAGAGAGAATTGACAATACTCTTGAAAATGAAACATGGGATTTTGGTGGGAGACTTCCATGTTTTGATAAGAAGCTATCCAATGATGTGGAGCAAGAAATTACATAGTTTTGGCACTCTATCTCAAGAGTATCACCCAATGCTAAAGAGGTGTTGAAGTTGAGAATTGAAATTAGAGACCACATGCCACATTTTAAACATTATTTAGGTAAGTCAAACTACATATGTTCAAAAAATTTAGAGAGAGTCATCCAAGATTGCATATATCACAAAGGGCTTTTGAATCCTTGAAGCCATTTTATTGTGTGCCACTTAAAATTCAAAATACATGTTGTTTCCAATATCATGTGGAGTTTGGTATGCACCATGAACTATTACACTCCATTTAATCTATTTTGCATAGTAAAGAAATTTTGGAGAATTATGGTGCTAGTGGGCTTCCAAAATAATCAAGAGACTTGCTAGATCAATGTTTATGTCCTAGAGTTGATGGTTGTATCTTTTATAGAAATTATTTCTTAAATGAGAAGTGTTCATAATGTGGTGGATTATCTAAGTTTGACATGTGTTTCCATGACGGGTGCCAAAAAGATCTTGGGAAGACAATAGTAAAAAAATGGGTATATGAAATGGTGAAATACACATTGAAGAGTGGAGGTGAGGGCTCTAGATTTGAATTGGTTGCAAAAGAAATTAGTGTGGTTAGTTTTATTTCATATTTCAAGACAACTATTTTCTACAAGTATGAAAGGAATAGTCATAGGTCTTGGTGGTTTGATCAAAAATTTAGAATGTGTAAGGAGACATATCCCATTGGCACTATTTTATTAGTTGTTGACTTTGCAAAGAACTACTCATTACAGGCCCAAAATGAAACACAATCTCAATATTACAACTACATTAAGATTTCAATTTTTGTCCACATAACATATAGACATGCCCCTAATAGTGCAGGAGATAATCAAAAGATTATTAAAGAGTACATTTTTACATGAGTGATGATAGCTCTCATTGTCATGAGTTTTTGCAACATTGTTTCAAGAATTATTTTGATTTCTTATAGGAGTATGAAATTGCTATGGAGAGACATATCATTTGGTTAGATGATTGCATAGGTAAATTCAAGAATGCTTGCATGTTTTATTTGGAGCTTTTTTGAGTCCTACCATGGGAAAGGGGAATGTGATGGAGTAGGGTCCTGTGTGAAGAGAGCTCTAGTTAAGGAGCAATTGAAGATTTTAGGAGTAGTGCTTCTTAATGATTGTAGCATTATTGATTGGTGTAGTTAAACATTATCACAAGGGGGAATCTTGATTCAATAATACACATGTTCTTTTGGTTGCTTGAGGAAGGGTTCATAGGTGATAGATCAGATTGTGCTACTATTAGAGACTCATTAAAAATGCATTTATTTTGGAGCTCTAATTCTAGTACATGGACCATTTGGATATGATAGCTAGCTTTCTTTTGTCCTAGTTATTTTTAGTGTGATTGGAATAATTGTGAGTCAAGTGAGTTGGTGGAAACATGGGATCCACATTATCTTACTTCATTGTCTATCATACCCTTTATCAAAAATGATGATATGGAAAGTTCACTTGAGCATAAGCATATATTTGATCTTCTTTAGCCAAGACATATCTTTGTGATTGGCCAAATAAATTTTACAAAATGTCCATCATTTCATATATTTACCATCTTTACAACTTATATTCATTATAATTTCCTATACTCAGAAATTACAATTGTCCTTATAGTCTCTTCCCCTTTGACATGAATGAAAAAGGTGAGACAAAACTTTATATACATGCAAAAAATTGTGTTACCTATATTCCTCTATCAAGAATGCATACTAATAAGTGCCATGCACTTTCCAAATTTCTCTTCAAGTCATTAAACTCCTTGTCCCATGTATCCTTGATTGCTTTTGATGTGTTTATTAGTGCACATAAGCCATAGGACACCAATTCCTCTCCATTAAGATCAGAATAAATGAATATGGTGAAGGAATACTTTGTGTCAGTACATTCCTTAAGTTGTCTTTGCACATGGTCAGTTTTCAAGGTAAGGTGTTCCCTTAACAATGAAAATTTCTTTATGGTTCTTTCCTTCCTCAATTCAAGTAATTTCAATTCATCATGAATGTTTCTGATCCTTGCCTCCAAATATGTTATTTTTGCAAATGGATTTTGCAATTCATGCACAATACTCTTCAATTATGCCTCCTTCTCTTTGTTCTCTTTCTCAATGCCTATTGTATAATCAAATGATAAAGTTCATTTCCCATATAGTTCTTTTCCTTCTTGTATAATTTTTCTCTATACCTTGATGCAAGTATCAAGTATTGACAAATCACTTGTGATATTGTTGCGAACAATGCTAAATAAGTTAGCATCATGTGTGACCTGAGCTTTTGCTGTTGCAACTTCTATCAATATAGAGAATTTCTTATCAAATTATGTTATTGTCTTTCTAACTCTTTTCTCTATATTGGGTTCATCAATCTATATTTGGCAATGCCCTCCATCTTCTTTATCATTTTATCAAGTGTACCCAAGGCACTCTTGCTTATCTTACATGATTCTTTTGCAATATTAATTAGTGAAAAAAAATTAGAATTTTTTTTAATGTATGTTCATGTTACCATAGAATATTTTGGTATCATCTTGTGGCAATCCAATAATTAGTGCTTCAAGAGGAGATCTTGAAGTACTAGCTTGTGTTGTCTCTATTTCCTTGTTAGGTGTTTGCACAACTGCTACTTGTCTCTCCTCAACTAAAATTTTAGGTTCTTGTTGGTGTCGCAACTATGATGGTTCAACATCCATCTAATCTTTCTATTTTGGCACTACATCTTCTATTTCTTTGTCTTTATTCTCCTCTTCTTTTTATATTTTCTTAAAGGTAATAGTGTTGGATGTCACCCTATCTACTATGTTTGACCCGTTGGATACAATTGTTAATTGTGTATTATCTTTGATGTTACACAAATGTCATATCAGCCATTAGACAGAGTCTACCAAGCTCAGATGGTTAGCAAAGCAACTTATAGTGACTATCGAGCATTCCTGAACATTACTCAATAAGCTAGCTTTTATCGAACTCAATCGGTAAGAAAAGAAAAGTTATCTTTCACCGAGCTCACTTGGTAAGCAAAGAAAAGTTATCTTTTACCGAACTCACTTGGTAAGCAAAGAAAAGTTATCTTTTATCGAGCTCACTTGGTAAGCAAAGAAAAGTTATCTTTTACTGAGCTCACTCGGTAAGTGAAGAAAACTTATCTTTTACTGAGCTCACTCGGTAAACAAAGGAAGGTTAGTATTTACTGAGTTAACTTGGTCTCCGAAGGAAGTTGCAATCTTTGCAATGTTTACTGAGCTTCACTTGGTTCACACGGGGAAACCATTTTAAAGCAGTGGTCATCGAGCTGGGTCGGGCAGTAAAGAAATTTATGATTCTAAATAATTAAGTTTAATTGTTCTATGCAACTGACTAATTTATGTTTTTTTTTAGTTGTAATAAACTTATAATTGAGCCAACTTGACAATCTATAAGATATATATAAAAGGTCAAGTTGTGAATTCAATGTATGTAGAATTGTGTGGATGCATAAAAGTGCGAATGTATAAGCAATTACATGAGCAAATGTTGAGGAAGAATTTGTCATCCCTATGAAGCTATAAAGTTGCATTCAATTAGTGAGGATTTAATGAAGCAGAACAAAGATCTGTATTCAACAAAGATAAGTTGTATATTTCTCAGATCACTTCATTGTTGCTTTCTTATCATTGTAATAGTGATTCAAAATCTCTTAACAGAGTTGGTTTGACAGCCATTTTGTAAATCCTCTAACAAGGTGACAATTCAGTTGAATTTTTTTAAAGACCTCTCACAAGGCCACTTCTAACAAGGTGATCAAATTCTCTAACAGGGTCGTAACCTTTAACAGGGTTGGCTCCTAACAGGGCTCACTTCAGAAGAGTGAAAATTGGTAACTAGTTACTTGGTGGTTTTCCCAAATTGGGTTTCCACATTAAATCTGGTGTCTCTTGTGTTCATGTTATTTATTTATGCATGCATGTTAATCACTTTAAATGATTAATAAATTTAACAAAACATCTATTAATTTCAGTATTTATTTGTGTGGTTACCAAGTGTCAGCAGCAGTTGTATTTTAAGATGTCTAAGGTTCTATAGAAATAATTTTTGTGGTAACTGATTCACCCCTCCCCTCTCAGTTACTCCATCTCTATTTCTAGCAATTGGTATCAGAGCTTTTGGTGCTTGTAGGATAAGATTTCAAGGATCTAAGCCAAAGATTAGGATGTCTTACAAAAGGGAAATCTCAAGACTTAATAGAAATAACTTCTCAGCATGGCAAGGATTGATGAGACTTCACCTAGCATCCATTGGTGATACAGGACTGAAGTACCTTGATGAAAAATATGCAGAACCAACTAGTACACCATCTGTCAATGATAATGCTAAAAAGAAGACTCACAACATTATGATGATAGATATATCATCTTCTCTAAGTTATGAAGAATTTGATGATATCAAGGACTGCAAATCTTCCTTTGAAATGTGGGAAAAGCTGAAAGAGATCTATGGAGGAGATGATAATGTTAGAAGAGCCAAAGCAGAAAGTCTAAGAGGATAATTTGATCAAATGAGGATGAGAGAGGATGAAAACATTGCAAAATATGTTGAAAGAGTTAAAGCATGTGTCAGCGCAATCAAAGCTTCTAGAGGAGATATCAGTGAAGAGACAGTTATAAGAAAAGTTCTCAGAACTCTACTTCCCATTTATGCAATCAGAGTCTCTGCAATTTAGGAAAGAAGATGTGAAGCAAATCATAAGATAAATCTAGAGACTATAGTTGGAAGATTAACTGCATTTGAACTGGACAACTTTGATAACTATGTTCCAGCTTCCAAAAACATTGAATCAGCTTTTCAAGCCAAACTTTCACTCAAGGAGAAAGGCAAAAAGAAATCTCAGTCAAAAAGTGAAGATGAATCAAACCAAAGTTCAGACAGTGATCTTGAGGTAATTGAAGCCCTTCTAGCAAGGAAACATTCTAGAGGCAGAGGAAAATACAAAGGTAAAGTACTCCTAATTTTTTTTTCATGTGAAGAATTTGGTCATATTGCTGCTAGATGTCCAAACAAGTAGAATAAAGATGAAAAGGAATGGAATGGCAAGAAAGATTTCAAATCATTCAAGGACAAAGGAAAGAAAACATGTTTTATGGCTAAAGATTCTAATGACGATAATGATGAAGAAGAAGATGAGATTGTCTATATTGCTATGAAAGATGAATCTGATAGTGATGAAGAAATGGCACTCATTTCTCATATGAGAAAAAATGATACATGGATCATAGATAGTGGTTGCTCTCATCACATGACTGGTGACAAAACTAAGTTTGAATACTTTGAAGACTATGATGGTGGCAGTGTAAGATTTGGTAACAATGAACCTTGTTGTATAAAAGGAAGAGGAAGAATCCCTCTAACCAAAGAACTTATATGTGATAATGCCTTTTGGGTAGAAGGACTAAAGCATAATATGTTAAGTGTGGCACAGCTACTCAATAATGCAATCAAAGTAGAATTCATGCATGGTAAAACAAGACTGCTAGATGGGAAAGGAAAGCTAATTGGATCAGGCACTCAAACTAAAGGTAACTTGTTCTATCTTAAACTAGGTGAATTTTCATGTTTCATTGCTCAAGTTGAAAAAATTTGGTTATGTCATAAAAGGTTGTGTCATGTAAACTTTGATAATCTAGTAAAGATAAGCGAATTTAGAAAAGTAAAAGGCATTCCCAACATAAAGAAAACTGAGGTTGGTCTATGCAAAAATTTTCAAATTGGAAAGATGGGAAAGACTAGTTTTAAAAGTAAAAACTATCAGTCTGAAGATATATTAGAAATTGTACATACTGATTTATGTGGACCCATTGAAATTGAAAGCTATACTGGAGAAAAATTCTTCATTCTTTTTGTTGATGATTACTCAAGAATGAATACAATCATGTATTTAAGAAATAAATCAAAAGCATTTGAAAAGTTCAAATGGTATTTGGCCATAGTAGAAAAGGAAACAAGGAAAAGATTAAAATGCTTAAGATCAGACAAAGGTGGAGAATTCATTTCACATGAATTCAACAACTTTTGCATTGAAAGAGGAATCAAAAGATAGGTATCAACCCTTGGAATACCCCAACAGAATGGAATAGCTGAAAGAAGAAACAGATCCATCATGGATTGTGCAAGAACATTAATGATTGAAAAGAGCATTGCTATCAAATATTGGAAGGAAGCAATCAGCACCGCAGTCTACACCTTGAATTGAGTACAAATGAAGAAAGACTCATTCAAAACCTACTATGAGTTATGGTATGGCTATAAACCTAATGTAAGTTATCTTAAAGTATTTGGAAGTAAATGTTACATTTTGAAAGAATCTAGAAAAGGAAAATTTGATGTAAAAGGTGATGAAGGTATATTCCTTGGATACTCATGCACAAGTAAGGCATATAGATGTTTAAACTTTTCTACTCACAAAGTCATAGAAAATGCACATATGAAAGTTGATGAGTTTGCAAAAAGGACTAAAGAAGAAATCAAAAGGGAACTAGAAGATTATAAAAGTTTTATCTTCAGTGAACCTAATACAGTACTAGTTACATCAGAGAATCAGGAAACTTCTACTCCCGAGTCATCTGTAACCGAGTTATAGGAAGTTCAAACTGAGCCACAACAAACTAAGTTAAATTTAGTATCTATCAAGCAAGTATTTACCGAGAAAATATCTACCGAGAAAATATCTACTGAGCCAGAATAGAAAGATCCTGAAGTTAAAATGCAAAAAGATGATAATAAAATCCATTCAAAAGGAAAGGAACCTGTATTAGCTAAGTATGTCAGGAGACATCATTCAGCAGATTAGATCATTGGAGATAAATCTGAAAGAACCATGACAAGAAATAAGCTGAAAGGTACTTGTTTACTTGCTGATTTTGAACCTAGGAATATCAAATATGCATTGGAAAATGATAGTTGGATTGAGGCTATGAATGAAGAGATAGAGAAAATAGAGAAAAATAAGACATGGACTCTTGTACCCAGACATAAAGACAAAAATGTAATTGGAACCAACTGGGTATTCAGAAACAAGTTGGATGAAGATGGTAAGGTATCAAGAAACAAAGCTAGACTAGTATGCAAAGGATATGCTCAAGAAGAAGAAATAGACTATGGAGAAACTTTTGCTCCTATTGCAAGATTGGAAGGATTCAGAACCTTAGTAGCATATGCTGCTCACAAGGGTTTCAAAGTTTATCAGATGGATGTCAAATCAGCATTCCTCAATGGTATACTGGATGAAGAGGTTTAGATTGAACGACCTAAAGGTTTTATTAATCCAGATAAGAAGAACATGGTATGTAAATTACACAAGGCATTGTATAGTCTAAAACGAGCCCCTAGAGCATGGTATGAAAGATTGCATAACTATCTTATTCAGATTGGTTTTCAAAGAACTAATGATAAAGTAGCTTATATATTAAGAAAGGACCAGATAATAAGATTGTGTTGGCAGAAATATTTGTAGATGATACTATTTTCATAGGGAATGATTATCTATGCAAATAATTCTTAAAAGAAATGAACAAGGAATTTGAAATGTCTATGTTTGGTGAGATCAAATTCTTTGTTGGTCTTCAAATTCAACAGAATAAAAATGGTATCTACATTAATCAATCAAAGTACATCAAAGAGATATTGAAAAAGTTTGGAATGGAAGATTGTAAACCAGTTGGGACTCCTATGTGTACCGGATTAAAACTTACCAAAGAAGATGAATCAAAAGAAGTAGATCAAACATTGTATAGATCTATGATTGGAAAATTGCAGTATGTAGTTCATACAAGGCCAGATATTGCTCTTGCAGTTGGTATTGTAGCAAGATTTTCAGCAAAACCAAGAGAAAACCACTTGATGGCAATCAAAAGAATAATGAGATATTTGAAAGGAACTGAAGAGTATGGTTTATGGTATAAGTTTGGAAGAAATTTGGATTTGAAAGTGTTTACTGATGCTGATTGGGTAGGAAACCTTGATGACAGAAAAAAGTACAAGTGGAGGTGCATTCTTTCTTGAAAAAATATTGGTTTCTTGGACAAGCAAAAAGCAGAATTGTACATCTCAATCAACAGCAGAGGCAAAGTATGTTGTTGCAGCAGTAAACTACTCTAACATTGTTTGGTTTAAACACTTGTTGGAAGGCATGAAGATGGAAATCAAAGACCTAGTTGTTATGTTCTGTGATAATACAAGTGCAATCAACATATCTAAGAATCTAGTGATGCATTCCAAAACCAAGCACATTGCAATAAAATATCATTTTGTCAGAGAATTGGTGCAAGATAAGGAGATCAGATTCGAATATGTTCATACAAAGGACCAAATTGCTGACATATTCACAAAACCATTACCTAAGGATGCATTATTGTATCTAAGAGGTAAGTTAGGGATCACTCCCCTATCTGAAGTTCACTAAAATAAAGTTCTGGTGATGCATCAACTCATACCAAATTGAAGATCTATCAATTGATGCAACATAACCAGGAAACATTGCACATGAATTAGTTTATAGGTACACTGAAATTCATTTGAGTTTGAATTGTCTGTGGCATGTGTTGTCAAAGAGGGAGAGTTTATTACTGTCATATCTCTCTGAATTTTTTTCAAAACACAAGGAGATTACTGTAAGAGGGAGAGTTTTTCTATCTTAGAGGGAGAATTGTTATATTGACATGTTGTGTTTCCATGTAAGTAAAAGACTTGTTTACAAATTTCATTTCTGCTATGACATGTTGAGTTGCCATCAATGCCAAAGAGGGAGATTGTTGGATACAATTGTTAATTGTGTATTGTCTTCGATGTTACACAAATGCCATATCAGCCATTAGACAAAGTCTATCGAGCTCAGATGGTTAGCAAAGCAACTTATAGTGACTATCAAGCATTCCTAAACATTACTCAATAAGTTAGCTTTTACAGAACTCACTCGGTAAGCAAAGAAAAGTTATCTTTTACCGAGCTCACTCGGTAAGAAAAAAAAAGTTATCTTTTACCGAACTCACTCGGTAAGAAAAGAAAAGTTATCTTTTACCGAGCTCACTTAGTAAGCAAAGAAAAGTTATCTTTTACCGAGCTCATTTGGTAAGCAAAGAAAAGTTATCTTTTATCGAGCTCACTCGATAAACAAAGGAAGGTTAGTATTTATCGAGTTAACTTGGTCTTTGAAGGAAGTTGCAAGGTTTGCAATGTTTACCGAGCTTCACTTAGTTAACATGGGGAAACCATTTTAAAGCAGTGGTCACCGAGCTGGATCAGGCAGCAAAGAAATTTATGATTTGAAAGAATTAAGTTTAATTGTTCTGTGCAGTCAATTGATTTATGTTTTTTTTCAGTTCTTGTAAACTTGTAATTGAGCCGACTTGACAATCTATAAGGTATATATAAAAGGTCAAGTCATGAATTCAATGTATGTAAAATTGTGTGGATGCATAAAAGTGCGAATTTATAAGCAATTACATGAGCGAATGTTGAGGAAGAATTTTTCATCCCTATGAAGCTGCAAAGTTGCATTTGACTAGTAAGGATTTAATGAAGAAGAATAGAGATTTGTATTCAGCAAAGATAAGTTGCATATATCTCAGATCACTTCATTGTTTCTTTCTAATCATTGTAATAGTGATTCAAAATCTCTTAACAGAGTTGGTTTCACAGCCATTTTGTAAATCCTCTAACAAGGTTACAATTTAGTTGAATTGTTTTAAAGACCTCTCACAAGGCCACTTCTAACAAGGTGATCAAATCCTCTAACAAGGTCACACCTAACAGTGTGTTTTGTAACCTTTAACAGGGTTGGCTCCTAATAGGGCTCACTTCAGAAGAGTGAAAATTGGTAACTAGTTACTTGGTGGTTTTTCCCAAATTGGGTTTCTATGTTAAATCCGGTGTCTCTTGTGTTCATGTTATTTCTTTATGCATGCATGTTAATCACTTTAAATGCTTAATAAAGTTAACAGAACATCTATCAAGTTACAACATTTATTTGTGTGGTTACCAAGTGTCAGCAACAGCTGTATTTTAAGACATCTAAGGATCTGTAGAAATAATTTTTATGGTAACTGATTCACCCCTCCCCTCTCAGTTACTCCATCTCTATTTCTAACATCACCAATTAGTTGAATAGTCAAACTTTACACACACTAGTATAGGTACCAAAGATAATTCTATGGGTGTTATTTGATTATGCATAAGATTAGAGTCATTTTTAATTTTATTTTCCTCTTCATCCTCCTAGCTAATATAGTCTTCAATTAGATTGTCTCCATATTCCCAACTTCTGATTTCTTTGTATTAGTGGAGGGGTCAATTTTAAAAATTGCAAAGGGGTCTTCACTAATATCAATAGTGATAATAGCTCCCCCTAACACCATAGTGTCATCTTCTTCACTTGGTGCATCTCATGTGTCCATGATTGTATCATCATATTCTTCTTGTATTGTTGTTGCTACAATAGGTGTAGACTCTGTCAAGACTTTTACTAATGCATTTTATGTGTCATTGACAACTGAGTCATATTCTCTTCCCAGAATTAGTATGGATCTTTTCTTGTTCCTCAATAGTGGCTTAATCTTTTCTAATATAGCTTCTATTTTTCTTCACTTTGAATGTCAACAAGTTTTCTAACTACCTATTCTCTTAGCTTCTTGTCTTCTTCCTTAACTCTTGGCTTCTTTTCAATGAATTTTTTGTATAAGTCTTCTAGAATATTCCCATGAATATGTACAAGTAGTTTGTTGAAATCTATCATATTTCTTATTACTGCTTTCTTTAGTTGGCTCTTTTGCAATGGGTCATAAACATCATAATATTTGTTTAGCTATGTTAGTTTACCATCCTTAATTATAATTTGATTCATTTGAGAAAAATTAGGTTTCTAATTTTTTCTCTTTTTATCACTTCTTTTTTCCTCTTGAGGTTGTGGTTGTGTTTGTGGTGGTAGTGGTTTAATCTGGCCTCTCATCTTTCTTGGTGAACTTGACTTCTATGATGTGGCCTTGTTTCCTTCATAATTCATCAATACTTTTGGTTTCCTAATTGATCCTTGAGTATTGGCCATTTCTTACATAATTTTTCATCTTTTAGGGGTTACCTTTTCCTCTTTTTATTGTCTAACTGGTGCAAGTGTTATTGATGAAGCTAATCTTGTAGTTTTCCTTGAAAAATCTAGTGTACTTATCTCACTTATTACTATTAAATCCTCATCTTTTTTTCCTTCATATTCTATAGAGATGGAACTAATAGGTGCTACTTGAGTAGGTGTTTCTGATGATGGAATTCTTGGTGCAGCTAATAAAGGTTGCACTAACAATATGTTTCTTTTTCCTATTGCTCTCATGAGCTGTTGCAGTCCATTTTTCTTCTAAATATTCCTCATATGGTATTCCAGTCTTCTTGATTACTTTCCTTACCACTCCCTCAAAAATTTTTGTTGATGCCTTAGATGACAATAATTCTTGTGATTTTTTCATTGTTTCCTTTTTTGTTCCTCACTTCTCACTTTCATCATCAATTTATGCTTTTAATAATTCACTTGCATACTCAATAATCTTTGCCTTTGTCACTTCATATCCCAAAGGATCAAAAAACATAGCTCTAGGTACAAATACCTCCATGCAAGTCTTATCAGTTTCAATGTTGAAACAAATCTACTTCTTAAATCTCTCCACAACTAACTTTGGGATCCTTACTATGTTCCTCATTTCAGTTTGGAATGATCTTATAAAATTGTTTATTGCCATGACCACATAATTTTTAGTTGTCTTCCTATAGAAAAAGATTACTAATTCCATTGAACACTTGTCTAATTTTAATTCATAGTCTAGCATGTTTCTAAATCTTTTCCTGACATGGAAGAATAGGTATGTGATTAGGAATCCAAATCTGAAAGTCACATATTTTTTCTTATTAGTTTTCTCAAGATTGTCAAATAGTTGTTGCTTCAGAAACTCACAAAGATGAACCTTGACTTTGTCAATACATATCTTATATGCATCATTGATGAATCTTGTAGAGACTTCATTCTCTCTTTAACTAGAACTCATTTTATATGCTAAGAGTTTACTCACAAATCTTGCATCATCTTGTTCAATTAGGATTAGTTTTATACCTCTATTTTCTTCACATTTTCCTGGTTGATTGGAATTCTTCCTTTTTTTCTTAGGCCTCTCACCTCATTAATTAGATCACTTGTGATTTCAACTACTTGTTCACCTAACCAAAATTTATTATCATCTATTCTGCTTAGGATGACTCTAGACCATTCATCATTGTCAAATTCATAGTAAAATAGACATGATCCAATTTTCAGTTGACCTAAGTGGTTGAACTTATCCTTAAAACTCATATCTTTCTTATAAGCTTTCTTCAAATCCTTAGAAATTTCACTATCTCCTAAGGTCTCAAAATTGGAATGTATGTAAGATTGTACATCCTCTACAATCAATACTCCATCTACTATTTGCAAGAATGCCCTAGCAAGGTCGTCTCCGAGTTGTGCATTAATTAAACCCATTTTAAACTTATATTTAGGTTTCTCCATTATATCATTAAATAAATATTGATCCATTCTTATACATTTCCAATGACTTCACAATTGATATAGATAAATACTTCAAATCACTAATTTAGGGCTTTTGCAATAAGAAAGTCCAAATTTCTTCTTGAATAGTCCAATTCACCTTCAAGATGTGAAAGGTAAATAAAAAATTGTCCTCATACAAATGTGAAAATATGGCAAAAACAATATCTCTGAATTAAAAAGATAATCAAGTTACATGTTTTTATTTGATAGAAAGAGAGAGAAAGATGTGAATTGAAAGAGCTAAATATGGAGGGGGGAGAGAGGGAGCCCATACACATGCATTAACATTATGGTTCATCTTTCTAAGCTACTTTCAATACTCTATGGAAATGAATTTTGATAAAGCTTCTTCTCCAACAAGATCTTAAATTTCTTCATTCTATAATGAGTAGACTCATAAAAAATTATAGTAGATAATCCTATGTTCACGACATTATAATCAGTCATCCATTTGAGTGGATCCCTATTAATCTAGTGAGCTAGTAGAAATTTCACTTAAAATTATTTTATATGATCTTATAATTAATAATGAGCATTTATAAACATTTAGGTATGTAATTGAACATGATTAATAATTTTGATATCTATACATTAGTTTGCATGATGGGTGTGTGCATCAAGATGGTGGACAACCACCCTCTAGAAAAAATAAATGAATAACACAATTGGGTTATGTAAAAATTAAAAAATGTCCAGGCTTAGAAAAATATGTGAAAAATAAAATCTAATTGGGTTTTCAAGAACTATTATGTTCTTTAACACTTGATTGGGTTTTATAGAAGTTATATTTATCTGGCTTGCCTACAATTTTGGTCATTTCCAATGTTAAAAACTGCATAATAGATGCTAAAGGAGGTGGGAAAGAGTCATACCTTGATTGGGTTTTTCCCAAATAAGTCATATTTCAACATTAGCATCTGTTTGCATCAATGATGCCATGTAAACAATTCAAGTTTGCAAATTTTCAAACATTTTTGTTTATATTTCTTATTAAATTAGTGTTTTCTATTTTTATTTTTTTGGTTTAAATTTTTATATCACATGCTCCAAAGAATCCTAGAAAATGTCATAGAGATGAAAAACCGCCTAGTGCACAAATAACATAATCAAGCCACATAGCTACTATGGATGATGAAGGACAAAACCCTCACGTCATTGTGGGGTAGCCACAAAACCCTCAATGCACAACCATAAAATCCCCAAAAAGCACAACATCTAATACCACTTGTGAACCCTCAACAATCACTACTATCTATTAACCTTATGTGTCTCCCATTAGATCATGTAAACATTACACAAGAGGACCTTATCAACCACCTTACACAAAATAGCTCACACACTTCACAATTGGTCAATAGGTTAAATTCCTCTAGTCTTGATCATTGCTTAACCCTTGCCAATACAATAGATCAAATGGCCAATAATGCAAATGAGGTGTCTAGGGAGGTTATAAAATGGGGTTGATGGAGGGATAGGTGTTGTGCATTCTATGCATATAGGATATGACCAAGAAAAAGTTAATCACATACTTAAAAGTGATAAATGAGCTCTTTTAAATGATCATGTTGCTAATAACTCCCCTAGAAGAAACTACAAAAACCTTTCCTATACATTGCTGTATTCATATAGGATAAAATCATCTTTTTTGGATAGGTGGTGTATGGTATTTGACCTACCACCATATAATAATTATGAGGTGTCTTTATACTTTTGATAAAGTAGTATGGTGAGTTCATTGTTGGTGAGAAGCCAAATTAATTTAACATCTACTAATTCCAAGGCACATGAAGAAGATTTACACATGATAGACCATGGGATCATAGGGTGGTACAACCAAAAGATAGGAAGCATACAACAAGAAAAACCATGGCCAAATTGTGTTCCCAATAGTCATAAAGGAGTCTAGGGATTGTAGAATCTTTTTGTAGTTGCATCATTGATTGATGTTATTATTTAGCATGACACTCAATTAGCTAGAAGAGTGGATGGATCATCATTTGCAACATCTCCATTGTCATTAGATACGCCATTAGGGTTATCGCAATCTGTATCAACTCTATCATCATCTCATGCACCATCAAGATCATCCGTACCTATGTCACTTGTTGTCATAATTGATATCAAGTTATTGATGAAGAAAGGGGAATTATGTGTCATTTGTTCATCAGTCAAATGTTTGGCTTTTATTTCATCTTTTTTCCAAATATTTGGCAATAAATTAATAGGGGCATAATGGAACTAAGAAATAATAGTGACACGGAAGCTTATCAAATAGCAACTGGAATAATCAATGGAAGTAGTGTTAAGTGGTGAAATGTATTATCCAATGTAGACAAAGTCTTATCACAGAAGTAAATATCTTATCAGAGAAGTAGTAAAGTCAATTTTGAGGATTGTTCAAGAAGTTTCTAAGAGGATGAAATGATGTTATGGTGATCGATGGATCTAAGCTAGAATTAGCATTTGTGACATGCTTAAGGAAAGATGAACTCAAGAAAGAGTATCGTGACTAAAGTAAGTGGTTGAAATAAGGAAGTAGAGGAGAAGGTTGGTGATAGAGCTATCAAAGTGTAAAAGTAGAAAGTGGGTTGCAATCATAGAAGAATGATCAATGGTATGTTGTTGTATTGAAGATCTTTAAAGAATCTTGTAGAGCAAGGTAGTATTAATTATAGATTATTTTATTTCTGTTACCTTCTCACCATTATAATAATTGAAATCCATTGAAAGGGTGACCTTAATTGGTCTATTGTAAAACCTCTAAAAAGGTAGCATTCCTAGATTAGGGTGTTGAAATATTTAATCAAGGTTTCTCTTAGCAGAGTAAAGATCCTAATAGATCTAGAGGAGAATCTTGTAACAATGTACACTTGATAGTGTTTTGAAACCCTTAATTGGGTAAGCTCCTAATAGAGAGTATTCTAGAAGAGTATGACATTTGTGGGAACCATTCCCACACTGTGGTTTTCACTCAAATCAGTTTTCAATGAGATAAATACTAGTGTTACTATTATGTGAATTCTTTTACTGTTGTATGTTAATGTCTATGCACTTAATCGATAATAGTGTTATAGGTAGAATAAAGTCTATTTATTCTTATGTTGAAAACAATTGATTAATTGTGCATTATCTTTGATGTTAAAAAAAGTTTCATATCATTATCAATCAGTGTATGCCAAGCTAACTCAGGCATTGAATACAATTTTTTATATCTACCGAGCATTCTAGAGTTTACCATGTTTAGAAAATAGTGGCTACCGAGTTCACTCAGGTAACAAAGGAAAGTTTGAAAAAGTTGAATGTTAACTAAACTCACTCAGTTAATGAACAAAATGTTAGATGGAACTAGTGTTAACTAAGCTCACTTGGTTGTTAAAAGAACTTTGTGTATATGTAGTGTTAACCAAGTTCACTTGGTTAACTTAGGAAAATCATTTTTGAGTTGGTAACTACCAATAATGGTCAGCTAACGAAGGATTTTCTTGTTTTGGCATATTGAGTTTAATTGATTTAACTATTGGTTTTAGCCAACTAAGTAGATGAATATTAAGTATTCTAATTTTTATTCAAGTCATCTTGACAATGTGTATGTATGTATGTATGTATGTATGTATGTGTGTATGTATGTATGTGTGTGTGTGTATATATATATATATATATATATATATATATATATATATATATATATATATATATATATATATATATATATATATATAAGGTCAAGTTGAGGATTGAATGTGTGAAACAATAATAGAAGATTTGATGATTCTTAGAGGAAGTGAATTAGAAGGATAAACAAAGTATCCTTGTTGAGATGAAAATATACATTTGATTAGGAAGGGTCAGGTATACAAGCCAAAATTGATATTTGTAATTAAAAATTCAATTGCATCATAAATTAGGTAATCTCATTGTTACTTTCTAATGATTGTTGCAATGACCTAAATCTCTTAACCAAGTTGGCTTAACAACTATTTGTAAATCCTCTAACAAGGTGGCATTTCTAGTTTGAAGAGTCTAAAGACCTCTAACAAGGCCACTCCTGATAGGGTGATTAAATCCTCTAATAGGGTCACACTTGATAGTGTGTTTTGTAACCTTTAATAGGGTCGGCTCCTAACATGGCTCACTTTAGAAGAGTGAAAATCAATAACTAGTTGCAATCGGTGGTATTTACCAAATTGGGTTTCCACGTTAAATCTTGGTGTCACTTGTGTTGATATTGTATCTTTTATATGTATGCAACTAAGTTAAATAAGGTTAATCACAACCTATATCTTAAATATTCTCATATTAAGTAGTTACCGAGTTATTTTAGTGTTTACCAAGTTACAACTTTTTCTGGTGTAAACTAAGTGCATGTGTGTTTGTCAAGTTACAAAAAAACACAATTTAAATTAGAGTTTTGATTTGTATTGATATTGAAGGGATCATAGCTTTATTTTTGCAGTAATTGATTCACCCCTCCCCTCTTAGTTATTCCTCTTATATTTCAAACAATTGGTATCAAAGCTTTTGGTGCTTGCAAAAAATGTTTCAAGCATCTAAGCTAAAGATTAGGATGTCTTACATAACAGAGATTCCTAATTTGAATAGAGACAAATTTTTAGCATGGCAAGAACTTATGAAATTGCTTCTAGAAACCGTCAATGATTCAGGTTTGAAAAACTTAAAAATTTCTTAGAAAGCTCCTATTGGTACAATGACTATAGAAGAAATTATTGAAAAGAAAAGTCATAATATCATGATGATTGATATAGCACTAGCTCTTAGCTATGCTTAATTTGATGGAGTGAAAGGATGTGCTATTGCTCATGAAATGTAGACCAAACTGAAGGATCTTTATGGAGGTGATGATAATGTAAAAATAGCCAAGGGAGAAAGCTTGAGAAGCCAGTTTGATCAAATGAAAATGAGAGAAGATGAAAATATTGCAAAGTATGTTGATAGAAGCAAAGCCAGTGTTACTGTTATCAAAGCCTCTAGAGGAACAATTGATGATGTAATAGTGGTAAGAAAGGTACTCAGAACCCTTCTTCATATCTATGCAATTAGAGTGTCTGTTATTTAAGAAATGAGATGTGATCCAAATAATAACTTTGGATGCTTGTGTTGGAAGATTGACAACATTTGAACTAGATAAATATGATAATTATATTACTAGTTCTAGCAATCTTGAGCCTAAATTTGAAGCCGAGGTATCACTCAAGAAGAAAGCTAAAAAGCCTAAAAGAAAACAATCTAAAAGTGAAGAGGAAGA
This sequence comes from Cupressus sempervirens, assembly GCA_028749045.1. Classification (NCBI taxonomy): domain Eukaryota; kingdom Viridiplantae; phylum Streptophyta; class Pinopsida; order Cupressales; family Cupressaceae; genus Cupressus; species Cupressus sempervirens. The sequence continues at coordinate 255,491,829 of CM053784.1, read as the reverse complement.
TAGTCTTAAAAAATGATATTGAAACCATTGAAGCATTTCTTGCAAGAAGGTATCCCAGAGGCAAAGAAAATTATAAAGGTAAAATTCATTTAATTTTTTTCTCTTGTGAAGAAGTTAGACACATTACTGCAAGGTGCCCAAATAAAGAAGAAAAAGATGAAAATAAGAAAAAAAAGTATAAAGGAAAGAAGGATTTTAAGGACTACAAGGAAAAATGTAAGAAATCTTGTTTCATAGCTAAAGATTTAGATAGTGGTGAAATTGATGAAATGGTATATATTATTATAAAAGATGAATATGATGATGAAGGAGATAAAATGACACTTATCTCTCATGTTAGCAAAAATGATTCATGGATTATTGATAGTCATTGCTCACATCATATGACTATTGATAAAATAATATTTGAACACATGGATCATTATGATGGTGATAGTGTGAGATTTGGAAATAATTAACCTTGTTACATAAAGAGAAAATGTTGTATCTCACTAACCAATGAACTTAGATGTGACAATGCTTGTTGGGTTAAAGGACTTAAGCATAATCTACTGAGTGTGGCATAGTTGAATAATATTGGATTCAAGGTGGAATTCATGAATGGGAAGGCCAAACTGCTGGATGGAAAAGGAAATCTAGTTGGGTCTAGCAAACAAACAAAAGGTAACATATTCTACCTAGATCTTAGTGAAAGTTAATGTTTTATTGTTCGAGTACAAGAAAGTTGGTTATGGCATAAACTATTATCTCATGTAAAATGAGTGTGGCATAGTTGAATAATATTGGATTCAAGGTGGAATTCATGAATGGGAAGGCCAAATTGCTACATGAAAAAGGAAATATGGTTGGGTCTAGCAAACAAACAAAAGGTAATATATTCTACCTAGATCTTAGTGAAAGTTCATGTTTTATTGTTCAAGTAGAAGAAAGTTGGTTATGGCATAAAAGGTTATGTCATGTAAACTTTGATAATTTGGTGAAGATAAGAAAAAATAAAAGAGTAAGAAGTATTCCTAGTGCGAGGAAACCTGATATGGGCCTATGGAAAAAAAGACAGTTTGGAAAGATGAGAAAGACAAGTTTAAAAAGAAAAAAAACTATCATTGAGAAGAAGTCTTGGAGCTAGTTCATACAGACCTATGTTGGCCTATTGTAATATAAAGTTATAGTGGAGATGATTATTTAATTCTATTTTTTGATTATTATTCTATAATGATAACTGTAATGTTTCTAAAAGAAAAATCTAAAGCTTTTCAAAAGTTTAAATGGTATCTAGCAAGAGTAGAAAAAGAAATTGGAAAGAAGCTGAAATGTTTGAGATCAGAAAAAGGTTGCAAATTAATTTCCATTGAATTCATTGAATTTTGCATTGAAAATGGAATTAATTGACAAGTATCAGCTCTTGGTACACCTTAGTAGAATGGTATAGTTGAAAGAAGGAACAGATCCATCATGAATTGTGCAAGAACCTTTATGATAGAAAAGAGTGTTGCAATGAAATACTAGAAGGAAGTAATCAGTACTATAGTGCATACCTTGAAAAGAGTATAGTTGAAGAAAGACTCAAATAAAACTACTTATGAAATATGGTATGACTACAAACCCAATATAAGTTACTTGAAAGTGTTTGGTAACAAATGTTATATCTTGAAGGAATCTAGGAAAGGAAAATTTGATATCAAAGGTGATGAAGACATATTCCTAGGATACTCCTACAAAAGTAAAGCATACAAGTCTTTGAATCTAACTACTCATAAGATCATAGAAACTGCACATGTCAGGATTGATGAATTTGTAGAAAAGAGTGAAGAAAAAAGCAGTAGAGAACCTAAGGATTACGAAAAGTTTGTTTACTAGGAACCTGATACATTGCCAAATCTATCTAGAAGTTAGGAGGCCTCACCTCTTGAGTCCCCAAAATCTCCAAAATCTACCAAGTTGCAACCAATGCAACTTGATTGTTAGTCTGAAGGACCCAAGTCATAGTTAGATGCTATCAAGTTGTTGCTAGAGCAAACCAAGTCTGATGGAAATGAGTCACAGATAGTGGGACTCGAGCTTGATAGAGAAGATCATGAAGAGGTTAGTGGAATGAATTCCAAATCCAAAGTACCTATGTTAGAAAGATATTTCAAAAAGAACCATACAAAATAACCTATCTCATTTCCAAGATATCACATTCTTTTTGGATTCTGCACATCAATCTCACTCGATGCCAAAACTTGCAATGTGCCTTAGTTCATAGTGCATCACTATGTAACTTTGAAATTGTTGATCTTGGAATTGAATCATCAATGCAGTTAGCTCCATATGGGTGGGTGAACCCTAGTCATAGCCTTTCTCTAGACACAAAGATCCTGCATCATTCATGACCACCTCATACTGAAGAGTCTCTAAGGTGCTCTAAGTATATTTGGAGGTTGATTTTCTAAGGGTCATAACTCAGAGCTTTTGCGGGCTATCGATGAAATGTCAAATGTTATAGGATGGTCATGCCAAGGCCTACAATAACCTATCTCATTTCTAAAAGATCACATTCCATTTGGATTCAGCACACCAATCTCACTTGATGCCAAAATTTGTAGTTTGCCTTAGTTTATAGGGGCATCACTACATAACATTGAAACCATTGATCTTGGCATTGAATCATCAATACTATTAACTCTATATGGGCAAGTGAACCCTAGTGATACCCTTGTTCCATCCATGGAGAGCCTCCATCATTCATGGCCACCCTATACCAAAGAGTCTCGAAGGTGCTCTAAGTGTGTTTGGAGGTTGATCTTCTGAGGGTTGTAGCTCAAAGCTCATGGGGGCTATCCTTGAAACAATGAATACTATAGGAAATTCATGGCAAGGCCTACAATAACCTATCTCATTTATGAGAGATCACATTTTGTTTAGATTTGACACATCAATCTCACTCAATACCAAAACTTGCAATGTGCCTTAGTTCATAGGTGCATCACTGCATAACTTTGAAACCACTGATCTTGGCATCAAATCATCATTACCATTAACTTTGGATGGAAAGTGAACCCTAGCACTAGTACAAAAACAACAATATGTGACTAAAAAAACCACTTAAAATTGTATATATGTGACTAAAATCAATCAAGTGACTAATAGTAGTTAATATCCAATCATTTATAGCACTACTAAATATACTACTAAGTGATTTTAGTCATTGATTTTAATCTATGACTAAAATATACTACTAAATATACTACTAATTTAATAGTATATTCAGTAGTATATTTTAGTCACTAATTTTAATCTATGACTAAAATATATTGCTAAATATACTATTAAATGAGTAGTATATTTTAGTCACAGATTAAAATTAGTGACTAAAATTGCTTAGTAGTATATTCAGTAGTGCTATAAATGACTGGATATTAACCACTATTAGTCACTTGACTATTTTTTAGTAGCATATTTTAGTCACGGATCAAAATTAGTAACCAAAATCACTTAGTAGCATATTTAGTAGTGTTATAAAATGACTGGATATTAACTACTATTAGTCATTTAACTGATTTAAGTCATTGTCTTTGATCATTGATTTAGTCACACATTTAGTCATATAATTAACGGGTAAAAGTATAAAGTTTTGTCACCTTTTAGGCTAAGTTATAAAAACAATGGAATTTGAGTATTTCTATCTAGAGAGTAATTTTCTTCAAACATATGATCTAGATAAATTCATTCTAGCTAAGTTATATATGGTCTCACATTTTTCCAAGTGGAAATGTCTATTAAATGCATGTTTTATACAAGTTTGTATCCAATTACTTAAAAAATAAAATTATTTTTAAAAAGTGGCGTTTCAATGACTCTTACTATTTTTTATGATATTTTTTTCAATAACATATAAACACCATTTTATAGAGCTCAGAGTCAAGAACATTCCCATATAGATTTTAAAATGTTTTAATTAGATCTAGTATATTGCAATTAAAAAATTCTACAAGTACATAATTTAATACTTGAAAGGATGTTGATTTTTAAAGAAAAAGATAATAAATCATATCAAAAAATTTAAAAATTATATGGCATTCTAGAGGGGAGAGTCCACTTTTAGAATACATAATTGTTTTCCTAATTAGAATAGATTTGTTTTGAAAAATGTGGTGGGAGATGAAAACTATTGATTTTGGGTGAGTTGAAATTTGAATCATTATAAAAGAGAAAATATAGATCTAAAGCCAACTATTATTTTTTATTATGCTAGCTATGTATGTTATCTATAACATAGTTTGAGATCAAAGTTAAATAAGTTTATTTCCATCTAATTTTGTGGTGGGAACTAGACCCCTAATTTTCAACATTTTTAAGCAGCTAAAAAATTATTTACAAAAATTAGGAGAATGTATCAATTCTTATTCCAAATAATTATTAAAACTTATAATCCTAAAATTCATCCATTTCTGCACATTTCATTAGTTTACTTCGTTTCCAAATTCAAAATAATAATACCAATTTTATGACATTGAAGGTGAATAGTTATACTTTTGTTAGCCTTCTCCTTTACAAAAGGGTGACACAAGTTTGTGCTTTTACCCTAATAGTATATTTAATCACATATTTAGTCATAAATTTGAAAGTTGATTTAGTCATATATTTAGTTTTGTATGTAGTGATATATTTGGTCACATAATTAGTATATTCAGTAGCCTATTTAGTAGTATATTTAGTTATAATAGGGCATGACAGAATCAAGCCACCATCCTCCTACTTTAAAAGAAAGTGCTCTTCCCTTGAGCTAATACCCTTTCAAGAATAATCATATAATGTGTATGGCATTGTTGAGTACATATCTTAGCATATTTAGTAGTATATTTAGCTATAATAGGTTATGTATAGCATTGGGAGTTCTAGAGCTAGATGACTTGAAGTTGTTATCAATCCTATCTTTCATTATATCAAGTATTGCGAGGAGTACATTAGAATCTATACCTTTCTCAAAAATTTTAGCTTGCAATATCTGCATAGTCAAGTGCTTGCATTCAGTTACAAGCATTGCTCTTCCACTTATGGTTTTAAGTATTTCCTTAAATTTTAATGTCACAACACCAAGGTCATGCATCAAACATGCAGTTGCAACTACACATTCTACATCCACCTTTGACCATGTACTTACACAAAATAAATGCTTATTTTTAAGGAAAGAACATATGAAAAAAATTGATTATAAGGTATTTTTCATTTTGAAATAAAATGGTGACTACTAAGCCCACATGACATTGCACACAGATAAAGCATAAAAGAGTTTATTTTTAGGAGTAATAGTAGCCAAAAGGAAGTAAGTGGAAATGTATCAAGAACACTAAAACAATAATTACTTATATAGAAAAATTCAAAATTTTCCTTCAAGCCACATCAACAAGCACAAATAAGCATGCAATGTGTTCCATAGGCATGAATTATATTTCTATTGTTAAAATAAATTATCTTTAAAAATTGGACAACTAATTCCACCCACATTCTTTGGAGGTGACAACTTGTAAGATTCCATGTCAGAGAGGCTAAAGAGGTTTTATACATTATTGAAAACTTATTTTCTCTATTTTGTTGGTTAACACAAAGGTTCGAGTAAAAATTCATATCAAAATTTTAAGTACCAAATTACTGTTATATTTTACTACTATGGTCCACATGGAACATCATATAAAAGGAAACTCATAGTTGATAATTAAGGTTGAACAAGTTATTGAGGTTGTTGTAGTTGAGGTTGATTTTGTTGCTGGGTCTACCAAACTTGTGTTTCCTAGTGTACATTGGAATATTGCATCTGAGGTTATTGTTGTTGTTGGGGTTGCAACATTTGAGGCTTTTTTTGTTGATGAGGTTGTTGTAGTTCTGGCCGAGGATGTTGTAGTTTCTTTTGTTGCTCAAATTTTTTAGCATGACTGCTAGTTGCAAGATAACATAAAGTGGAAACCATAAGAAACTATATCATATTTATTTCAAATGATAGCATTTTAACTTAAAAGAGTGGCCTCTATTGAGAAAGTTGCATAAATTGAATGTCTAACATTAATCACAAAGTTTCAAGTGAAGCTAACAAGATTGAATAAAAGAATGTTGCTTAAAACCTTGATTTCACATGTCACATTATAATAATAATACTTGTATCCCTCTAGAGAAGTATGCCCTATCTAGACAAAAATTAGTAGTGCAAAAGTAGGTGCACTAACTAGTGTGACAAATATAGTAGTCTTGGTTTCAACAGACACAGAAAGTGCACTCGTGAAGTTAATTGTCACAATTCCTTGCGACTATGCTAAGAATGTCCATGGCTTTATCAAAAAAATATAACAATATTAATCTTATACCACATTAAAAATTCTAAATAAATAAACAGCTAAGTCATAAATGCATTACTGACTTGTTGTAGTCTAGATTATTGTGTTTGAGCCACTTGATAATAACCCTGAAAAATGAAAATCATGAATAAGTATTCTTAAGATATTTCACATTCATTGAACTAGTTTGAGTCATTGCATTTATTAACAATGTTTATCCTACACTTTCTTTTGTTGAGGGTGCATCAAGAGTGGTTGTTGCTAGGATTGAGTTGAAGCCTACACTAAAGGTGCTAGTACCAGAGGCAACTCTATCGACTATTGAAACAAAATATGTTGTTGGGGTTGAACATTGCTCTCCACAATAGGCACCTACTATTGTAATAGATAACTAGAGGGCTGCTATTGTGATAGTTGTTGCACTGACTATTTTTGTGATAGTTTCTAAGGTTGGGAAGGAATCTGTTAAAGAGAGGAAGCAACATTTCGCTAGATTAGAGACTAAGAAACATGAAACTACCCACATTTAGATGGTTGTTTATGAATCTAGTGCATGGCCAAATGGGGTTTGTTGAACATTTTATTGTAAAGATTGCAACTATTGACCATACTATTGGAAAAAATTAGTGACCTTACAAGAACCTTTATTTCTTGCATGGTATTAGCAAAAAAAACATTGTCACCATGTCTAGAGTAGTTTTTCTTGGAACGAACCTTTGTGGTTTGGAAAATGTTGTTTATAGCATAAATTAGTAGAATGAATTCCTCTTGTAGAACTCTATATGACTATAGATATTGGCCAGAGATGAAAAGGAAAATACATTTCCTACTTCATTGGACTAGAATTATACCAATGACTGATAATGAATGGCTCTTACATCATCTCATTTCTAAAGGTTATAATCCACCCGACTCTTATAAATCAAGATTTGGACAAAGTTCATATTGATCTTCAACATTCTATTTCTTGCCAAAGCTCATCCAAAAATGCTATTAAGGAAAATGCAATGGCTTTTCTAGATGTTTTTGAAGGCAGCTCGGATGAGGAATTGGTATTGGTCAAGCACATATAATCCTTTACTTATTTTTTGATCCATTCGTAATAGAGCTTGTATAGTTAATGATATTGTCACTAATACCTTTATGTTTATAGCATTTTAAACTTTGTTTACCTTATGTTACATAAATATTAATTATAGTAGGATGGTAGTAGATAGAATGCCCTGGTAGAAGGAGTTGGTTTAGGAACTTGCACAATGAATCTTGTTTATATGTATTTAACTTAATAGCCTTTCTATATAAGTTGAACAATGGACAAAGAATACTAGTTTTGATTTCCAGAGATAGTTATAGCTAAAATTAACTGGATGACCTCATAATTTAATGATCAAATATAATGTTAAATGACTAAGGAAGGAGAAAGGTATAGTCTCTTAGTCCTTCTCATCTGATATCATCCATTAGCTTTTAGATCTGTAGTGTATGAATACACACACATAGCTATGGGGTTAATGGTTGTTTATCCTAACAAAGAGCTGATGTCTAGCTATTTATTGTTGAGCCTAATGTGAATTTAGTCTCTCTGTTATGAATTTAAATATTAATGGAGTTGGTAGTTACTTTTGTGAATGTAGGCATGTATGAACAATAACTGATTTTAGCTACTTTTGTATGGTCTATAGAAAACTTCTCTCAATTGCAATTTTTACATAAATTGTTCTATTAAAATTAGGGTACTTTTGGACAATTATTTCCAGGATTTAATTTAATCTAATAAAATATATAATCTAGTTATTTATTTTGTTTAATCTGATCTAGCTATTTATTTTACTTAATTTGGGCTTATCCTCTGAGTATAAGTAGTAATTACTCATTTGCATTAAAAATCAATGAAACTTGTAATGATGTTGTAATGGTATTTATACTCATGAAGGATGGTCTTAATTTAGTGAAAATAGTTTATTGGGAATCTTCATACATATAGGAATGGTAGTAATTTTTAAATTTTGTTGAAGGATAAGATAATGCAAGAAGGTTGAAGCCAAACCAATCTAACAAATAGAGATCTATTTATTATTAATTATCTTTGATAAGTATAGAAAGAATTCTTGTAATAACATATTATTTTATCATTTCCCTATTTTTATTGTAGCCTTGGTGGTCACTTATCCTAAATTTATCTCACAAATAAATGATGATTCTAAGGTAAGATATGCTTGAGGTTATAATAACTTCTTGGCAAGATTAATCTATATCAGATAATCATGAGAAGATGGTGCCTCAAAATATTTTTTATCTATAAATAATTATTCTTGTGGATTAATATGAATTTGAGAAACCAATATTCTAGTTCACAATAACAATTGATCTTAGCTAGTTGTAGATAGTATTTTTAGGCATATATACATATATATATATATATATATATATATATATATATACACACACACACACACACACACACACACACACACACACACACACACAAAGAGAGAGAGAGAGAGAGAGAGAGAGAGAGAGAGAGAGAGAGATGGTTCCCCAATGTCAAATGAATGATGAAATGATCAAAAATGGAAATTGGATGAATAACTAAGATGGTTTTAGACACAATATGAATCAAGTAATATGTAAAATAAAAATTGGTTCTATTTAATGTATCCCACCAATAGGTGGTAAGCTATAAATAAAAAGGTTTTATTTAGTAATTTGGAAATGTAAATGAAAGCAATAAAGGTCTTTCATATCACCACTGGTCTAGGGTAGTCAAATAATGTTTACATATTGTTTCTAGATCGTATAAGTCCCAAGTTATTCTAGGGATCTTTTTCCCATTATTTTCTGTTAAAACTCTAACTTCAATACTCACACTAGTCAGACTGTATAGATTACACATTCTTCTTCTCTCATAGGATACCATTTCAAAGGTTATTAATACATTACCCTTGGTTAAGCATGATTAACTATCCTTGGTAAGGACCATTTGTTAAGCATTAACATTAACTAATTAGTTATGTTTCCTAAACATTAAATATCTCCTTCTAGGTGCCAATTTTGAGAAGGTATTGTGGGCTGACCTAGATAAGGTCATGTCCTGTTAAGTGACATGCCCTTTGGGTATGATATATGAGGTGGGTATAGTTGTAGTTAAAGAAAAGACAATTGAACATCAAGTCAGCTCCTATAAACAACTCTACCACAAATAGATTCTTGCTGTGATAATATATATATTTTAGAAGGACAATCAATATTGTCATCTCATTTCATGATTAGAGATAATTTTAAAAAACCATAGGCTTATAGAGCTTCTAAAACTAGACTATCTATATTGTTTAAAGATACTTAATTATAGTCACTATTGTAATTTGTAAAAGGTTTCATTTACATCTAATGCTACAACATTGGAAACTCTTGATCTATCTTTCTATGCAAGTGCAAAGAACCTTCTACACTTGGACTACCTACACTTTTTATGAGAATTCAAAATACACTACTATGAGAAGCTTGAGGATCTCCTACTCTTCTTGGGGGTCTCAACAATCTTGATACAACACATTATTGAAAGCTATAGAAAGTATCTAGCAGATCTTGTATGAAATATTTGGAAACCCTTGATTTTTCTTGCTACAAAAGTCTTTCCCATCTTCCATAGTTGGGCAACTTTCTAACTTTAAGAAATCTCACATTAAGATTCTATTACAAGATCGAGGCATTCTCTCCCCTACCAAAATTTCTAATTAATCTCAACATTGGATGTTGCTACAAGATGTAGAATATGTCTAGTGTATCCCAAATAAGAAATATGTGAACTCTTGAATTATCTATCTTTGATTTCTCATTTAACTAAGTTCATAATTAGAATGCCTATAATCTTTGAAGAAACTCACACTATATGACTAGGACAAGATTGAGTAATTTCCCACTCTTATAGGAGATCTTATAAATATCAAAGACACACATTGCTACAAGCTACAAAATATGCTCAATATCTCCTCTATGAGATACCTAGAGAACCTTAGTTTGTCTTTCTACTCGAATCTTGTTCAACTTCTAGAACTAAGAGAATGTATTCTTTAAAAAAATCATAGTGAAGCATTGTGATTAGATTGAGAAATTACATTCCCTTATATTGGGCTTCATAAATCTCAATGTCATATAGTTCCCCAAGCTATGGAAAATTTCCAATAAGTCTCACATGAGGCATTCAAAGATTTCAACTACCACAATTGGACCACTTCCAATATTTAAGAACTCCCAAACTAGACTACTATGAAGAAATCAAGAAATTGTTTGCACTCCCTAAAGGTATCACAAATAACCAAACCATGAGCTTCTACAAACTAAATAAACTATCCAGTATGTCTCATATGTGATGTTTCGGTATGATTGAGATTTTTTTTGCAAAAGTCTAATAAAATTCTACAGTTGGATTACATTCTATCCTAAGAGAACTTATAATGGACTATTGTGATGAGCTTTAGGAATTGCCATATCTACCAAAGAGTCACACTAGTCTCAAATTTAGTACAAAAATCTATCAAAACTTTCTAGTATTTCTCAAATGAGAAATTTGAGGACCGTTGATTTATCTTCATGCAAAAGTCTTACTAAACCTCCAAGGTTGGTCTCCATACATTCCTTGAGGGAAGTCATAATAAAGAATAGTAAAAGCTTGGAGCGGTTGTCTTCTCTTTGAAAAGGTCTTAATAATATCAATACTAGTTATTGCTGCAAATACAAAATATCTCCTTTATTTTTTATACATGTAAGTCAGAGACCACAAAACTATCTTTCTACAAAAGTAATACTTATCTTCTTTTGTATTAAAAGATATACCATCAAGACAATGCAAACTAGAAAATAGTGAGATGCTGGAGGAATCTCATAGAAAACTCACTTCAAATGGTTTTCATGTTGCTCACTTTAGTGCCAAAGATTGACTTAAGAACATCTCTAGCATCATTTACTAATATTATAAGAAATTTGCATTTTCATTTATATAATCTCAAAAAGTGGGAATAGAAAAGGAGTGCATTGGATACACAATGTTGCATGGAATGTGCAATGAGTAGATCTTAGCAAGAAGACTGTGTTCTCAATTTTCAAGTAGTGAGCCTCAATGTTGAATTATTCAGAATCTTCTAGATGGCTATCATATTACTCATTGCAAGCTATTTTTCGATACCTTAACACAATTATCAGCTAAATTTACTCAACATTAGCTAATCCAATTATTTGGAATATTCAATATTAACAGAACAATGTTAGTCATCCATCACTCCTCAATTACATGTTTAAATATTATTCATATTGAAAATACAATGCCCGTGTCTCTCTTACCATACTCTTGTATATTGGAATCTTGAATCAATATTGTCATCTCATACTCTAAAATATTATTCCTATTGGAGTAATTCCAAAAGTAGCCAATTAGAAGGCTTTGTGGGAAAATTGAACTCTACTAATAGGTCTTTTATTTCTTCAATGGTTTTGCTTTTCCATACAATAATCTAGGGAGAGCCTATGCAACAAGGAACAACTTCATAGGGAAAAAGGAAAAATACATTTGGATGTTATCATCATAGAATTTTATTCTTTGAGAGTTAGCTTTCAAACTTTTAAAGGGTGAAATACTATTTTGTAATTATGTTTTTAAAATTTCTCAAAGTAACAAGTTAGAAGATTGGGATGATGGGTTGTAGAAAAATTATGGCACACTATTGCAATATTTACAACTAGAAAAGCCTCAATAATTTTGAATTAGTAGTTTTTATGTACCACTATGAAAATGTGTGACAAAGTTACATACTAGTTGATCTATTACAAATGTAGAGAGAAGTAAAAGGCCATGCCTCTCTATGTATGACCAACTAAAAGATCAGGTGATGAAGATGAGTAACTGACTCACAATATTTGCTTGCAAATATAATGCAACTATTAATTCACCCCTGCTATCACTTATGGTTTGAACACCAATTTTAGTTTGAGATGCAAATTCCTTTGTAAGATCAATGTTTGAAATCAAAAGAGTTATGAGGGAGATCCAAAAATTCCATTTAGAAAGTCTATACAATTTTTTTATTAAAAAAATGCTTTTGATGGAGTTACATATTGGAATTGAATTTTGAGAAGACTTTAAAACCTTGTACATTAGGATAAAATGTAAACAATCACAAGAAATGAAAAACCCATGAAGAAACAAATATTTAACCCATAAAAAACATTAGGAAAGACAAATGATGAAATTGCAATCTTATAACACAATTGTTACTAAGATTTGATGTTGGAAAAAATTGAAAAAAATACTTAATTATGGCTCGACTTAAGCATGACCCAATTGCATTTAACTAGTAACAATGTACTTTATTCATAAATAACATTAGAAGATTGTTACCTGCAAAAAAATTGTTTTGTGCATAGCCTAGAAAAGTACAACTATCATTGTTGCAAGGTAAGTGCCCAAAACAACACCTATTGAGAATATTTCCTTCAACTTCCATCTATCAAGCAATGGAGATGGCTTAAGATGATCCTTTGATATGGTCATAATTGTACTTAAATAAAGACATGTTGGAAATATTCAAGACTATTCTAAGTTATTGAAAGGGGAGGGGTGAATCAGTGACTTCTAAAAATTTAACAATTTCAAATTCTTTTACCACTTAATTCATCACATCTGATCTAATTGCATGCATGAGAAACTAAAAACATGAAAGCATCCATAACACTTGAACACAAAGATTTGGTAACCCAGAAACCTTCCAAATACAAAGTAAAATGGGGGTGGAGATGATACCCACAAACTTTAGTACTGCAACATAAAGTTGGTCTGTTAACACTTAAACTAATCACTTTTGATTATCTATCTTGTTAGGAGCAAATAGGACTGCTAGGTCAACCTTGTGAGAGGATTTACAAACATACAATGAAGTATGCACTCAGTAAAGATATTTAGAGAGGACTATTAGGTCTACCTTGTTAGAGGATTTTGACTGGTTCACCTATTAGGATGAAGTAGTAGATCTCTGATTTGCAACTGAGTTTGTTGATAGAGATTCCTTAGTGTACTAATCACCTTTCTATGCCAGACTTTTCTTTACTGCTCCTTGTATTGATATGACCTTTATAATTTTTTATCTGCTACTATCATAACTTGAACTTTTTGCATCCACTTTACATTACATATGCTCACACATTCACATTCTTGCACTTTCTTTCTCTTTCTTACTTTTTCATACATTGAATATGATAGAATACATCACATATATATACCAATCCAAATTAAAAAATTACAATGTCAACCATGACAAAAGTTAACACAAATATTACAAAGTTAGACCACATGGAGATACTCAAGTTCTAAAGACTGACTCGATGATGTTCTCATACTCGACATCCACTATCATTACTTGGCATCGTCATGCTCTTAGTAGACATAGAAGCTTAGTGCATATTGATAACTTTCAAGTTATCTTGAACTTAGTCTATATTGGTGACTTGGTAGATATTGTGCAACTCAAAAAATACTAAATCACTTGGTTAACTAGAAGTAGCTTGGTTAACATTGGCTTTGCATCACCTAAACTACTAGCTCGGTAGATACTGCAATGCTCAATAAACATAGGCTTCACATCACATGATCTATGAACTTGGTAACCATTGATAAACTTGATATACACTAAAATGCTTAGTTTGAACTATTGGACTTCACACTAACTAAATTTTCTTGGTAACCATCAAAATTTGTTATAAAAACTTGGTAGCAACTATAGAACTTGATGGCTATTGAATTAGATGGAAAACACTATAAACTATTCAATGAGCTTGGTAGTTGTATAGAATCTAAATAAGTTTGTGTCACTAATAACAAACTTGACTAATATGTCAAAAATATCTCCCTTTGGTATTAGTGACAAAAGCACTTATTAGCCCAAAACTAAATACCTTGTATTTATCACCATGTGATACTAGCAACCATGGGCATGAGCCTAAAATTTGACGCTTTCCATTCGACACCTCAAACCAACATGTCTGAACCTTTCTTGACCTTGCTACTGCTGAATGCCATTTTCACTTGGTAACTTGATAGAACTTCAAAAAACATTGCAAGAAATTCAGTCAAGTTGCTTGATTGCATAGAAAATAGCTCTTTGCAATAGCACTTAAAAATTCATGGTAAGAAATGAATTTGATTCCATGCCTTTTGTTAAAAAAAATTCCATTAATGCTTAGTATGGAGGTAGATGAGTTGACATTATGCTTGATAGACTATCATCCACCACTGCTTTGTATTTATCACTCGGTGAAGTCTTTGTGACTCGGTGACTATAAGTGCCTTTGTTAGTCCTGACCTTGCTCAGTAGAGTCTATGACCTGACCTTACTTGGTAGAGAAGGTAACTCAGTAATAACTGATATCGATCTTGCTCGGTGATCCCCTTGTATCTTGTATATAGATTTGGATCTTTGTCACCTTTCAACTAGAACAAATTCAGAAGTCTTCTTTGATAGCCTAGTTCTAGTTCTTCCTTGATAACTTAATTAGGAATGGTATAGTCACCCAATTCTTGAGTGACTTGACCATCATTGCTAAGACTAGTATCCTCAGTAGACTTAGGAATCTATTTTTTTCTCATCTACTTTTGAATGTTATCAGTCTTTTCCTCATCTTCAATTTTACCAGTATTCATACAATTCTTGGCAAGATGGCCAAGTTTTGTACAAATGAAACATCTTTTAGTGGTATCTCTTTTCCTCATATGATGTTTAACACAATTCATACCAATGTGTCCAAATTCTCCACAGTAATAACATCTACACCAGGTATTGTAGTCCAACCAAATAATGCTTTCACAATTTGTTTTGTAGGATTTAATGTCTTTGTTTTGCATTCTAATGCCTTGTGTCCATGTTTCTTACATTTATGATAGTTGTCTTCAAATTTTTGTTTCTCTTTGCATTCATTAGCCTTATGACTATGCTGATTGCAATTGTAGCATTTTCCATTGAATTTTTCTTTTCCATTACTCCAACATTTGTTTGATGTATGACCTAACCTACCACAATGATTGCAAATAGGTCTTTGGTTCTTTTGAGCACCTTGTTTGGAGGATTCACCTTCTTCTTTGTATCCAATTCTTTCTTTTCCTTTTTTCCTATAGAGGTTTCTCTCACTTACTTGATCCATGTCTACTTGAGATTTCATCATTCTTTCATTAATTGGCTTCTCAGTGTTTAGGTCATTTCTCAATCTTTCACTAATTTTTTTTCAAATATCAGGTCATTTTTTATTCTTTCATTGATTTGTCTTTAAAAATTTAAATCATTCCTTATTCTTTCATTTTCAAATCTTACACTCATGATTTCCTCATTTGCATTAGAGAGCTAATCAATAACATTTTCTTGTTGAAGGGATTGGTTCTAGATTTCATTATTCCTTCCATCCATTTCTTCTTTTATCTTGTTTCTCTATTCCAAGATTTCACACAACCTTACTAACTGAATTTCTTATTCTCTTTTTAGCTTTCTTACTTCTTCTTGTAGGGAACCATTATTTTCTAAGATTTCTTTGATTGCATCATTTGCTTCATCTAAGCTACTTGAAGGGTGAAAGTCTTCAATTCTTTCTTCAATGTAGAGATGATCATTCATTTGATTTGCAAGTTCCTTCTTTTCAAGGATTGGGAAAGTTACTCCTTAGCTTTCTTGAGTTGGGAAATGGTCATTTCCAATCCAATTTTTCATTATCGATAGCTTTGTCAAGTCTGAATATCTCCATATCCTTGATCTTTGCTCAAACTATTAAACTTTCTTTTGAGAACCACAAAGCTCAGATACCAATTGTTGGAAATATTCACGACTATGCTAAGTTACTAAGAGGGGAGGGGTGAATTAGTAACTTCTAAAATTTTAACAATTTCAAATTCTTAATCTAGTAAATCAATTAGCACTTAATTCATCACATCTAATCTATTTGCATGCATGGGAAATTGAAAGCATGAAAGCATGTATAACACTTGAACACAAAGATTTGGGGACCTAGAAACCTTCCAAATAGAAAGTAAAACTAGGGTGGGGATGATACTGAAAAGCTTTAGTACTATAACATAAACTTGGCACGTTAAGGCTTACATTGATCACTTTTGATGATCTACTCTATTAGGAGAAAATAGGACTACTAGGTCCACCTTGTGAGTGTTAGAGGGTTTTGACTGGTGCACCTATTAGGATGAAGCAGTAGATCTCTGATTTGTAACTAAGTTTTCTGATGGAGATTCCTTAGTGTCCTGATCACCTTTCTGTGATAGATTTGACTTAGTTTCTCCTTGTACTAATATGGCCTTTATAATTCTTTATCTATTTCTATCAAAACTTGAACTTTTTGCATCCACATTACATTACATATGCTCACACATTCACATTCTTGCACTTTCTTTCTCTTTCTTACTTTTTCATACATTGGATGTGATACAATGCATCACATATATATACCAATCCAGATTACAAAATTAAAAAGTTGACGATGACAAAAGTTAACATAAATATTACAAAGTTGGCCTACATGAAGATACTTGAGTTTTGAAGATTGACTCTATGAGGTTTTGATACTCAACATCCACTATCACTACTTGGCATCATCATGCTCTTGATAGATGTAGAAGCTTGATCCACACTTATCACTTTCAATTAGTCTTGAACTTGGTCTACATTGGTGACTCAGTAGATAGTATGCAACTTAGAAAATAATGAATCACTTGGTTAACAAGAAGTAGCTTGGTTGACACTGGCTTTGCATCACCTAAACTACTAGCTCGATATATATTACAATGCTTGGTAAACATACACTTCACATCACATGAACTGTGAACTCGGTAACCACTGATAAACTTGGTATACAATAAAATGCTCAATTTGAACTACTAGACTTCACACTAATTAAATTTTCTTGGTAACCATTGGAATTAGTCCAAAAGACTTGGTAGCTACTGTAGAACTCGGTGGCTACTAAATTACATGGTAAACATTGTAAATTGTTCAATGAGCTTGGTATCTATGTAGAATCTAAATAATTGTGTGTCACTAATAACAAACTTGACTGATATGTCAACAAGACATACCCAAAATGAAAATAAATAACCATATGAATTATAGATGATTTCTTACAACTTTCAAAAGTATTGATAACAGGATTTTGGAGTTACAATTGTTTAGAATGGCAATGATTAAAACCATGAATAGAGAAAATCAGACTTCTAGATAAAGGCAATGAGCTTGAAGCCAAGTTGTTTCTATCAAACATGCAAGATATTGTGAGTCTATGTTGTTCATGTAACTATTAAATAAAAGTGAGAACAATGATAATATTTAAGCATTTAGTGTAGGATGAAAAAATGCAAGCTAAACTATAAATTTTTTGTGGTAATATTGCAAATGGATATTTATGTAGTCCAAAGAAAATTAACAATAATTTTCCCTCATTTCAAATAATCAGAGCCAAGACCTTAGTTATAGAGTGGTGCATACCACAATGTGAATGGTAATCAATACAACATAGATCTGCATTATCATAAAAATATCTTCGAAATTATTTTCTTAGTAATAATATAATGTTAAATTTTCAATAATAGATCAAGGAAAATTAGAAATACTAGCTCATATTTATCAAATACTTCAATATAATCATAGACCATCAAGATACTCAGGGATCAAAGAGTATCTTTTACATTTTGGATCAAATTTTATGATCTATATCAAAAAATAGATAGTAATAGGAGAGAAGAGTTCAATCTAACAAATCAAGGGAAATAATCATACAATCAAATCCAACCATGATTTTTACAAATATTACAAATTGTAGAAATTTTATGTCTACAAATCATCAAGGTTACAATGATTGTGACCATTGAAAAGATATTTTAGAATTTGGAAAAATGTTTTATTTAAAACTTCATAATTGATAATATGGATAACTGGACATTTGTAGAGCCTATATAGAGGCTGATAAGTTTAATCTATGGCATTGTATTGACCCACTATGTAATTCTTCATTCTTTGGAAAATGTAATGGGTAGTAATGACAACACTAATGATAACACTAAGTCCTAGTTTAGTAAGCACAATATCAGATGCACTTCTTGCAACATCTATTGTGTCTCCTACTACAATTCCAATATCTACCTTCTTGAGAGCAGGGGCATCATTCACTCCATCCCCAATCATTCCACATATGTATTTCATTTCTTGAGGCATCTTTTCAATTTCATATTTATGCTCTAAGAAAAATATATTAATAAACTATTAATTTAAAATCAATATATAAAAATATTTGAAATCTTACAAACACAAATATTTATATATATACCTAGGAACACTCCAACAAACCCATCAACTTCCTCAATGAGTCCATCTATTGGAAGTTTTGCAATGCTAGCATCTTTGTTGTTTCCTAGAAATGAAGATGGATACATATTTACACCCATTCTGAGCCTTCACCTCATCCCTTTAGAAATTTCAAGTTGGTCCCTTGATATATAGAAAACCAAAATGATATACCACTTCATTTGGGGAATACTTTAAAGGTAAGATTATACAGGTAGTGTATTGAGCTTCTATCTAATGTTATTAAACCACATATAGCATGGAATTTCCTTTAGTTTTTATGTTTCACTATTTATTTTACAAGTAGTTTGAATAAATATCTATAGCTAGGTTTGATAAAAAGGCTAAAAAAAAAAAAACAAAAACTAATAGAATATCTTGAATCTTAAATTATATTTTCTCATTTTAAAAGTTATACCTTGTTTGATAATAAATGGGTGCTAAGAGGGTCAAACTATTCAAGAATATATTTTCTCTATATATTCTTTCAATTCATCATTATATTGGTTTCATTTTTAATGGTCTATAAAATATAGGATCAATTGTATTAGTTCATATCTCTTCAAACATTAAAGAAATGTTGCATATATTTTGAATATAGTGAGATCAACTAGATATTCACATTTGTCTTTTAAAAAGTAGGCTATAGCACGATGAGTAAACATACATTTAAAGTAGGAATCACCCAATCCTTTACAGTTGTCAAAGGTTGAACCTAACTCAATCACACATCTAGTGGTTTGAATTTTTATGGATAACATAATTAAAGACCATACCATCATCCTCACCAATTGAACTAAAATCCTTCAACATTATTGATATGTTAAATTTAGATGGTAAAGTCAATAGGGTTCATAGGAGAATGTATCAACATTTTTGGTTAGTTAAAAAGTATAGTCGAGATGGTAAACCAAGTATTTAATGCTTTAGACATGTAAGAAAACTTGATTTGAAATAGTAAAAGAGCTGATATGGAGATGCTTGAATATTATTATTTGTTAATTGGATACATTAATTCTCTATTTTATATTTTTGTTTTGTGTACTAAATAATGGTGACAAAGCAAGCTAAGAGTAGAACAACACTTCTAATGCTAAATCTAACATTAGAATTAATGCCAATAATATCTTACAAATTATTAAATAGTTGTAGATGAGATGCTCAAAAGCAATATTAACTTCAAAAACAAATAAACACATAACACCGAATTTATGTGGGAAAAAACTTAGAGGGAAAATGTACACATAAAAATGTGAAGTTTGATTGTATTCCAATGACAAAGATTACAATAAACATAGAGTTCAAGGGTATGTGCAGGATCATGGTGTACCAAACTATGGCCTTAAGTGGCAGTGAAAAATCAGAAAATCAGGGTTATGTCAACTTGATACATAATTTTAAAGTGGTTATGGGCTTTATATCAAAAAGTTGTAAGAAAATAATCTCTAGGAAATTGAATTTAGTTTCTAAAATACTAGGCCTTATTAGGAGAAAAATATAATTGATTGGTCAAAAGTTTGAATTTTAATGCAGTACTACAAAAATTTCAGGGCAAAAATAAAAAGTACTGTGTATGTCTGACCACCTTAATCAAAATCAAATGATAATATTTTTTTAATATAATTATAGATATGAAAATTAGACTCATGCTCGGATGTGGCACATATTTTTTGGTATTTTTATTCCAAATAAATAATTAAATATGAATTTTCTACCAAAAAATTTTTGGAAAAAAAAGTCCCGTGTCTGACCACCTTAACTAATAGAAAATTTTACCAAATTTTAATTTTTTTTTCTTATACTAGGCAAAGCATAGAATGTGACACAACTTTTAGATTTAAAAAATGTTATACCGTTTGAAAATTTTAGCTGTTTTTCAATCAGTATGTCAATCAACACTTTATAATAATCTTCATTGATAATTAACTAATAAATACTTATCGATCTTAGAATTTGACAAAAATTATATTGATGGAATCTCGAGAGAGATATTAAAAAACCCTTTTCATTTCATTCAATTTCAATGAAAATAACATTGTCAAACGACTACTTGAAGTCTGAGTATCACTAAAACCCTCTTCAAACACATCTTTTGGGTTGACCAGGTAGGCTTGGTAAATTCCAAGCCTAATCGGATATCGGATTTCAAATCGGATATCTGATTTGAAATTGGATATCCGATATGACTAGGTGAATTTTCGTGAGAAATTTGAAATCCCAACCCATTTTGGAGAGAAAATCAGATTTAAGACTTATAGCGTATGATTTATAAATTATTTTTGTTATATTACTATGTAAATATGTATTATAATATTATATATATATATATATATATATATATATAATTACATAATGTAAAGATATAATATATAATATATTAATATATGATAATATATTAATATATGATAATATATTATGTTATTCTCATTATAATCTATAAATATAATTTATATTATTATTATTTTTACTAAATATAATAACGTAATATATATATATGTTATTAATATATATGTATATTATTAATATATATGAGTCAAAGGGGGTCATAGGTCTCTTCGACCCATTACATAACAACATATGTCCCTAGGGGTCCTAGGACCCCTAGTGACATATTAGAATCATTCTTATGGGTTGAAGGAGGTTATAGGTTGACTTATGACCTCTTTTGACGCATTACATGATGACATATGTCCTTGGTGGTCATAGGACCCCTAAGGACATATTAGAATCGTTCTTATGGGTCAAAGGGGGTCATAGGTTGACCTATAATCCCATTCAACCCATTAAATGATGACATATGTCCCTAGGGGTCTAGGACCCATAGGGACATATTAGAATCATTC
The DNA here is from genome assembly GCA_028749045.1 of Cupressus sempervirens. Taxonomy (NCBI): domain Eukaryota; kingdom Viridiplantae; phylum Streptophyta; class Pinopsida; order Cupressales; family Cupressaceae; genus Cupressus; species Cupressus sempervirens. The sequence continues at coordinate 255,470,304 of CM053784.1, read as the reverse complement.
TTATAGGTCAAAGGGGGTCATAGGTTGAGCTATGACCCCCTTTGACCCATTACATGATGACATATATCCCTACGGGTCGTAGCACCCCTAGGGACATATTAAAATCATTCATATGGGTCGAAGGGGCTCATAGGTTGAATTATGATCCCCTTCGACCCATTACATAATGACATATGTCCCTAGAGGTCCTAGGACCCCTAGGGACATATTAGAATCATTCTTATGGGTTGAAGGGGGTCACAGGTTGACCTATGACAACTTATGACCCCCTTTGACACATTACATAATGACATATGTCCCTATGGGTCTTGGGACCCCTAGGGACATATTAGAATCGTTTATATGGGTCAAAGGGGGTCATAGGTTGACCTTTGACACCGTTCGATCCATTTCATGAAGACATTTATCCCTAGGGGTCCTAGGACCCCTAGGGACATATTAGAATCATTTATATGGATCACAAGAGGTCATAGGGTGACCTAAGACCCCATTTGACCCATTAAATGATGACATATGTCCCTAGGGGTCCTAAGACCCATAAAAACATATTAGAATTATTCATATGGATCAAAGGAGATCATAGGTTGACCTATAAACCCCTTCGACCTATTAAATGAAGGCATATATCCCTAGGGGAGTTAGGGCCCCTATGGACATATTAGAATTGTTCATATGGATCAAAGAGAATGATGACATATGTCCCTAGGGGCCCTAGGAAACCCAGGGACATATTAGAATTGTTCATATGGGTGAAAGGGGGTCATAGGTTGACCCATGACTCCATTTAACCCATTACATGATAACATATGTGCTGAGGACCCTTAGGAACATATGAAAAATCATTATTATGGGTCAAAGGGGGTCATAGGTTGACCTATGACTCCCTTCGACACATTACATGACGACATATGTCCCTAGGGGTCCTAAGTCCCCTAGGGACATATTAGAATTGTTTATATGGATCGAAGGGGGTCATAAGTTGACCTATGATCCCCTTCGACCCATTAAATGATGACATGTGTCCCTAGCGGTCCTAGGACTGCTAGGGACATATTAGAATTGTTCATATGGGTCAAAGGGGGTCCTAGGTTGACCTATGACCCCCTTTGACCCATTACATGATGACATATGTCCCTACAACCCCTAGGGACATATGAGAATTGTTCTTATGGGTCAAAGGGGATCATAGGTTCACCCATGACCCCCTTCAATGCATTACATGATGACATATGTCCTTAGGGGTCCTAGGACCCATAGAGAAATATTAGAATCGTTCTTATGGGTCAAAGGTGGTCATAGGGTGACCCATGTCACCTTTGAACCCATTACATAACTACATATGTCCCTAGGGGTCTGACGTATTAGAATCATTCTTATGGGTCAAAAGAGGTCATAGGTCAACCTATGACCCCCTTTGACCCATTACATGATGACATATGTCCGTATAGGTCATACGACATCCAGGGACATATTAGAATTATTCATATGAGTCTTTGACCCATTACATGATGACATATGTCTCTAAGGGTCTTAGGACCCCTAGGGACATATTAGAATGCTTCTTATGGGTCAAAGGGGGTCAGAGGTTGACCTATGACCCCCTTCGACAAATTACATAATGACATACATTCAAAGGGGTCTTAGGAACCTTAGGGACATATTAGAATCGTTGTTATGGATCAAAGGGAGTCATAGGTTGACTTATGACCCCCTTTAACCCTTTACATGATGACATATGTTCCTAGGGGTCCTAGGACCCCTAAGGACATATTAGCATCATTCTTATGGGTCAAAGGGGGTCATAGGGTGGCCTATGACACCCTTCAACCCATTACATGACAACTGATGTCCCTAAGGGTCCTAGGACTCCTAAGAACATATTAGAATCATTCTTATGGGTCAAATGGGGTCATAGGTCAACCTATGACTCCCTTTGACACATTACATGATGAAATATGTCCCTACGGGTCATAGGACACCTCAAGACATCTTAGAATTATTCATATGGGTAAAATGGGGTCATAGGTTGACCTATGACCCCGTTCGACCCATTAAATGATGACATATGTCACTAAGGCTTCTAGGACCCCTAGGGACATATTAGAATTGTTCATTTGGGTCAAAGGAGGTCATAAGTTGACCTATGACCCCCTTTTACCCATTAAATGATGACATATGTCCCTAGGGGTCCTAGGACCCTTAGGGACATATTAGAATTGTTCATATGGGTCAAAGGGGGTAATAGGTTGACCTATGACACCCTTTGACCCATTACATGACGACGTATGTCCCTAGGACCCCTAAGGACATATGAGAATCGTTCTTATGGAGCAAAGGGTGTCATAGGTTGATCTATGACCCCCTTTGATCCATATGAATGATTTTAATATGTCCCTATGGGTCCTAGAACCCCTAGGGACATATTAGAATCAGTCATATGGATCGAAGGGGGTCATAGATTGATCTATGATCCCCTTCGACCCATTAAATGACAACATTTATATGAGAATAGTTCTTATTGGACAAAGGGGGTCATAGGTTGACCTATGACCCCCTTTGACGCATTACATGATGACATATGTCCCTAGAGGTCTTGAGATCCCTAGGAAAATATTAAAATCATTCTTATGGGTCAAAGGTGGTCATATATTGACCTATGACTCGCTTCAAACTATTACATGATGACATATGTCCCTAAGGGTCCTCAGAACCCTAGGGACATATTAGAATCATTCTTATAGATCTAAGGGGGTCATAGGTTGACCTATGACCCCCTTTGACCCATTACATGATGAAATATGTCCCTAGGAGTCATATGACCTCTTAGGGACATATTAGAATGCTTCTTATGGGTCAAAGGGGGTGATAGGTTGACCTATGACCCCCTTCGGCACATTACATGATGACATATGTCCAAAGGGGTCTTAGGTCCCCTAGAGACATATTAGAATCATTCTTATGGGTCAAAGGGGGTCATAGGTTGATCTATTATCCCCTTCGTCCCATTAAATGATGACATATGTCCCTAGGGGTCCTAGGACCCCTAGGGACATATTAGAATCATTCTAATTGTCAAAGGGCATTATAGGTTGACCTATGACCCCATTCAACCCATTACATGATGACATATGTCCCTAGGGGTCCTAGCACCTCTAGGGAAATATTAGAATCATTCATATGAGTTGAAGGGGGTCATAGGTTGACTTATCATCCCCTTCGACCCATTACATAATGACATATGTCCTTGGAGGTCCTAGGACCCTTAGGGACATATTAGAATCATTCTTATGGGTCAAAGGTGGTCAGAGGTTGACCTATGACCCACTTCGACACATTACATGATGACATATGTCCCTAGGGGTCTTCAAAACCCTAGAGACATATTAGAATCATTCTTATGGGTCAAAAAGGGTCATAGGTTGATAATTGACCCACTTCGACACATTACATGATGAAATATGTCCCTAGGGGTCCTACGATCCTTAGGAACATATAAGAATGCATCATATGGATCAAAGGGTGTCATAGGTTTACCTATGATTCCCTTAGACCCATTAAATGATGACATATGTACCTAGGGATCTTAGGACACCTAGGGACATATTGCAATCATTTTTATGAGTCAAAGGGGGTCATAGGTTTACCTATGATCCCCTTTAACCCATTAAATGATGACATATGTTCCTAGGGGTCCTAGGACCCCTAGGGACATATTAGAATCATTCTTATGGGTCAAACAGGGTCATAAATTCACCTATGACCCCCTTGACCAATTACATGACCACATATGTCTCTAGGGGTCCTAGGACCCCTAGGGACATATTAGAATTGTTCTTATGAGTCAAAGGGGCTCATAGGATGACCTATGACCCCCTTCGACTAATTAGATGACGACATATATCCTTAGGGGTCCTAGGACCCCTAGGAACATTTTAGAATCGTTCTTCTGGGTCAAAGGGGGTGATGGGTTGACTTATGACCCTCTTTGACACATTACATGATGACATATATCTCTAGGGGTCTTAGAACACCTAAGAACATATTAGAATGCTTCATATAGATCGATGGGTGTCATAAGTTGACCTATGACCTCCTTCGACCCCTTAAATGATGACATATATAGCTAGGGGTCCTAAGACCTTTAGGGACATATTAGAATCATTCATGTGGGTCAAAGGCAGTCATAGGTTGACCTATCACCCCCTGCGACCAATTACATGATGGCATATGTCCCTAGGGTTCCTAGAACCCCTAGGGACATATAAGAATCATTCTTATGGGTCTAAGGGGGTCATAGGTTGACCAATGACCGCCTTCAACCCATTACATGACAACATATGTCCCTAAGGTGTCCTAGGAACCCTAGGGACATATTAGAATCATTCTTATGGGTCAAAAGGTCCCATAGGAGAACTTATGATCCCCTTCGACCTATTAAATGATGACATATGTTCTTAGGGGTCCTAAGACCCCTAGGTAGATATTAGAATTGTTCTTATGAGTTGAAGGGGGTCATAATCCTATGAGCCACTTTGACCCATATGAATGATTCTAATATGTCCCTAGGGATCTTAGGACCCCTAGGGACATATGTTGTCATGTAATGGGTCGAAGGGGGTCATAGGTCAAACTATGACCCCATTTGACCCATATGAATAATTCTGATATGTCCTTAGGGGTCCTAAGACACCTAGGGACATATTTCATCATGTAATTTGTCGAAGGGGGTCATAGTGGTCATAGTTCAACTTATGACCCCCTTGAACCCATTATAATGATTCGAATATGTCTCTAGGGGTCCTAGGACCCATAGGGACATATGTCATCATTTAAAAGGTCAAAGGGGGTCATAGCACAACCTATGACCCCCTTTAACCCATAAGAATGATTCTAATATGTCTCTAGGGGTCCTAGAACTGCTAGGTACATATGTCATCATTTAATGGTTTGAAGGGAGTCATAGGTCAACCTATGACAACTTTTGACCCATATGAAACATTCTAATATGTTCCTAAGGGTCTTAGGACTCCTAGGGACATATGTCATCATGTAATGTGTCGAAGTGGGTCATAAGTCAACCTATGACCCCCTTACACCCATAAGAATGATTCTAATATATCCCTACGACATATGTCATCATGCAATGGGTCAAAGGGGGTCATAGGTCACTCTATTAGCCTGTTTGACCCATAAGAACTATTCTAATATGTCCTTAGGAGTTCTAGGACCCCTAGGGACATATGTCATCATGTAATGTGTCCAAGGGGGTCATAGGTCAAGTTATGACCCCCTTTGACCCATAAGAACGATTCCAATAAGTCCCTATGACCCCTAGGGACATAAGTCCCTAGGACCCCCTTTGATCCATATATACGATTCTAATATGTCCCCAGGGATCCTAGGACTCTTGGGGATATATGTCATCATGTAATAGGTCGAACTCATATGAATGATTCTAATATGTCCCGAGAGATCCTAGAACACTTGGGGACATATGTCGTCATGTAATGGGTCAAAGATTCTAATATGTTCCTAAGGGTCCTAGGACCCCTAAGGATATATGTTGTCATTTAATGGGTTGAAGGGGGTCATAGGTTGACCTATGACTATTTGACCCATATGAAGCATTATAATATGTCCTCAGGGGTCCTAGGACCCCTCGGGACATATATCATCATGTAATGAGTCAGAAGGGGTTATAGGTCAACCTATGACCACCTTTGACCCATAAGAACGATTGTAATATGTCCCTAGGGGTCCTAGGACCCCTAGCTATATATGTCATCATTTAATGGGTCAAAGGGGGTCATAGGTCAACCTATGACACCCTTTGACCCATATGAAGCATTCTAATATGTCCCTAGGTGTCCGAGAACCCCTAGGGACATATTTCGTCATGTATTGTGTTGAAGTGGGTCATAAGTCAACCTATGACCTCCTTTGACCTATAAGAATGATTCTAATATGTCCTTATAGGTCTTAAGACCCCTACGGACATATGTCGTCATGTAATGGGTCGAAGGGGGTCATAGGTCAACCTGTGACTCCCTTAGACCCATATGAATGAATGTAATATGTTCCTAGGGGTCTTAGGACCTCTATAGAAATATGTCATCATGTAATATGTCGAAGGGTGTCATAGGTTAACATATGAGCCCCTTTGAGCCATAATAATGATTCTAATATGTCCCTAGGGGTCCAATGTCATCATTTAATGGGTTGAAAGAGGTCATAGATCAACTTATGACCCCCTTTGACCCATATGAAGCATTCTAGTATGTCCCTAGGGGTCCTAGGACCTCTATGGACATATGTCATTATGTAATGGGTTGAAGGGGGTGATAGGTCACCCTATGACCCATTTTGACCTATTAAAAGAATTCTAATATGTCCCTTGGGGTCTTAGGACCCTTAGGGACATATGTCATCATGTAATGGGTTGAAGAGGATCATAGGTCAACCTATGACCCCCTTTGACCCATAAGAATAATTCTAATATGTCCCTAGGCATTCTACGACCCCTAGAGATATATGTCATCATTTAATGGGTCAAAGGGGGTCATAGGTCAACCTATAACCCCCTTTGACCTATAAAAATGATTGTAATATGTCTCTAGAGGTCCTAGGACATCTAAGGACATATATCATCATTTAATGGGTCAAATGGGGTCATACCTCACCCTATAACTCCCTTTGACCCATAAGAATGATTCTAATATGTCCCTAGGGGTCCTAGGACCCCTAGGGATATATGTCATCATTTAATAGGTCGAAGGGGGTCATAGGTCAACCTATGACCCCCTTCAACCCATAAGAATGATTCTAATATGTCCCTAGGGGTCCTAGGATCCCTAGGGATATATGTCATCATTTAATGGGTCGAACGGGGTCATAGGTCAACCTATGACACCCTTTGACCCATATGAAGCATTCTAATATGTCCCTTGGTGTCCTAGGACACCTAGGGACATATGTCATCATTTAATGGGTCAAAGGGGGTCATAAGTCAAGCTATGAACCCTTTTGACCCATATGAAGCATTTTAATATGTCCGTAGGGGTCCTAGGATCCCGAAGGACATATTTCGTCATGTAATGGTTCGACCTATGGCCCCCTTTCACCCATAAGATCAATTCTAATATGTCCCTAGGGGTCCTTGGAACCCTAGGGACATATCTTGTTATTTAATGGGTAAAAGGGGGTCATAGGTCATCATATGACCCTGTTTGACCCATATGAAGCATTCTAATATGTCCCTAAGGGTCCTAGGACCCCTAGGGACATATGTCATCATGTAATGTGTTGAAGGTGGTCATAGGTCAACCTATGACTCCTTTTGACTCATACGAACGATTCTAATATGTCCCTAGGGGTCCTAAGACCCCTAAGAACTTATGTCATCATTTAATAGGTTGAAGCAGGTCATAGGTCAACCTATGAGCCTCTTTAATCCATATAAATGATTCTAATATGTCCTTACAGGTTCTAGGACCCCTAGGGACATATGTCATCATATAATGTGTCAAATGGGGTCATAGGTCAAGCTATGACTCGCTTAGACACATATGAAAGATTCTAATATATCCCTAGGGGTCCTAGGACCTCTAGGGACATATGTCATCGTGTACTAGGTCATGAACAATTTTAAGACAGTCCTAGGACCCCTAGGGAAATATGTCATTATGTAATTGGTCAAAGTGGGTCATAGGTCAACCTATGACCCCCTTTGACCCATAAGAATGATTCTAATATGTCCCTAGGGCTCTTAGGACCCTTGGGGACATATGTCATCATTTAATGGGTCAAAGGGGGTCATAGCTCAACCGCTGACCCCCTTTGATGCATATGAACGAATCTAATATGTTCCTAGGGGTCCTAGGACCCCTAGGGACATATGTCATCATGTAATATGTCGAAGTGGGTCAGAGGTTAACCTATGACCCCCTTTCATCCATAAAAATGATTCTAATATGTCACTAGGGGTGGTAAGACCTCTAGGGAGATATGTCGTCATTTGATGGGTTAAAGGAGGTCATATGTCAACCTATGACCCGCTTTGACCCATATGAAGCATTCTAATATCTCCATAGGGATCCTAGGACCCCTATGGACATATGTTGTCAGGTAATGGGTCGAAGGGGATCATAGGGTATGACCCCCTTTGACCGATTAGAAGGATTCTAATATGTCCCTAGGGGTCTTAGGACCCCTAGGGACATTATTTTTCATATAATGGGTCGAAGGGGGTTATAGGTCAATCTATGACCCCCTTTGACCAATAAGAATGATTCTAATATGTCCTTAGGGGTCCTAGCACCCCTAGGGACAAATGTCATTATTTAATTGGTTGAAGGGGGTCATAGGTCAACCTATGACCCCCATTGATCTATAAGAACAATTCTAATATGTCCCTAGGTGTCTTAGGACTAGTAGGGACATATGTCGTCATTTAATGGGTCAAATGAGGTCATTGGTAAACCTATGACCCCCTTTGACCCATATGAATGATTTTGATATGTCCCGAGGGATCCTAAGATGCCTTGGGACATATGTCATCATGTAATGGGTCCACTGGGGTCATAGGTCAATCTACGACCCCCTTAACCCATATGAATGATTCTAATATGTCCCTAGGGATCTTAGGACCCCTGGGGACATATATCGTCATGCAATGGGTCGAAGATTCTAATATGTCCCTAGAGGTTCTAGGACCCCTATGGATATATGTTGTCATTTAATGGTTCGAACGAGGTGATAGGTCAACCTATGACCCCCTTTGACCCATATGAAACATTCTAATATGTCCCTAGGGTTCCTAGGACCCCTAGGGACATATGTCATCATGTAATGGGTCAGAGGGGGTTATAGGTCAACCTATGACCCCCTTTTACCCAAAAGAATGATTTTAATATGTCCCTAGGGTTCCTAGGACCCCTAGCTATATATGTCATCATTTAATGGGTCGAAGAGGGTCATAGGTCAACCTATGACACTGTTTGACCCATATGAAGCATTCTAATATGTCGCTAAGTGTCTTAGGACCCCTAGGGACATATGTTGTCATGTAATGTGTCGAAGAGGGTCATAAGTCAACCTATGACCCCCTTTGACCCATAAGAACAATTCTAATATGTCCCTAGGGGTCCTAAGACCCTTAGGGACATATGTCATCATCTAATGGGTTAAAGGGGGTCATAGGTCACGCTATGAGTCCCTTTGACTGATAAGAATTATTCTAATATGTCCCTAGGGGTCCTAGGACTCCTAGAGACATATGTCATTATTTAATGGGTCAAAGGGGGTCATAGGTCAACCTATGACCCCCTTTGACCCATATGAAGCATTCTAATATGTTCTTAGGTGTCCTAGGACCCCTAGGGACATATGTCGTCATGTAATGTGTCGAAGGGGGTCATAGTTCACCCTATGACCCCCTTCAAACCATATGAAAGATTCTAATATGTCCCTAGGGGTCTTAGGACCCTTAGGGACATATGTCATCATGGAATGTGTCGAAGGGGGTCATATGTCACCCTATGATCCCCTTCGACCCATATGAATGATTCTAATATGTCCCTAGGGGTCTTAGGACCCCTAAGGACATATGTCATCGTGGAATGTGTCGAAGGTGGTCATTAGTCACCCTATGACCCCCTTCGACCCATATGAAGATTCTAATATTTGCCAAAGTGTCCTAGGACCCCTAGGGACAAATGTCATCTTGTAATATGTCGAAAGGGTTCAGAGGTCATCTTGTGACCCCTTTCGACCCATATAAACTATTATAATATTTCCCTAGGGGTCCTAGGATCTCTTAGGGACATATGTGGTCATGGAATGTGTCGAAAGGGGTCATAAGTCATCTTGTGAGCCCTTTTGACCCATATAAATGACTCCACTAGAAATAATATAAGAAAAATAATAATATAGTATAACAATCATATATATATATAATTTATAGATTATAATTATAATAACATAATATATTATATATTATAATTTACATATGATAATAATAAAAATAATAGATTATAGATTATAATTTATATATGCTAATAATAATAATATGTATTAATAACACATATATAATATATTACATTATTATATTTAATAAAAATATAGTAAAAATAATAATAATATATATTATATTTATAGATAATAATAATAATAATAACATAATATATTATTATATATATTAATAGATTATATGTTATATCTTTACATTACGTTATATATATATATATATAATATTATATTATATTATTATATAATATATAGATTATATATTATTTTATATATAATAGTTATTTTATTATATTATATATTTATAGGTTATATATTATATCTTTACACATTTCATAACTCAAATTAGTTATATCACTTACAAATTTATTTTTCCCTCTAATTTTTGTGCCTTTTCCCTCCAATTTTTATGCCGCCGATATCGGATATCGGATCTCATATCGGATATCCAATATGAGATCCGATATCCGATATGAGATCGGATATCCGATCTCATATCAGATATCCGATAAGGCTTGGGCCTTACTTTCCAGGTTTGGTACTTAGATAGGTGAAAAAAAGTTAGAGTGGATTTTGAAGTGCTTTTAGACGTGTTCAAACTCTATTTTTTTCACATTGCCACTTTTTGGCACACCATGATCCTGCACATACCCTCAATTATATTACAATAAAAAAGATTACAATACAATGCAAAAAGCTAATGTTCTTCAAGAGTTGATACAAAAATGGAGAATTGTAGAGCAATTTCTACAACTTAATGGCATAAGAATTTTTTTTTTCTCTACAAACATCTAGGGCACCAAAATATTTATGTAGCTTGCATGTGAAAGGTAAAGGCCCATGTTTTTCAAAACCATCTCCCACAGTGAGGTAGTCAAGTGATGTCAAAATAGAAACTTGCCATATCCTTGAAATATTACAAACCATGTTAGAGTAAATAATTAATTATTTATTTATTCATTCTATTACTTAAGCTTACTTAGGTAAATGCATGTAGTTAATAGTTGTAGTGGTGAGTTGTTGACACCACAGGAGTTTGTTCCTTTCTAACATGTTCCACCTCTTTGTGGAAGAGTGCTTAGTTTTCAACCTTATTTTCTACCACCTTCCAACTTGTTCTACAAGCTTCCTTGAGGCCTTTATAAGTAGTCTCTCTCTCATTGTAAAATCATACTATTGGCGCTAAAAATTGCATGGTCAATTTTTTAGCACCATTGAGAAATTAAGACCTATAAATGCATATGTACCTAGTTGTACCTGTGAGGACCCTAATGTGTTTAATGTTTCTAACACCCTCCATTCAGCATATTTATGCTTTCCATGAAGTTCAATTGTCATTTCGAGTCATTTGGCAAAGTTCTGTTTTGAGCTAATATCAATTTTGCATTTTCACTTAAGTGTCAAATAGTGATAAGAGGCCTTGTTGGAAAGTGAATATCTCATGCCCAAAAATGTGCCATGACTTACCCCTTTGAGAGTGTCTAGTATCCATACTTGATAACTTATTTTTTTGATATTGAGTTGTTTCAAATCCGTTTGACTAGGTTTTGAATCCCACAAAGTTGGTTAGTTACTGTTTTTATGCTTTTGCAATTAATTCTAAATTCTCGATAGCCCTGTTTGACCTGTAATAACTTTTGACTAGTTGATTCGAATGTAAAATTTCCTTTTGCGTTGCATGGTAGATGTCAGAGACTTCCTATGTTTCAATTTTTAAGTCTTGACAAATCCGTTTGATCAGTTTTCAAATGCGATTCCAAACGCAATTTCTAAAGTTATACTGGTGTTAGCATTTGCAGATTTATCAGGACCCCTGTTCGAGACATTATAACTTAAGATTCATGATTGGTGAGATCGAATGGATTGTACCCTTGTATTGTCATCTGAAAATACTCTAAGTGTGTCAATTTATAAACCTTGACGAATCTGTCTGCAGACTTTTCCAGGGCCTTTTCATTTGCAAAAAAACACTTTTCTGCTGTTGTCTCTTGTCCTATAATTCTGAGTAGCCAACTTCAAATGCTTGCAAAACTTGCCCCATGATTCATCATGAGCCCAAATTGTAGATCTATAATGTCCTCATGACAGAGATTGAGTGTCCCAGTTTTCATTTCCCCATGTACTCATTTGCCTAGTTTTCCAAGCCGATTCTAGAGCGAATTTGTTGTTTTCTGATGTGTTTGCTTTCAAGTAATTCTGAGAAGGCAACTTTGACGACGAATATCTTTTGACTGGGAATTCATTATAGGAATAGATCTCATAGGGTGAAAGTGTGCAAAACAGAGAATTAATGTGCTAGTTTTCAAAGCCCAATCAGGTGATTTGATCAGTTTTTAAGGCCAGTCGACGGAGCTTCTGGCACTATTTTGACAGTTTTCTAATAAGTGGTAAAGCGAGTTTTATTTGATGGTTATGTGTTTGAACTCATTTCTAGTCAATCCGAGAAGGTATTGGGAATTGGGGCATCACTATTAACAATCTTGAATTATTGAGAGTTTTAATTAAAGGAGGATCTCCTAATAGGTTTGACACATGAACTGTATGGATGAGGTTATAAGTGAATGCTCCATGTGCTTTGTATAAGGAATATGATATTTCATTGCAAATGTGGATAAAGCTTACACCCTTTGTTCATGAGTTTTTAGAGGAGGCAAGTAAGATGTATGAAATGTATGTCTATACAATGGGAGAGCAAGCTCATGCTTTGAAAATGGCAAGGTTTCTTGATCCCATAGGAAAACATTTTTGAACTAGGGTCATCTCATAGGGTGATAGTGCACGTAGACATCAAAAAGACCTAGATGTCGTACTAGAAGCAAAATCTATAGTTGTGATTCTTGATGACATGGAGCAAGTATGGCGAAAGCATAGATCAAATTCTATAGTGATGGAGAGATACCATTTCTTCAGCTCAAGTTGTCGACAATTTGATCGACAGAGCCCCTCTTTGACACATTTAATGAGGGATGAGACAAAGACATAGGGTGCTCTTGCAAGCATGTTGTGTGTACTCCATTTTGTGCATTAAATGTTTTTCAATAAGCTTAATGGTGGACTGGCTGCTCATTCTGGATTAGAAGGCAAAGATGTAAGGCAAGTTTTGAGAGTTGATGCTTGAAAATATTGGAAGGTTGTAAGATTGTGTTCAGTCAAATCTTTCCAACAGCTTACCCTGCTGAGAAGCATCATCTTTGGTGTCTGGGAGGATAAAGCACGTTGAACAGTGCAGAATAAATGTTATTTGGTTCATTCGCAATGGCTTGAAGCAACAAGCTACGTGGGGTAAATGGAAGGAAATCAAATGAAACAAACACTTACAGGAAGAAGCCGTAGCAAACATGAAAGTACTCCAAGCCGCAGGGGAATGACCCACATCCCATATAGAAGAAGGTGCATCTTTGAAAAATAAAGAAATTCATGTTTATAAATAGGGGCAACACCATATATGGAGACGCCAGTGTCTACAAAAAGACATCCCACGGCAGCTAAAATGAAGCAGCAAGTGCATGAAAAGAAACAAGAAGCATTTTTTGAAGATCTCTACAATATGGAACCCATGTTAGCATTAGAAAATCCGAATGCCGCCATAAATGAAGGCAACCTAATAGCTGCAGGCACCAAAAAAAAAAGAGACCCTGTGGCTAAAAGGACCAATCAACACCGAATGAGGCAATTAGCCCACATAGGCTCAATCAATTTGAAGGATGCCAGTGACAGAGCATGCCCACTTATAATGGAAGGCTGTAGCATCTTGCAAAGGAAAAGTCTATAGAACAAATAGAAAGTCATAGATGTAAAATGGCCGCAGGTACCATTTAATATCAGAGAAGACTCCACGCCAATGAATAGAGCCACCTAGGATAAGGAGCTAGTCAACGACAAAGGTGCAGACACCCAGCTCTAGTTTCATGCATATAAAAGGTCATAATTAAATCAACAGAGGAGATTGCCAATGAAATAAGTAACTCCAAATCAAGACAAAGCCATAGCCAAATAATCTAGTAACAGGACCCTGCACTAAATCCAAAACCACCAATTGTTAAAAAGGAGATCCATGTATTCAAGGGAGGAAACTAATGCTATTAAAGCCACCAAATAAAAATAGAGAAGACCATGTTGTAAGAGAAAAGCCACAAAGAAGAACACACTTACTACCTTATCCCACATTGGCTAGGCAATCCTTTGCGTAAGTTAGAATGTCTAAAAGACATGTTACTTTTGAGAAGCACAAGGTATTTTGGTGGGTCCATTTACTAGTGGACTTGAGGATGATGTCAGTTGATGTGAGACATAAGATTAAAATTTTAACCAAACATGCATGTGCGATGATGTGGCATCATTGAACTAGATGCCACCACATGTTGAAGATCGACAGATTGCGCCAGACCACAATATTAAGTTGCTCGCCCATCAAATAATGTGAGAATGCGCTTGGGCACCAAGTGGCAGTGGGCCCAAGTTGCAGTTGAATAGTGGCAGGTTCAAGCGGGAAGTGACCAGATTGTGACACGTGTCACAATCTAACGGATGGTGCTTCCCCGCAAAAATAAGATACACATTCGATAAGTAATGCAGAAATGCAAAATCATGCCACATGGCACTGGGCCTGGAGCAGGATGGACACTGTACAGATGGCGAGCCAATCATAGAGTGCCACATGGTGCTTGGTCAATAGAGGTTTGACCTTGGATTTAAAAGCCAAGGGAAAATATGAAACTCATAAAAAATATTTTTATTTCTTTTCTTAGGCAAAAATATACATCAGGTTTTTTAAATTTCCAAAGGGAATTTGTTCTAAATTTTAAACTTTAGATAAATTTAAAATTTTCAAATTTCAAATTTAAAAGTTGCAGACTTTGAGTTTTTACCAGAGGGGTCATTTTTTAAAAAAAAATTAATGGGTTTCGTGAAGGCCAGATAGGCAATATTATATATTGCCAGAATCGGGAAAAGATGAACTTTCTGATTCTAGAGTCAATTTTTACACAGGAAGCAGATGGTTCAAGTTACATGAGGTTTTCTATCTGGTACTTGCATTGCAACCGTTTTCAGACCAGGAAGTTTAGATTTGATTTTTTGTCAAGGTAATGACCTGAATATCAATAAAAGGCAATGGAAATGTAGTTAGGGTCAAATTTTTTCAAATTTACTCAATAAAAAATCATTTTCTCTGGCATTTTCATAAGGCGGATCAAATACTTTGATGACTCAAAAGGGTTTCATCATTTCAACAGAGATATTTTGCAAGTTAGTAAAAGAAATGATGAAACAAGATCAGATCAGAATGGGAGATGGAAGGAAGAAGTTATTCAGTTACAGAGGATTGCATTTCAAATGGACACTTGTCACTTGAAGATCAGATCCAAGATTCTTTCCTTTACTATATCTTTCTATCTTTCATTCTTTCTAGGGGTTCCAGCTTTTGTGACTGAGAAACCATTGTTGGTAGGAAAGTTGCAGTCATTCTATGAGACCACTTAATTGGATCCAGAACTGTAATTCTACCTTTATTATTATAGCAAATTCTTCTCATGTGAATAGCAATTAAGAAGTATAGTATAGATAGTTCTAATATGTTTGGTATTTTCATGTTTCCTTTTCATGTATCTAAATGTATATTTTCAAAGAAAATGAATATATATGAGTAGCATTTCATTAGTTTCATTCTGGTTCTCGTCTCCTGTCTTAGTAATCTGTAGTCTTATGTGGTCTTGGAACAAAGAGTTGAGATCCATTTGCTTCCCCTTCAGGTTGTATGTCTAATATATTTTTCTATTGGAACAAAGTGCCAAGTAAATGCTTAATGTGTTTGACAGGGTTACTGGTTATGCTGAGAAGGATATTTTGTGAGAATGAGATCTGAATGAACATTGATGTTTGAATCACAAGGTGATTAGATAGATCAGATGTCTGGGTATACAGAATATGTCTTGATGTCACATATGTATGTTTTGGATTCATGAAATTGCCCAATGGATTAGGCACTGATCAGTTATAGGATCATTAGGTTTTGCTACATGTTTGAGGATTTTTTGAAGATCAACATCAATAATCAACACTTTTCCCTTTCATGTTGAAGAGCTATAATAGAATGCCATCACTTAGCTTTTGAGATTCTTAGATCTACATTTAGCTACTATAGATTGATGTTATTTCATGAGTTATTAGGAGAAATAAGGGTTTTATCTGCTTCATATTAGATTCAGTGTATGCTTTGACAACTGGTACCATATAAAGAATCTATAGGTCTACCTACCTATGTTTTGCAGAGCTTGAAGAAGAAGAAGGGTCAAGCCTTATAGTTGGTCTGGTGTCTGAATGGGCATGTTGAAAATGGGAGTTAGCTACCCTAGATGTGTCTTGTTCTCATCAGGGTAATTGGAAACGGGTAACATTTTCAAACACCAACACATCCATTCAAATAGCAATTTTATTTTTCTATTGTGAAATATTTCCTCTTGTATTATTTGCTTCAAGCTCTTGCTCCTTTGATTTCTCTTTGGTAAGCTATTTACATGTAGGTGATCTTGGTGCATTATGGAGTTAGATTTTATCAACTCTTACATGGTATCAGAGCCTCCCTACTACTTCTTGTTTGAAGGATTTTTGAAGCCATGATTCATAGACACAAACCCTAGTTTGTTTGTATTTTTTCTTCAATTGGGAGGAAGTGCACTTTTTTGGGAAAAAAATTTCAAAAAAAAAATTTTTTTATTTACACTTTCTTTTGTGAAAATCTTGTAAAAATGTACATTTTCATATATATGTTTTTAACAATTTTTTTTTTTCCAAAAAAGTGTAATTTTGTTTTGATTTTTCAAGGCACCACCATATCATTGCCAAAAGCCATCTATGGCCTCTCCAATAGAAACCTTCACTACCCCAGTAGCCTTTGGCCTTATACTGTGTTTATGTAACCTATTTTTTCTTAGTGACACTAGTAGTGCCACCTTGTTTAGTCACCACTACCACGGAGCAGAACCCACCCGAACACCACTACTAGGTAACGTCATTTTTTGGCTATTGACATCAACAAATGGGTAACCAAATTTTTTTCTAGCGACAGCTAGTTGACAGCCGTATGACTTTCAAATTTAATCTAGTGATTGTATTTTTCCAACAAGGTTTTTTTGGAGTAGTAGTTAGATTTCTGGCCATAACTTGAGCATATAGAGGTATTTTTTTGATCTGAAAGAAGCACTACAAAGCTAACTTAGAGATAGAGACAATGATGCTAGTTTCATTGGATTTTGAGTTTGTTTGAGCTCTTAATTTTTGTGTCAAAGTAAAGGCTTTTGTTTCCTCCTCTGCATCCACAATCTAGGTTCTTTTTCAATTTTTTTGGCTTTCATAGTTGTTTTTTGTGGTATTTGTGGGATATTATCTATTATGGGCGGGGGGGTATTTTATATTCTATAATTTAATTCAAAATAAGACCCTTCTACTTCCATCTTCTTTCTCTCAATGGTGGATCCATCTATGACCCATCTCGCACCACACAACTATCACACCTAGAAGGCATAAATGACATGGCTTCTCATGTCAAGGGGCTTATGGTCATGGCTGGATGAGAATCAACCTATTCTTACATGAGCTTTTGAGGTTCTTCAACATAGGAGCAAAATGGATGAGGCCATGGGATTGATTGCACTGAACATTTTAGATAGTTTACTATTTCACTTGGATGGTTTGACAACTTCATGAGCTTATTGGCTCAACTTTTAGACTTTTTTTGGCCAAGTGAATGATTTCTGGGCACTTCAGCTAGATGTAGAGTTGACTTCTTTGTCACTAGCCAACTTTCCCACCATTGAATACTTCTTGATGAAGTTTGAATCTCTATGTGCAGTTTTACAAGGATGTGGGAAAAACAAAATAGATGATGAGTGCATTTTTTTGATACTCTCAAAATTGCAAGGATAGTATCAAAAATTTTCTTCTACTTTCTACTCCACTATGGATGCCCTTGGTGGTAGACATAGGATGCCTACATTTGAGACACTTTGTGATCGATTGACATGGGAACAAGAAAAGATCCAATAGGTGGATGCCTCTGTCTCTTCCAACCAAGCATTGGTTGCTCAAAATTCTAAGGGGAAATCAAAGAAGAAAGAAAAATTGAATAAAGACACATCAAAATCTGATCCTAAGCCTCCAACTACTCCTCTAGCAAACCCTTTGAAGGGTAAGGATTCTTCTAAGTTTGTTGAGTCTACCTCCAAGACCAAGAAGAAATCTAGTGAGACCTATAGTTTTTGTGTCAAGGATGGACATCTCATTTCTAGGCGTTGAAAAAAATTGGAGGCTTTAGAGGAAGCCATGAAGGAGCATCATATTTTAGCCTCTCAGTCTTCATCCCCTCTATAGGAAAAGGTCATGCTCTTTTTGCTTGAGGTACAACTTTAGGGCCTACATGGATTCTTGATTCTGGTGCTGTTGCTTACATCACTTGCTCCTTGTGCTACCACACAGATTGTTTTTGGAAACTCTTCACAACCTTTAGTTTTGTGTTTTGGTTGTATTGCACTAGCTAGGGGCTCCCTTTAGGATGTTCTTTGTGTCCCTGAAATTTTGATGAACCTCTTGTCTATCTATCAAATTTGCCACTCTGGCTCTAGGAAGTTAGTTGAGTTCTCACCACATCATGTGGTTATCTGGGACTTACATGATTTTGAGATGATTATGGCTACTGGGAGTGTTGACTCTACATCTTTCCTTTATAGATTTGGTGGATATGAGTCTTCTGATGACATAGGTTCATGTTTAGTTTCACATGCAAATTTAGTAAGTAGACTTTGGCATGAACATTTTGGGCATGTCAATTATAGATATCTTCAATAGATGAGCACACATGCACTTTTTCTTGGGCTTCCCTAGATTTCCTATCCAAATGGTGTTTTTCAGGGTTGTGCACTTGACAAGCAACATTGGGACTCTTTTCCACATGGATGAGCCACTCATGCTTTAGCACCTTTGGATTTGATTCATAGTGACCTAATGTCATTTTCCACTCCTTTTTTGGGTGCTAGATATGTGCTTACATTTATTTATGACTTCTCAAATGCACATGGGTGTACTTTCTCAAGTACAAGTCTGACATCTTTGATTCATTTTGAGTTTTTAAGGCATTTGTAGAGAAGCAGTTTGGTCTTTCTATCCCATAGATATGCATGAACAATGGGGGGGAGTATGTGAACTAGGCTTTTAGATATTTTTGTTCTGAGCCTAGTCTTTAGCATCAATTTGCAGTGCCCTACACTCCTTAGTAGAATGGTGTGGTTGAGAGAAAGAACAGAACACTTCAGGAGATGGCTAATTGTATGATTTAGTTTAGGTACTTGGATTCATATTTTTGGGTAGAGGTGGGGTAGAGACAGTCAATTGTGCCAACTATATTTAGAATTGGATGCCTCACAAGATACTTCATCATATGACTCCTGAGGAGGCTTGGTCCCATGTCAAGCCTAATATATCATCATTCTGAGTTTTGGGGAGTATAGCATGGGCATTTATACCTAATGCTTAGAGAAAAGCAATGGAATAGAAGAGCTAACCACTCATTTTTTTTGGCTACTATGAGGATGTTAAGGCTTATAGGTTGTTTGATCCTAATTCCAAAGAGGTCCTATTTCAATGGGATGTCTAGTTTGATGAGAGCCCTTCTACAGTTCATTCCTCCCCTCCTGCGCTTGCTTCATCTCCCACTACTCCCACCTCTTTTCTAGGTTGTTCCATAGAGGATGAGGATGATGATCATGGTGATCCCCATTTATCTCTACTGTAAGATCCTACCTAAATGCCTAAATGGGCTCAAGCTATAGTTGAGGTTGCAGGATCTCTAGCTGGTGACCCTTCCACTTCTCGTTGCACCCATTCTCATACTATAGGTTCCAGTCTTCTTAGTCATGCTATTAGTGATATACCTTAGACATTTGCAGAAGCAACAGGACATTCGAAATGGGATAGTGCAATGGAGGAGCAATATTCTTCTTTGATGAACAATCATACATGGGATTTTTGTCCTCTTCCTAAAGGGAGAAAACTAGTGTGATGCAAATGGATTTATTGTACTAAGTATGTTGTTGATGGTTCGATTGATAAGCACAAGGCTCATCTTGTTGTAAATGTTTTTTTGTAGGTTAAGGGTATTGATTACACAGAGACATTTTCCCCTATCACCAAGATGAATTTGATTTTCCTTCTCTTATCCCTCACAGCTTCATAGGGATGGCCTATTTACCAAATGGATGTGAAGAGTGCCTTCGTGTATGGTGATATCATTGAGGAGATTTATATGGAGTAGCCTCTAGGTTTTGTTCAAGATCCCTCCTTGGTTTGTAGAATTTGACGCTCATCGTATGGTCTCAAACAAGCCCCTCAAGCTTGCTATGAGAAGATGGACTATTTTCTACTTTCTACAGGCTTCACTCACTACCATTCAAATCCCATGGTGTACATTCAACATCTTGGAGATGAGATTTTTATTCTTGTTCTATATGTTGATGATCTTATTCTCATAGATAGCTCATCATCTATGATTCAGGATGTTAAGCATGCATTGATGGACTAGTTTGAGATGAATGATCTTGGTTTGTTGCACTATTTTCTTTGTCTTTAGATTGTTTAGTCCTCTACTAGGATTTTTGTGTATCAATAGAAGTATGCTCTTAACATGCTTGATTGCAAGCCTACTACACCTTTTCAATAAGGTTTCACTTTGTCTACCTCTTGCTCTTTTCCTTTAGTGGATGCTACTTTGTATCAGTAGTTGGTTGGTAGCTTGTTGTACCTGACACACACTCATCTTGATCTCTCTTTTGTAGTTGGCCTTGTCTCTTAGTTTTCTTAGGAATCTCATGAGAGTCATTGTCAAGCTACTAGGCATATTTTGTGCTACATTTAGGGCACACTCATGTATGGCATTCATTACACCATAGGGAATCCACGCATTGTTTGCTACACTGACTTAGATTGGGTCAGTGATGTTGATGATTGGAAGTCTACTTCTAACTTTGTGTTTTGTCTTGGCTCTAGTCCTATCACATGGTTATGCAAAAAGCAACATGCTCAAGAACTTTCATCTATAGAAGCTAAGTACTAGACTGTAGTACTTGATAGTTAGGAGGCTTTATGGCTTTGGTAGCTGATGATTGAGTTTGGTTTTTCTCCTGATCATCCTAGTATTTTGTGGTGTGATAATCAGAGTGCCATTCACATTTCCTGCAACCCGGTGGAGTGTCAGCATACTGAGCACATTGAGTTGCATATGCACTTCATCTGTCAACTAATCCAAGATGGTGTTATTGCATTGGAGTACATTCCCACTGATGTATAGGTTGTTGTCATCTTCACTAAAACTTTTGCATCACTACACTATCTTCAGTTGTGGTCTATGCTTGGGGTTATAGAAGTTTTCCTTGGGGGACTAGTTGAGGTCTTCCTTCCTGCACTTCATATGTTTCTTTTCAGCATGTTTTTAGCTCTTTTTGGAGGAGAGCTTTTCCCATGAGGTTTTCCCTCTTTCTCCATTTTTATAGGTTGCATTACTTTGCATTGTACATGGGTACCTAACATGGCCTTGTTGTCAGGACCCATTCTACATTTTCTCTTAGTCTTGTGAGCTTAAGGAATTCCCCTAAGTTGCACTTAAGCTGGGGTGTTAGAGTAAATAAATACTTATTTATTTATTAATTATCTATTCTATTTCTTAAGCTTACTTAAGTAAATGCATGTAGTTAATAGTTGTAGTGATGAGTTGTTGACAAAATAGGAGTTTGTTCCCTTGTAGCATGTTTCACCTTTTTGTGAAAGAGTGCTTAGTTGTCAACCTTATCTTCTACCACCTTCCAGCTTGTTCTAAAAGCTTCATTAAGGCCTTTATAATTGGTCACTCTCTCATTGTAAAATCATCCATTCTCATTGCAATTTCATTTTCCTATTGTGAAATATTTTCTCTTTCATTGTTTGCTTCAAGATCTTGCTCCTTTGGTTTCTCTTCGGCAAGCTATTTGTATGCAGGTGATCTTGGTGCATTGTGGAGTTAGACTTTATCAACTTCTACAAACAACAGTATTGTAATTAGGTATACTTCATGAACATAGTAACCTACTAAAAAGAAATCAAAAATAAATATGAACTGCTAATAGTCTGAACATAGCAATTTCCAAATCCTACCAAGACTTAACATACAAGTACACATGCCAAAAAAGTGCTACTCCTATGAATTTTACATATTTATTTTCCCAAATGAGCACCTAGGGGACAAGTGGCACAATCTCAAGCTTTTCATTTCACATTTATGAAGCCAAGTCACAATTGCATCCCACTAAGTCATATAGAAACATAGTAAGTTAATACTTTAGAAATGAGGAAAAATAATAATCAAATATTTATGTTGAGACTCTAAGGTTGAGACACATTGAACCCAAGATACTTCCACTTGTCAAAGACCTATCAAGTGTCAAAATAGTGTCATCTTCTCAAGACCCCAAGGCCCATAGAACCAACACAACATATTAACTTATTTGTGCTCACTGGCTTTATCAATGAATTTTCAATCTTCACCATAATATCAACCTTTTCCATCTCCAACCATACCACACAAAAAATGAAACTGTAAATCAATATGCTTTTTTAGGCATTGAAGGTTAGCTTTTTTATTAAACAAATGGCTGTCTAACTATCACAATAGAGAGAATCTATCATTCATCAAAACCAATATTAGAACACAAATGTTTAAGACAAATGCATTATTGACAAGCATGATAGCTACCATGCATTCTATTTCCATAGTGTACAAAGAAACTACTACTTGTTGCTTACTCACCCAACTGAGAGCACCACTAAATCTAATGTAACATATCCAATGGTAGATCTCCTACTGCCTATAGCTTATCCAATCTAAATCTACATATCCATGAATGCAAATTGAATGTTAAGGTACTAAATCCCATGTATTGTTTTTCTTCAATGAGAGCATCTCTTCATTCATTCCTTCCATCCAAGAATCTCCCTTATGCATACTCATATCCTCTCTAATAGTCCTCAGCTCATCAGTGTTAGTAATCAAAACAAAAATGCAACCAAAATCTAACAATGAGTATCCAAAGGTTTATAATTTCCACCTAATACATGTAGACCTCCTTGATTGTTTAGATTGAGATTCATTCTCTTCTTCAAAACTTTCAAAAAATTTAGATCTCTCCCCTTTATTAGGCCTAGTAAAAGTGCATAGTTCATCTTTAACTGAAGTAAGTGGAACCTAAACTACATCCTTTCAAGTAAGAAAACCTAACTAGCATCTTCAAGCTTCAAGTCAAGATATGAATTAGATACACTTTTCCCTAATACAGATAAAACTCCTAAGGATGTTTACTCACCTATCAGAGAAAATATTTCTATCTTGGACTCCTATTAGATATTTCAATGCAAAGACAAAAAACGCTACTTCCATCACACTCGAAAATTGCCAAAGACCTCATCCCAAATCCATAATTTTTGTTTAGTTCTTTGGTCCCTCACATAAAGCACTACAAATAAGGGAGAAAATGCTTCACCCATGCAATAAATAATTACCTCCCTATTACTCAAAAGCCTGATCAACCATCTAAACCTTATGAGGTGGTAAAAGCTCAAATATATTCCTTGATCTAACTGAGGGTGATCCTTCTCTAATAATAAATACCATCCTTCATGTAGAATGGATCATTAAGCAAATAGGTGAATACATTAGCCAAAAACATCTAAAATGCCCTTTACTTGACCATTGTTCACTTGATGAATTGAATGTGGTAGCAAGAAAAGTACATTGTGCACTTGGTCAAAAACACAACAACAAATCAAGACAATAGAGAAAATTATCATTAAAAACCAGCCATAGCTATAAAAGAACAAGTGAGAACCTTACCAAATGATACATGCATCCCCATCTGAGTGATATGTAGCAACCAATATATAGGTTTCAAGCAAAGTAGACATCATGTAAGTGCCATCCCCATGACACTATGGATGAAGGGATAGATATTATAGAGGCTTTTAAGAATTTCCAAGAGGGACTAAGTAACACCCTCTTTAGAGATGAAAGATCACAAGCTTCTATGCTACAAAGAGAGAGCAAATTCCCAGACTGCACAGTCACATCTAATGTGAGTTAGGATATTATATTGTGGTGTGATTTAAACAACTTTAATTTATATGGATAGGAGAGATAGACCTTGTATTAGGTTTTTTTAATGAAACCTTCAAACATGTACATATATGGACAACAAAGGGTCATTGAAATGTACTTTTATTGAAGAATAAATGAGTAATATTGATGCTTTGATCAATATTCTTGATTGTCCTTTGTAACAATATAGTTTTTATGATTTCCAAGATAATTTTCTATTGGTAAATGGATTGAATGGGTTCTAAAACATATTTGGATTTTTAGCACAATGAATTAACTCTATTATGGATATAATTTGAGCACTGACTATGAATTGTAGAGTAAGAATAAATGAGCTTTCTAAAAATAGTTCTAAGACCCTCATTTACTAGCGTTTAATCAATCATGAGTTGATAAATCCTATATGTACCATGGGAAAATCCTCCAATGGTGTGCTCTAACACTATACTAAGTCTTGTTTTAATGTAGAATATTTGATTTCAAAAAACCACATGGCTGTTGACATATTTGATGCCCTAGCAGGCTTACATGGTAAGTTTTCATGGTTTTAACATATAAAAGTCAACTCAATTTATCTCCAATTGTTGATATTTAAAGGTTCTTTGGAAGGCATAAAAAGGATCAAATAAGGTTGAGACAACACTAATAATCTCCTGTAGCATGTATGACAATGCATCCATGGAAGATTGGCACTAATTTTGTGCACATATAATTGAGATTTTCATGCAATGATAGTCACAAACACATAAGAGTTTTGTTTATTTCTAAGGTGATCTAATACCTAATGAAGTTTTGAATGGATCCTCTTTGGTCTGATAGCCTTGCAACTAAAGGACATGGTCTTCATAATGTTGATGACTTAAATCCCTATGTTTTATGTTTAAGGTAGTGACAATCAACTTGTAAAGTTTATTTGTCATTAAATATGTGATGTATTGTTACTTTGTGCATGAGCAGAAAAGAGGATGGAAAATTGACTAGCCTTGATGATTTTTAATGGATTATGATCAGGATAAATATTTTTGAGACTTAATATTC
Organism: Cupressus sempervirens; assembly: GCA_028749045.1. NCBI lineage: Eukaryota > Viridiplantae > Streptophyta > Pinopsida > Cupressales > Cupressaceae > Cupressus > Cupressus sempervirens. The sequence continues at coordinate 255,445,076 of CM053784.1, read as the reverse complement.
TAATGCTTTGACTATGGACAATAGATAAAGACATTTTGTGTGATATGGTGAAGTGGCTTAGTAAAGGTAATGTAGAATCTTACTATTGATGAACTATTGTTGTACATTCCTAATAAGGATTAGACATGGAATAGTGGTTATGACTTTGAGGGCCAATAGAACTTGAAGCTAATTTTGTAGCATGAATGTGAACCTTGAGATTGGCTATGGTGAGTAACTTATTTGATGATGCAAATGATGATAAGTATGATGAATTTGAAGATATTTCTTTCCTAATGTATGGATTTTGTGAAGGTTACCTATGCTATGGAAAGATGTGGTTGTGAAAGTTCTTTGTTCCCTATAGAGTGTTTCCATTTTAATGATTTTATTTTATGAACAAATTATGGATCTTGGGATTTAATCTTGCTATATGGTTCATTTAGAAGCTAATTGAGTTTGAATTGACTTTGGATAAAAAAAATCCTTGAGGGTTTTGTTCATTGTGTAGGATGATCTACATCAAGAAGTGATAGATGGATTCAAATCTATGGATGAGTCAACAAAGATCAATGACAACTTGGATAAGTAGTTCAAAAATTAGGAGCAATCAAGGAATTTTATATGAACTTGTATTTTATAGATGTTCACTTGAATGAATAGATACAAAGGATTGAGATGTAAGAGACCAAAAGGAAGTGGTTCAAATCAAATAAAAGTTCATGAGTGTTGTCTCCAATTGTACCTCTACACTCAGGTCAACTTTGTTACCCAATGATGTTTTTTCTATGCACATTGTCAAAGCATTGCAAGGTTGTTTTTATACTAGGTTATCATCTTAAATAATGATTTTTTTTGAAAATACAAATCACGGTTCATCCAATTCCCAAATTTATTCTACATTATGCTCCAAGATTCTCTTTTGAGCCATATAGAATTTTAAGTTATCTAACTGACAATATCATGTCCCTATAAGTCATTAACAATTGACTGCATATGACAAAATTCACAAAATGAAGAAGAAATAAGGACTTGAATTCCCAATTACCATGGGAAATTTTGATAAAATGTGTCCATGCTCATAGGTAGCACAAAGGTCAGCTACAAACTGAAGTTCTACTATTTTACATTTCATATAGAAGAATGGATTATTGTCATCAAAATAGAATTAGAGTAGTATGTGGCAGAAAGTACCAACACAAGATGCATCTTGAAGATTTTGAGGAAAATTCTATAGATGAGTATGAGATTAAGACGAGGATGTTCTCCAAGTTGTCTCTTAAAATGATTAGAGCATGTAGGATCCTCTAGGTGTTGGATCAAGTAAGAGAAGATACAAACATGATCTAGCCTAAACGTCACTAGGTGGGCACCATTTTGATATTCACATGAAATAATAGAGCATGATTCAATATCAAGACCAATTTTAAATTTCAAAGATGTTAAGGAAGATAAGGAACTTGATATGATTTGGGTGCTTGCAAGGGTTTTGACCCATTTTCCCTCTTCCCTACATGTGCCCTTCCTCTTTCCTTTCCATTCTCCATGCATGTGTCATTGCTCTTTCCTTTTCCTCTTTCGCCTTTTTTGACCCATTTAGCTTCTATTTATGCACCTCTTTTATTCCTTTTTGAAAATTCTCACTCTTCCATCTGCAACCAAAGAAATGAAATACTTCCAAATGCAAAGAAGTTATTAGTTTCCCTTAAATTTTACCCTTGTGTGGGAAGCAAAAATATTATTTTTTCAAATGTGGCTTTCAGAATTTTTGATTGGTCAACATAATTTGTTTAGTTATTATTAATTTTTTTATCCATTATGTAGTTATTATTAATTAATAAAATTATTAAGATTCATTCTATTTTAAATTTTAATTAATTGATTAATTATATATTTTAATAAATTAGTAATTATAATATATTTATTTTATCTTTTTTAAATATAAAAATAATTAAAATAGCTTGGCTACAAGTTAGGTTCAACACACAATTATTTGGTTTGCCAACATTATAAGAATATAAGTGATCAAAGAATACTTACAAGATTGATAATGTTCATTTATTTATTATTAATCCACCTATATATTTGTATACCTACTAGAGGAAAACTAAATTGGTTTGTAATATTGATTAAATAACACAAGATAGTGAATAAAATCTCTTAAGTCATTCATTAAAGCATCTTTTATCAAGGGAGATGTAAAGTGAGACCACAATTAGTATGAGAAAGAGAAGATCCAAGGGCCATGAATGAGTTATGGAAAATAAAATTAACCTACTCCATTAATTAATAAACCCTAGAGAAAGTGCAATGATAATGGATAAATGACTAATTCTTAGTGACCAATTATCCAGTCACTTATTTAGTCATGTATTTGATACCTTATTTAGTCACTTATGTTTGGAGGTTGATCTTCTAAAGGTTGTAATTAGGAGCTCATGGGGGATATGAGTGAAGCATAAAATACTATAGGAAATACATGCTAAGGTCTATAATAATCTATCTCATTTCTAAGATATCACATTCCATTTGGATTCGGCACACCAATCTTGCTCAATGTCAAAACTTGCAATGTGCCTCAATTCATAGGTGCATCATTGTGTAACTCTGAAACTACACATCTTGGATTCAAATTGTCAGAACGATTAGCTCTAGATGGGTGGGTGAACCCTAGTGACACCCTTGTTTTGGCTATAGAGAACCTCCATCATTTTTGGCCACCCCATACCAAAGAGTCTCCAAGGTACTCTAAGTTTATTTGGAGGTCAATCTTCTGAGGGTCATAAATTGGATATCATGGGGGCTATTACTCAAATGTCAAATTCTATAGGATGGTCATGTTAAGGCCTATAATAGCCTATCTCATTTCCAAGAGATAAAATTCTATTTAGATTCAGCACAATGATCTTGGTCGATGCCAAAACTTGCAGTGTGCCTCAGTTCATTAGTGCATCACTACGTAACTTTGAAATTGTTGATCTTGGCTTTGAATCGTCACTTCCATTAGCTCCAAATGTGTGGGTAAACTATAGTGACATCTTTGTTCTGATCATAGAGAGCTTCCAACATTTACAACCACCCCATACCAAAGAGTCTACAAGGTGCTCTAAGTGCATTTGGGTAGGTGAACCATAGTGACATCTTAAGGAATTGCATAGATCATTTCAAATTAAAAATTGCATCAAAATTTGATAATAAAGGTTGTTAAAATATTCTTCACAAATTATTGCATTTGAATTGAATATAACAAACATGATCAAAATGAATGATTTTCCATAAACATGAACAATAAATATGATCTACAATAAATTGAACAATACTATACTAAATTAATATGTATATCATTGTGCACATAAATGAAAAAAATATATATCAAAATACATGTATCCATACAAAAATTACACAAGTATATATCAAAGTTGATGTATCCATAGACAAATTGTAGAAATATATATCAAAATATATAGACCCATATACAAAATGTGACTAATCATGCCATCGAAGTGTGTATAATATCAATGTTTTAGTATACATTATGGCATATTCTATCTATAAATGTCTCATGACACATCCTATGAAAACTATACTATCCTATGATGTTGGTGGATGATCAAAATGCAACCTCTTTATTGCACTAGGTGGATCGAATGCCTCCTTTATAAGCCAAAAAGGAAAACCCAAAGTTAGACTACTAAATCTATATGATTCTATGTATCTAAAATTGAATTACTCAAATGCATAATGATCCTTTTTTTAATGAAGATTTATAGTATTGAAATTTCATCATAAATTCCTCTCTCATCAACCTCATGCACCTATCAGGAGTCCTCTCATATGTCAATATGCCTAGAACCTGGTTGGTTGTGGCCTATATATATTCAAGTATGTTTGTTAGATGGATCTATAGCTTAAGCTATAATATTATAATTCATAGCATACTAAATTTATAACATATAATCAAGAATTCAAACTACAACTTACCTCTATCAACTCCTCCTTTAGATATAATGGTTATATGAGCAAAGATACAAAACTTTGACATCCAACCTCCTGTGCACTAGGAGTTTCCAATGAGATACAAAAGCCTAGTTGTTAATATCATGGAAATTAGTTTTGAATTTGTTTATGAAAATAAGGAAAATAACAAAAAAAAATACATATACATACGATGGGGCTCTCACTACGAATGGAAATGCCAGAGGGTTTGCAACACCAAATCTTCTTGGACTCATCAGTAGTAGCCATGCCCTATATAATAAATAATATAATTAAATTTCATTACCACAAGTATTTTACTTAATTACCTTTCTCTTGTAAATGGGTTGTGCCTCAACCCCGCACTCCCTACCCCCACTAACAGGTGATACCTACAAGAGAAAAGAAAGATTAAAAACCATAAATGCTCCAATATCAAATAGAAAAACAATGAGAATGCAACATAATGTACAGTAGATGTCTCAAGGCTAAATGAAATAGCCAAGAGTGTGACAACATCAACCTATCTAAGATCCTCCTCAATAATTGACTAAACATGAATGAAGATCACATACATGTATAAGTTAGCATGGGTTGAAATTAATCTATTATAAATATTAATTTTAAATCACATATGCCATAACAAAAAATGTATACACGTACCAACGTAGTAGGATGTCATGCCTTTGCATGCCCCTCCTCTCTAACATCAGGGTATGTAGTCTTTGTATTGTAATTTGGTGTATCCTCTTCCTCAAATACAAATTGATACTCAAAAAGATCACATATGGGACCTAAAAAAATATTCATGCATGTTATTCAAGTATACAACACACATACATGTGATGAACTCATGCCAACATCATCAACAAGGGGACACAACACTGACCTAGGCTAGGATATCATTAGGCTACTCAATCTATGGATGGATCTAATAGTTTGAGAGCTAGTCTCTACAATGATATCATGATGTTGCATTGGAGGAGGGGGGAAATATCAATATGAGGGATAAAAGTTCCAATTTTCTTCTATTGGGAAAAGGGTCTATCCTGAGGAGCTCCTCCTCCTACACCTATGTTGGACCTGATGCTCTAGTAGTTCACCTTGAGGTGCAACACAAATTTAGCATACAATTTTTTAATGAATTATAATGGCACCTCTAAATTATTGTGTGTAGGTTTTTCAAAAGTCATCCACCAATGATCCTAGAAGTTTGCACACATAGCCTCATTTGTGCACCATTTAATTGATAATTTGGGCTTTGTGCATTCTATTGATTTACTAGTTTTTGTGTCTGCAAAAATGTAAACTATATTAACTTTAGTTATATTTAGGGCGGAAACCTCATCATAGTCCAACCCATATTCAAACATTGCATGCATTTGCTCATGCCAGTGAATAGCATCATTTTGTTCATTGGTAAGTGTTTCAATATTATCCACTATGATGTTTAATGTGGATAACATGGGAGCCAATGTAGGTATATTGTTATATGTGGTTTGCAAAACCCTTAGTTAGGTGAGATTTTCATATATCAAATCTTCAATTCAAGGAGGGTTTTGAGGGGGTTGGGGATCATTTGGTGGAGGGTTACAAGGAACATTGTTTGCTGGCTTAGTGTCATCATTTGTGTCAGCCACACCTATTAAATATTAAAAAAAAAATTTCTATTAGAAAATCTAAATTTCAACAATTTCTATTAAAAAAACCTAATTTTCAATAATTTCTATTTAAAATAACTAATTTATATTAAAATTCATTCAAATCATAAAAAATATACAAAAAAAAAAATAGATGTATCTGATACCCATTCCTATATCCAATACTTGAAATTGAGCAGCACAAAGAAACCCAAAACACAGATGGTCAAAATCGCTCTTGGGTTTTTTTTGAATTCCATGTCATAGGTTTTTGGTATCTGGTCTCATATCAGATACCTAATATGATATTAGGTACCTAATAATGGATTAGATAGCCAAAATGGCTTGGCCCAACCTTTTTGGCTTAGTATCAGGATGGGTGGAAAAAAGTTAGAGCGGATTTTGAAATGCTTTTAAAAATTTTCCAAATCCATTTTTTTCACATTGCCAATTTTTGATACACCATGATACTACACATTCCCATCACTTAGTCAAAGAACATAAAAGAAATATTGAAAACATTTGGGATGGAAGTGTATAAACCTGTAAGTACATTGATGGTTACCATTTGTAAATTATCTAAAGAGGGTTAATTCAAGGAAGTGAATGAAACATTGTATAGATCAAAGATTGTGAAGTTGTATTATGTTGTTCGTAGTAGACCTAACATATCTCAAACCAAAATAATTGTTAGAATGTTTTCATCACAACCAAAGGAGTCACACTTGATATCAATTAAAAGAATATTTTGATATTTTTAACGTACTCAAGATTTTGGTTTATGGTATGAGAAGCGAGGAGACCTTGATCTTTAAGTCTATATAGATTCATAATAGAAAGGAAATATTGATGAAAAAAATAGGACAAGTAAAGAAGGGTTTTTCTTGGGAGAAAAGTTAGTTTCATGGACAAGTAAGAAGTAGAACTATATTTCACAATCTATTGTGGAAGCTAAATATGTGGTAGTTGTAATCAGTTGTCAACATGTTGCATGGATGAAATAGATACTAGAAGGAATACAATAAATAATTGAAGGGCCATTTGTTATACATTGTGATAACACCACTACAATCAATATATATAAGAATCTAGTAATGCACTCAAAACCCAAACATAAATATGATTTTATGAGAGAGCAAGTACAAAATAACAAAGTTAGAGTAAAGTATATTCCCAAAAAGGAACAAGTTGTTGATATATTTACAAAACCACTACCAAGGGAAAGATTTGATTATTTGAGAAGCAAGTTAGGGGTTCTACCCCTATCAAAAGTCAAATAGGTAGATTTAGTGTGCATTGGTTCATGAAGTACCTAATAGAATAACTTTTGGTGTAGTTTGCTTAAGGAAATATTACTCTAAAAGGAGAATATAGGAGAAACACACTTATCATATGAAGCAATTTTGTAAAGGACTTATGCCTTTTTCATTTTTGTCAAAGGGGGAGAAGATATGAAGACAAAAGAGAAAGGAGAAGAAATTATCAAGAAGGAAATACAAAAGATCATATTGTATGGGGGAGATCCATTTTTGGCACAAAATGACATTGTTTATTATTGTTTTCCATTAATTCAAAAGAGGGATATTGTTGGCATAATTGATCTAAAAGTTGCTGGTAGAGAAAGGGGAATTATGTACTGTATGTTCATCAATTATATTATTTATCATTGATGTCAAATGTTTGGTTATTATTTCATCTTTTTACCATATCTTTTCCAATAGATTATTAGGGGTACTAAGGAACTAAGAAAGAATAGAGAGAAGGAGGCTTATCAAGTAAAAACTAGAATAATCAATGGGAGTAGTATTAAGTGGTGAAATGTCTTATTAGATTATCAAAGACAAAGACTTATGAGAGAAGTAAATATCTAATTGGAGAAGTGGTAAAGTCAAGTTTGCATTAGGTGAAGATGAGGAAGATTAATTGAGATGTTTTTACAAGGATGAAAGGATGTTATGGTGATCATTGGATCTAGGTTTAGGGTTTGTCACATACTTAAGGAAAAGAGGAAGTCGGGAAAGGGCATCTTGACTAGAGGAAGTGGTTAAAAGAAGGAAGTAGATGAGAAGGCTAGTGACAATTTTTTTGAAGAGTAGAAGCAAAAAGTGGGTTGTGATCATTAAAGAATGGTTAATGTTATTTTATTGTATTAAATAGAGTTAAGGGATCTAATAGAGCAAGGAAGTGTGATGCAGGAGCATCCAGAGGTATAAGGGCAATCTTGTGTCACCCAGAAAAATGTACTTAGACTTAGTTTTTGTTTCATGTCTTTTCATTTTTGGATACCCATTTGGGTCAAATAAAGGTTCCAACTCTCACAGTTCAACTAACAGTGTGCTAGAAAATCCTAAAAAAATAGGAGCATGCAATTTGGCCATCATTTTGGTGACCTAGAAGGTGTGAATTGGCTAGATGAATGTAATTGTGATTTAGAGCATTCTAGAAAAAGAATTAGGTCAAAAGGCCCCAGGATTTGAAAGTTATTGCAGTTTTTTGAGTTTTAGAGACCTCCTAAGAATGCTTCAAAGTCAGGTTAGGGGAATTAAATGACCTCAAAAAGGGCTGAGAAATGGGGGACGAGTGAAGCTGGTCCATAGGGCTATAGAGCACTTCGAGAGATTTCTAAAAATGTAAACAGTTCATCAATCAGAGCTACGGTTCAAAAGTTATGCCTCCCGAAAGTTTGGTTACCTTTTCTGGATTCTTCTAGATTTGTACCGACTTCTAACACAGTTTCTAGAACCTTCTATTTGGTTGGTGGATGTCTACTAGCACTTTCTAGAATGTACTCCTAGTCCTTAACCCTCCGGGGTCTATTTAAGGAGATTTTTGGCATTGTAAAAAGCAGTTCGGAGTGGAGTTTGAGAGGAGGTACTGAAAGGAGAAATTATCTCCAGATTTATGCTATTTTAAGCCCTTAGGGCATGTTTTGAAGTTTATTTTCTCTGTACTATTTGTACTATCTTATTTTCTCAGTTAATATATTTTCCCTTTACTGTTTTGTCCATTCTGTTCTTGGGTTGTGTCCCCATCAAAGTGATAATTATAGATCATTGTAATTATGTTACCTTCTCATTGTTGTAACAGTTGGAATCCCTTGTTAGGGTGGCCTTAATTAGTCTATTGTAAAACATCTAACAAGGTAGAATTATTAGATTAGAGTTTTGAAATCCTTTGGAAAGGTTACTTCTAGTAGAGTGAAAATCCTAATAGTTCTAGAGGAAAATTGCATAACAAGGTACACTTGACAATGTTTTGTATCCCTTAACTAGTCAAGCTCCTAACATAGTGTATTTCAGAAGAGTACAACACTTGTGAAAACTATTCTCATAGCGCGGCTTTCACCAAAATAGGGTTTGAATCAAATAAATGTTAGTGTTATTATTGTTTGAATATTTTTACCATTGTATGTGAATGTCTATGCACTTAATTGATAAAAGTGTTATAGGTAGAACTAAGTCTATTGAGTCTTATTGGTAAACAATATTGATAAGTGTTAAAAGTGAGTGAAGTTTGTGATTACTAATTTATGCCCTACCCCCATTCCGTACCCCTTTCAGTAATCAATCCTTTACCTACACCATTTACATCATCATCACATGCATCATTAGACACATCTCAAATCATTGACCATAATTGTCCCAACTAGTCAGGTATATGTGATGGCGTAAATACTAGGGTTAACAAGGATAGATTTATATCCCATATGTGTATACATTGTGAGAGTAGATATAAAATTCACAAATGATCCCTTTGTGAAAGTAGAGTTAAACATTATTATTCAACTTCTTGGATAAACACTATTATTCAACTAACCAATCAGGCTTCTCACATCTTTAAGGTCTAACAATAATCTTGCACATATACCTTGGCCACAATCCTCAAGTATCGAAACTCCTTTTCAACTTTGAAACACCCGAATACTCAACCCTTGATAAAATTTATATTTGCTAATCACACCACAATATCAAGCCACAATTACTAATTGCATCCACAAGTATCACATGCCCTCAATATTATACCATAGGATCAATCTACCAATCTACTAGATTAATCATAATCTCTATCCATAAAATTTCTTACATTCCTAATGGCATCATTTAACCATTCACAAGGCTCTTAGCATGCCTACACTTCCTTTGTTCATATACTGACCTCAATGTGATTGTTCCATGTCCACTTTCTATGCATTCATAATGATTCTTAATGATGAAAAGCCTAGTGGTTCTTGCTATTCCTTTTATGAACAAGGATTGATTCATCTAGTTACTTGTGAGAAAAATTTCTCACATCAAACATCTTTCTTCAAAGTAACCAATCAATTCAATCTTCTTAGATCTACCCCAAGTTCCTAGATCTGATCATCAAAGCCACCTAATCACTCAATGCTTTCATAAGGCCTAAAAATGATCTCCTTACTCTCTATAATCATTGGACTCCATATAATGATTACCATCAACTTCTGATCACCACCTTTAGTGAACCCATTCATAGATTCAACAAAAATGTATCACTATGTTCATCAAGTTTTCATCTATTATGACTTATTGTAGCTTTTATCCTTTCACTAATAGACTCTATCCTTGGATCAATACTTATCTTTGGACTTCCTCAAACTCTGTCATTAAGGATAACATTCTTGATCTTTACTTTCAATAAAACCAACACTTTACATCACTCCTAATGTGATCTCATTAGTAGTAGTATGTGTTAATATTGTCCTTTTGATAATTACCAACACCCCCATTATGAGATTCATAAATAAATCCTCCAACCTTGTGTCCCATTTACCCTCCAACTACTTATTTAGCTTGATTTCCCTTTGATCTAATGTTGTCAACTTGACAACATAGCTCTCATGTTTGAGAAATTTTACAACTTTGTCGCATTAGCACCCCTAAAATGGATCTTATTGTATACATTGGTCCTCCATGGACCTTAGAATATGACTCATTATCCAAATATTTACCCTATCAAATGAAATCCTTAAATTTATCCCTTTAGGTCATATATGCCTATATTTGCAATATTGAAATGATTGCATACACGTAATGCCTATTACATCACTATATTACATTTTAAGCCCTATTACATGCAAAAATGGCTAGGGTGGTCTTTGTTTGATCCTCCAATTCATCTAGGATCACCTAGTGACCCTAGTGTACCTTACATGCCATTTTTCACGTGGATAAATATAGTAATTTACATATTGTTTATTCTTTGTTTACCCCAATTTAAGGGTTTGAACAATCAACAATAAAATAAATAGATCTCCCTTAAAACTAAGTTAAATAACATGCCACCCAAACAACATACTCTTTAGTCTCAAAGTGACCCCAAGGGTCAGGCCTCCTTGTACTATGCCTTGACACTCTATAGCTATCACATACTTCTCACCAACACAAATAGATGATGTCACACTTTTGGTCATTGAATTTGGCCTAGAGACATTTTTGGTATCATATTTTTCAAAAATCTTGTTCATTAGTTTAATTGAGCTCATGTTGTATCATATTGATTCCTCTTATATTGTTATTGTTTCTACAATAAGGTACCCAATGAAGCTTGAGTTTACTTTAAAAGAGAGATAAATCAGTGAGCACACCCAAATGCAAAAATGTATTAAGTACAAGTTAAGTTTATGATTTTAAATGTATTATGAATTAACATATAAATGTAGTAAATATTTTTAAATATACCTAACTTGTTTATTGTATACATGCAAAAAAAATTGTGTTTCTATAGAGCTGATGAATGCATATGACACCACTAATGCTTAGGAAATGGAAGAGGTAAATTGAATTCTATCATTGCATCATAACATTTTAATTTTTTTTATACAAGAATTGATCATATTTGCATCATCAATGACACTACCTCCTAGGATTATAGGAAAACATTGTAAGGTTATGCTATGCATATGTTCTATACACATGTTAAACATATGCATTTACAAATGACTACATGTATTTTTAATTTTTTTAGTGATTGTCAACAACTTAGGTTATTAACTTGTAATAAGTTTCTTTTACTAATTAAAAATACCTTTGCAACTACTTATAGATCATTTACCATTTCATTTTGATAGAAGTCTTGGTCGATATGAGGTTGATCACAATAGAGGCTAGAGGTATACATGTATATTCATAGTTTAAATGCTCTTGTGATCTCATTTTTGATTGCTTTTGTATTTTTTAGAAATCACTAATACCTATATCTATAATGCTAAAGAAAATTATCACTTACCATACAAGTTGTGTCTCCTACTAGCAACAATTTATTACTATTTGTGCCTCCTACTAGTATAGGAGATCTAGTTGAAACTCTAGTACATATTTGTGTTTTAGTTCATACATTTTTTTCTTGTATTTATTGACTATAACATATTTTTTATTTGACCATTCAAAAAATATAATAACTGATTCATCACAATTTTTGTCTCCTACTAGCAACATGGAAAATCTTAATTCATTAGTAGTTATCCCTTCTAGCAACACATAAAATCCAACTAAGGCTTGGGTATGCATACCATTTTTAGTCCATGCATTTTTTTGTTATTAGTATATGTTGACTGTAACATCTTTTGTATTATTTTTTTATTTCCTCTTATAGGAACTTTTAAGACTACCCATCATCCCTATACCTCTTTATTTAGTTAGGAGTCTTGCTCACCCATGGTGGAGCCTATTACTCTTATCATACAACCTAGGTATACTAGAAGAGATCAGTTTGTTAGCCCAACTAATAATATAGTTGATAATGTTATGAATGTATTCAAAAGAGTCATGCTAGTTGTTATGTTTTCATTGATGTCAAGTCTTAGTTGTTTAGACATAGAGTGCCCTATCAAGTTGATTGATGAAGAGGATTTGAAAAAAGTGTGTTGAAGATAGAGTTGATATGTATGGTATTCAATGGGCACTTGAATGAGTTGGAAACTGACAATGTAATATTAGTTTAATTATTTTATAATCATTTAGTATTGTATTGTATTGTATTGAGCTACACAATATTAACTAAGAAACAAGGTGAAAGAAGGAAGATAGTATTCATTGATTGACTACAATGTTCACCAAGTAATTGGGAAAGCTAAGTTGGAAATTTAGCATTTCCCAAGTGATTTTAGTATTTACTAAGTGCTATATTACCTATGTGAAAGGTTATGTTAATTGAGTAATAGCTAGAAGAATAAGATTGAGAAGATGGAATATGAGGTTGAATTTTGGTGAAAATATTGAATTTTTGAGATGTTCAAAGTCACAAGTCAAATTGTTTTAGAAGATCAATGACTGGAAAAATTAAATGAAGATCTGATGATGGATATTGAATAATGATAAGGATGGACATAAAACTCTATGAAAGTTATATTTATTTTGAGTGTCTAGATTCATTGCATGAGGTATTAATCTAAGATCGGTGACTATGACTAAGCAATGATAATAGAAGAATGTGGAAGCACATATACAACTGTTTAAGGAGATGTTCAAGACAATCTTTAGTTTTTGATGGAATTTTGATGAATTTTTTGCGAATGAAAATTATTAAAGGGGTTTGAGAAGAAGAATAGAACAAGGGGAATTGACCAAAGTAGATAAAATATAAGAGCAGAGTTGATGAAAGTGTAAGTGTGAATAAATGAGTAAGAGATTAGAAAGAGACTGAGTAGAAAGGACATCTTAAAAAAAGGTAGTGTTATACCTAAATAGATCATTTACATTGTTTATTTCAAATTAGTGTAGTATAAAATCTCAAAAAATGAGTGGACCTAACAAGTCTATGAAATCCTATATGAAAACATCAATTAGTGGTGTTTGTAAGTCATTTAGAGGTCACTCTTTAGATAGGATCAAGGAGAGATAAAATCTAGATGATCTTTTGGTATAAATCCTCTAATAAGGTCACATTAACAATGTGTATGTAAACCTTTAACAAGGTTGACTCCTAACAGAGCTCACTTATTAAGAGTAAAAATTTAGGGTGATCAGTCCCACATGATTTTTCCCTTTACAGGGTTTCCATTTTAAAGATCTTGGTGTCAAATGTGTTATTGTTTTTATGTTGCAAATTGCTTGACATGTTATTTTTATTTTACTAAAAGTCAGTAACAACTACGTTAATGATCATTAATAACTAAGTTTTATTATTGTCATTCAGTTATAACAAAATAGTGAATGAAAAATTTGGAGTAAAGTGATTGAGTGAGTTAATTGATAAGTTGAATGAGTACACCAAGTGATTTTTGATAATGTTAATAAATTTTCTTTTGTACTAAAATTGTGCGAAGGGACTCTAGGATAACTAAACATAACTGATTTACCCCCTTTTCTCAATCATCTGAAAATTGGTATCAGAGAAGAGTTCATTTAGAAATAAGCTTAAAGGAACTTGAGCTAAAGATGACAAGATGCATAAGAGAGAGGTCCCAAGGTTGAACCAGGAGAACTTCTCATAATGGAAATACATAATGAAGTTGTATCTATATAGAATTGGAGACAATGTCACACACTAGCTGAAAAATGAATATGCTAACCCTATTGGCAATTTGACTATGGAGAAAATTAATGAGAAGAGGAAACAAAATAGCCTAATGATTGAGATTGCTTCTGTACTCAATGATGTCAAGTTTGATGATATAAAGAATCATAAGATTCCCAAAAAAATGTGGGATAAATTGACACTTGTACAAAGAGGAGATGATAATTTAAGGACCACTAAATCTTAAAGTCATTGAGGAAGGTATGGTAAAATGAGAATGAAAGAAGGTGATAATGCTACATGTGTAAACTAAATCAAAGAAGTTGTGAACACAATCAAAGATATTGAAAGAGTTATTAGTGAAATTGAAATTGTAAGTAAAGTTTTGAAGACTCTTATACCTATTTATGCTATCCAAGTTTCTTCAATTCAAGAAGTGAGAGCTATGTCTGGTAATGATTGACACTTGATAGTTTAGTTGGTTAGTTGATTGCATTTGAATTGACCAATTATGAAAATAGTATGGTCACAATTGGAAATGATTTTAAATATTCACTAAGCATTGGAAATTCCAAAAAAGAAAAGAAAAGTGAGGAAAAAAGTGAATCAAAATATAAGGATGATCTAGATGAACTATTGCTTGCAAGAAGGTTTTCAAGAGGTAAAGGTATATACAAAAGTAAACTACCGTTGATTTGTTTCAAACATAAATAGGTTGGTAATTTTGATGCAAAATGTCCTAATAGAAGTAAGAATGACAAAATGATAAGAAAGACTAAAAGTACAAGAAGAACAAGGACTACAAAGACGAAGGGAAGAAATCATACTACATTGCTTAAGAATAACACACCAAGTCCAATATTGATGAAGAAAAGGAAGTAGATGAGATGGTATATATTTCAATCAAGGAAGATCCCAATGGAGGAAGGTATGAAAGTGAAACTTCCATTATTTTACATGTTAGAAAGAATGATTCATGGATCATAGATAGTGGTTTCTCACATGACATGACTAGTGATCTAAGTAAGTTTCATAAATTTCAAGAAATTGATGATAGTGGATTGTTACAATAGGTAATAATGTTCCATGTCTAGTGAAAGGTAGAGGATCACTAATGTTGAATGACAAGATCACTTGTGATGATTCATACTAGTATAAAGACTAAAGAACAATCTTTTGAGTGTTTCTAAATTGAATAATTTAGGTCATTATAAGCTAGAATTTCATAACAAAAAAATCAAGATCTTTGATGATGAAGGATTTCTAATTGGAACTAGAATGCAAATAAGAGGTAACTTATTTTCTCTTGACCATACTCTTGAGAAATGTTTATTTCCTTAAGCTGAGGATGTATGGTTATAGCATAAAAGGTTGTGTCATGTAAACTTTGAGAACATGATAAAAGTTAGTAGAAAGAAAAGAGTAAGAGGCTTAACAAATTTGCAAAAACTAGAGAATATTAAGTGTAAAGAATGTGATCTCAATAAGATGACAAAATCTAGTTCCTCAAGAAAGACACATACTGCTAATGATAACCTAGAATTGGTGCATACTGGTCTATGTGGACCAATAGGTGTTGATAGTTACTATGGAGACATATTTCATATTGTTTTTTTATGATTACTCTAGGATGATGATTGTTATGTTCATAAATGTAAAATCACATGATTTTGATATGTTCAAATGGTATAAAGCTAGATTTGAGATAGAAACTAGAAAATATACTTAAGGACTAATAGAGGTGGTGAGTTAATGTTTGTTGAGTTCACTAACTTTTGTCTTGAGAACTATATTAAGAAACAATTATCTACACTAAAGACACCACACAAAAAATTGAATTGTTGAGAGAAGAAATAGGTTGATTATGGATTGTGCAAGGACATTGATTATTGGAAAGGAGGTTTCTCATATATTCTTGAGACAAGAAATTACTATTGTTGTCTACACTCTCAACCAAGTTCAATTCAAGAAAGAATAAATAAGACACCCTATGAACTCAAGTATGGTCATATACTAAATATAAGTTATTTAAAAGTCTTTGGAAGTAGGTGTTATTTTCAAAAGGATGCATGAAATGTTAAATTTGATTATAAAGGAGATGATAGATATATTCCTTGGTTATTCATCTAAGAGAAAAAATTTCAAATATTTGAATAAAGTTACTAGAAAGATGGTTGAAAGTGCAAATATAAGAATTGATGAGTTCGTAGAGAAGAATGATATGGAAAGTAAGAAGGAACTTAAATATTAGAACAAGTTTGTGTATGTGTATGAACAGGCACTTGATACACTGCCCAATTAATAATAGAGATACACTAAGTATCATAATTCTTTACCTGAGCATCAAATAGTACACCCCAAGAAAGAATTTGAACCCCTATCGAGTGGAGAAAATGTTGACAATCAGAGAAATTAACCTATATTGGAAAATTATGAGAGAAATATTCATTCCCCTACATAAATTATTGGTGACAAAAATGTTGGAGTACAGAGAAGAAGTAGGTTAAGAGATTGTACCTATTTGATTGATGATTTTGAACCA
The DNA here is from genome assembly GCA_028749045.1 of Cupressus sempervirens. NCBI lineage: Eukaryota > Viridiplantae > Streptophyta > Pinopsida > Cupressales > Cupressaceae > Cupressus > Cupressus sempervirens. The sequence goes on along the minus strand of CM053784.1, from coordinate 255,428,465 downwards.
AGAACAACTAAGGTTGCATTCAATAATGAGGAATGGATAAATTCTATGAATGAAGAGATTGATCAAATTGAGAAGAATAATACATAGACATTAGTACCAAGGCATACTAACAAGAATGTGATTCAAACCAATTGGATTTTTTAGGAATAAGATGAATGAGAATGGAGAAGTGGTAAGAAGAAAGGAAAGATTGGTTTGAAAAGGTTAAGCACAAGAAGAAGTAAAAAATTATTGAGAGACTTTTGCACCTATGGTAAGATTGGAAGGAGCAAGAACATTATCGGCTTATGCTACCAACAAAAAGTTCAAAGTTTATCAAATAGATGTCAAATCTATATTTTTGAATGGAATACTTGAAGAGAAATTTTATATTGAACAACTTGAAGGATTCATTGAACCTAATCAAAGGCACCTGGTTTGCAAGTTGAAAAAGGCATCATATGGATTGAAACAAGCATCGAGAGCATGATATGAAAAACTACATTTTTATTTGATTAAGATTGGATTTGCTAGAACAAGTGAGAATAGTAATGTATATTTTAAATGAAAATCTAATGATATGGCATCAATTTCTGAAATATTTGTGGATGATATTTTATTTGGTGGAAATGATATGTTATGTAAGATATTTATTAATCAAATGAGCATAGAATTTGAGAGATCAATTTTTGCTGAGATCAATTTTTTTATTGAGTTATAAGTTTAACAAATGAGGAAAGGTATATATGTGACTCAATCTAATGTGCACAAAATATTGAAGACATTTGAGATGGATGAGCCTAAGCCACTTGATAAACCTATGGTGACTAGAGTGGAACTATCTAAAGAAGAAACTATAGGAGAAGTAAATGAGACACAATACAAATCCATGATTGGTGAGTTACAATATGTTGTACATAGTAGAATAGATATTGGACATGTTGTTAGAATTGTTGTAAACTTTTCATCTAATCCAAAGATGACACACATGACTATTATGAAAAACATATTCATATACCTAAAAGGAGCTAAAGATTATGGCTTATGGTGTAAACAACATAATGATATTAATCTTAAGGTCTACATAGATTTTTATTGGGTTGATAATGTTGATGATAGAAAAATTACAAGTGGTGGAACTTTCTTTTTAGGAGAAATATTGATAAAATGGATAAGTAAGAAATTGAGTTGTATTTCATAATCTACTATTGAAGCTAAATATGTTTTTTCTACAATTAATTGTTCAAATATTGTATGGATTAGGTAACTAGTAGAAGGTATACAAGAAGAGATAACTAAGTCTATTACTATTTATTTTGATAAGACTACTGCAAAAAATATTTCAAAAAATATACTGATGCATGCAGAAATAAATCACATCAATCAATTATCATTATTTGAGGGACCAAGTACAAGAGAAATAAGTAAGGCTTGAATATTTGAAATATAAAGATAAAATTGTAAACATATTTACTAAGTTATTTCTTAAGGATGCTTTTGAGAATCTAAGAGGTAAATTGATGCAAGAGCATCTTGGGTTCACTTGAAATCCAACATGTGTGGAGGGATTTTGGTTAATTATTGTGGAGGTTGGTAGGTACTAGCACTCGACATGCACTAGGAACTCAACGTGGTCTAGGAACTTGGCATGGTCTATCAAGCTTGGTATGGTTTTGGAACTTGGCATGTTCTATGGAGCTTGACATGGTCTTGAAGCTTGACATGGCCTATGGAGCTTGGCATGGTCTTGGAGCTTAGCATGGTCTATGGAGCTCAACATGGTCTTGGAGCTCAGGATGGTCTTTGGAGGTTGGGATGGTCTTGGAGCTTAGCATGGTCTTGGTTTCTTGGCATGGTCTTTGGTTGCTTGGCATTATCTATGGAGCTCGACATTGCTTAGGAATTTTGTTCCTATTATAGGCCATTTAACTAATTTTCCACAATTAGTTACAGGAGAAAAATTTAAGGGATTGAGGAAGGCCTAGATTTCTACCTATGGTTCAAAGTGAAATTTCTCTATTGAAGCTAGGAGATATCATGATTTTTCTCAAACATTAATTTTGGTCATTTAATTTGTGTATTTGTATTTAATTTGTGTTTTGAGCTGACTTGTGGCTTAGATTGGTATAAGCAGGGGTTTTGGGGAAGTCTTTAGTCATTTATTCATCCATCATGAAGAAGAGGAGGACCTTGAAGAGTGAATTTGGAGAAGAGCTAGGAGCTATGACCTCAAAAACAAGGAGATTACTTGGTGGGCTTGTGAGTACATGTTGAGGTCTTCCTTAGGGTTTCTACCAGAGGGTGGATTTGGACTAGCTAGGGTTTGATTTGGATCTTGAGGGATCTTATAGAACTATTACTTGCTTTGTATTTGGCCATATCTAGGAAGGCCTTACAACCTAACACATTGCATGTAATCATTATTTTATAAATAAAGAGTTGTGATTTGATATCATATCTTGCATCATTGCTTCTTGTTGTTGTGTTTCTGTAGCAATGTTGAATTATTATGGGCTAGGACATCTCCTTTGGGGATTCTCCTGCCTTGCATTGAATTAAGTGGTATTAGAGTGAAGGTTGTTCTTGAGTGTGTAGACAAGTGACTGAAGCTGAGGCAGTTTGCACTAGGACTTGGGTTGACAAAGGTTGATCTTGTAGCTAATTGATTTGTTGGTCAATGGATTTGTTGCTTAGGGTTTGCTAAAATTTTGGAAGATGCCTCCAAAAATATTGGACCCTAGGGCAATTGTTGATCTTATTGATGTTGTAGAAGAACAGATTTTAGAGAAGGTTAAAGTAGATTTCAGATATGAGATGGGGGATATTAGAGTAGAGTTCATATCTCAGATAGCATCAATGAAGAGTGGCATGATTGCTGAAACTATGAGTGCTCTAGGTGGTGTACCTAGGCATGTGGGTACTAAAGGTAGTTATGAGGAAGTTGTTGAAGACTTTGATGTTGTTGGATCTAGTGGTGAGGATATATTTGATCATATGGAGAGACCTATTAGAATTAGGGTTAGTCAGTTTGCTCGACCAGGATCTTAGTTGAAGCTAAAACATAAGATGGAGGTTTCTAATTTTTTAGGCACTTTGAATCTTGAAGACTTGATTGATTGAATTTGTGAATTGGAAGACTACTTTGAGCTTGAGGATATTAAGGACCCACTCAAAGTAGGTTGCCACAAACTAAGCTAAAGGGACATTCTACTCTTTGGTGGAAAGAACTACAAAGAGATAGAGAAGAGGAAGGTGAAATGAAGATAACTAGATGGAGGTTGATGGTGACTAAGTTGAAGGCTAAGTTCATTCCTACTGATTATGAACTTGAGTTGTTTAAGAAGTTGTAGAATCTAAAGCAGAAGGATATGACTATGAAAGATTATATAGAGGAATTATATGAGTTGACTATTTGATTTGGGCATCGAGAATTGTCAAAAGAGAAGGTAGATTGATATATTAATGGTTTGAGATTCAATATTTAGGATGAGGTTGGTATGCTAAATATTTATTCTATTGAGGATTCTTATCAATATGCTTTGAGAGTAGAGGAGAAGCTAAAGAGGAAGAATCAAGGTAGTTCTTGAGGGACAAAAAAGTAGGATAGTTCAACAAAGCTAAACTGAAAGCAGAAGGTGAACCAAAACCTATTGAATAGAGAAGAAGGATAGATGGGGGTGGGTTCAGAGATAATTGTGTCCAGTGTGGTCAAGAGGGGCATAGATCTTTTGAATTTTTGATTGGTAGGATAGCTACTATTGTGAATGAGATTGAAGTCTAGAATAGTCATCTTGAGCAAGGAGAAAGTTTGTTGGCTCAGTGAGTACTAGCTAGTGAGAGGACATTGGCCTCTTGTCAGAGGACTAGTTTGTTCAAAACTCATTGTAAGTCTGGTGGTAAAGTTTGCAAAGTGATTTTGGATGGTGGAAGTACTAATAATCTTGTTGCTAAAGAGATGTTTTAGAAACTTGGATTGAAGAGAATGAGACATCCTTATCCTTATAAAATTGGCTTGTTACAAGGTGAGGATGCTTTGAAAGTGAGGGAGCAATGCCTTGTTGATTTCTAGAGTGGGCTATATAAGGATCAAGTTTTGTGTGATATTGTGGATATGAACAATTGTTACGTGTTTCTTGGTAGACCTGGGTAGTATGATTGTAGGGCTATGAATGATTGTGTTAGGAATGTGTTTACTATTGAGAAAGGTGGTGGGAAGTTTTCCCTGATACCTTTACAGAATGAAGAGCTTGGTACAAGGAACCTAAGTATTGGTTGTCAAGTTGAGTTGGTAGATTCTAAGAAGGGTATAGATCAGCATGGAAATTAGACCTATGGAACACCTGTGGTGGATGTGGGGAAGAAAAAGAAAAATATGGGAAAGAGTGTGCAAGTTGAAGACTAGGAGGACATTTATGTGAAGAACCAATTTGGGATTTATGTATTGAATCCCAAAAGATGTTGTTCTAATTACTAGAACATCTATTCAAACCTGGGGTGTCTAATGCAGGAGCATCTTGGGTTTGCTTGAAATCTTACATGTGTAGAGGGATTTTGGTTAATTGTTGTGGAGCTTGGTAGGTATTAGTGCTCAGCATGCATTGGGATCTTGGCATGGTCTGGGAACTCGGCATGGTCTATGGAGCTTAGCATGGTCTTGGAACTTGGCATGGTCTATGGAGCTCAGCATGGTCTTGAAGCTTAGCACACTCTATGGAGCTTGGCATGGTCTTGAAGCTCAACATGGTCTATGGAGTTTGACATGGTCTTGGAGATTGACATGGTATTTAGAGGTTCACATGGTCTTGGAGCTTGACATGTTATTGGTTGCTTGGAATGGTCTTTGGTTGCTTGGCATGATCTGTGGAGCTTGAAATTGCTTAGGAATTTGGTGCCTCTTGCAGGCTATGTAACTATTTTTCTACAATGAGTTAGAGGACAAAATTTTAAGGGATTGAAGAGAACCTAGATTTCTACCTATGGTTTGAAGTGTGAGTTCCAACTCTATTGAAGCTAGGAAATATCATGATTTTTCTTAGACATTAATTTTGGGCATTTAATTATTGTTACAGGTTGACTTGTGGCATGTAATTTATGTGTTTGTATTTAGTTTGTGTTCTAGGCTAACTTGTGGCTTAGATTGGTATAAGTAGGGGTTGTGGAGAAGAGGAGCTTGAAGAGAAAATTTGGAGAAGAGCTAGTAGTTGTGGCTTGGAAAACAAGGAGATTTCTTGGTGGGCTTATGATCACAAGTTGAGATCTTCCTTGGGGGTTTCTACCAGAGGGTGGATCAGGACTAGCTAGGGTTTGATTTGGATCTTGAGGGATCTTGTAGAACTATTACTTTCTTTGTATTTGGTTGTAACTAGGAAGGCCTTACAACCTGACACATTGCATATAATCATTATTTTATAAATAAAGAGTTGTGATTTGATATCAGATCTTGCATCATTACTTCTTTTTGTTGTCTTTTTTCTACATGGTTAAATTATTGGGGGCTAAGACATCTCCTTTATGGATTCTCCTACCTTGCATTGCATCCTAAACTAGGTATCCTACCCCTATCTAAAATTCACTAGGTGAAGATGCATGATGCATCAATTCATGTATGAACTAAAATATCTTTATGGAGTTGATGCAAGAGTTCACTCTTTAGGAATTTCCAAAAGTTACAAAGATGGTTCCGATGAAAGTAATTTAACTTGTACATGCAAGGTACATGAATAACTATAAGGTTTTATAAGTTTCATATTGAAATTTATAATGACCTTTGGAATTTTTGTCAAAGGGGGGGATATGAATAGAATACAAAGGGAGAGAAAATCAATAAATTTAAAGATGAAGATGAAGTAAGATAAATATCATACCCTAAGGGAAGAAATGTTTATGAAGATTGTTGCTACTAAAGATACATATAGAGTGATAGAAAACCTATTGATGAAGAGAAATAGCTACAAATTTGTATTGTTGTCAATAAATACCTTTGATTATCTAATGTAATGTTTTGTAATGTAAAATCATATATTACATGTGCTAATCTAATGGCAAGATATGTTGTCAATTAGTGCCAAAACAAAGTCATTATGGGAAGTTAGTAGTGATTGAGCTACCAGACAACAATGTTGACTGAGCTACTAAATGAATCAAGTCAACAATTTTAACATAGAATGAAGGATGCAATGTTAATTGAGCTGATAGTTCCCACTAAGCTGTGGTATTAACCGAATTGATAGTATTTATGAAGCTCTAGTGTAAACTAAGTTAGTAGAGTATAATTGTTCCAAGATGATAATCAATAAAAAAAAATAGTGTGAACTGAGTCAATAGAGTCTATCAAGTGATTAGTATGAATTGAGCATCTAGTATCAACCGAGTGCTAGAGTTAGCCAAGGTGGCAGTGTTGTCCAAGTATTTTCAATATCACTTGACTAATCCATTAGAACTATTTATGTTGTAGCCAACTTGTAATGGAATTATTTGGATGGATATAAGTATAAGGTATTTTTTATCCAAATGAAGCAATATAAGTTGAAGAACATTGTATTCAAGAGAGTATGGAAGAGAAGAATATTTAGAAGGCTATAAGAAACATAAGGAAAGGAAGAGACTCATCTATCACAATTAGGTGATCAATTTACCTCAAAGAATCTTCATTAGCAACCCAAGTTGCATATCAAAGATCAATTCACTAATTCATCCTAATAGTTGCACCATTCCTAAATCCTTTAACAAGGTGGACATGATAGTCCTTTATAGAAACTCCTAACAATATACTTACTTAATTGTATTGTATAAATCCATTCCAGAAGTGATCAATTGTAAGACTTAGTAGGAAAAATTTATTACTATAGTTTTGAAGCATTATGGGTGTCATCCCCACTCGAGTTTTACCTTCTACTTGGAGGGTTTATGCATTTTCATCAATGCCAAAGGTGGAGATAATTATCCCTAACTAATAATATAATTAATGATGCTATGAATGTCTGTAAAAGAGTCATATCATTTGTTATGTTTGTCATTGATGTGAAGTCTTAGTTGGATAGACATTATGCTAAATTAATAGAGTGTCATATCAAGTTGATTGACGAAGAGGATTTGAATAAAGTATGTTGAAGATAGAGTTATAAGTATTGTATTCAATGGGCACTTAAAGGAGTGAGACAATGATAATCTAGTGTTAGTTTGATTATTTTACAATCATGAAATATTGTATTTTATTGATCTAAACAAGCTTAACCGAGTAAAAAGTTGAAAGAAGGAAGACATTATTCATGAAGTGACTGCAAAGTTCACTATACAATTGGAAAATCTAAGTTGGAAATTTAGCAGTGCTCAAAAAAACATAGTATTAACTAGGTGTTATATTACCTAAGTAAAAGGTTATGTTCACCAAGTAAAAAATGGAAGAATAAGATTGGGAAGATGGAATTTAAGGCTTACTCTTGGTAAAAATATGGAATGTTCAATATGTTTAAAGGTATGAGTTAAAGTTTTTTACAAGATCAATGACAAGGAAAATTCAATGATTTGATGATGGAGATTGAAGAAGGATAGGGATGGACACAAAGTTCTATGATAGTTCCATTTTCCAAGTATCTAGATTCATTACATAAGGTATCAATCTGAGATCAATGATTATGATTAAGTGGCAATAATAGGAATAATTTGGAAGCATAGTGGTGACTATTTAAAGAGATATTCAAGATAGTTTTTGGTTAATGGTCGAATATTGATGAATTTGTTATGAATGAAATTTATTGAAGGATTTTGAGAAGAAGAGTAGAGCCAGGTGAGCCAAGAGAAGTAGAGGAAAGAAAAGAGAAAAGTTGGAGAAAGTGGAAGTGTAAATCAACTAGTGGGAGCTTAGAAAGAGACTAAGCACAAAGGAGATCTAAACAAGCAAGGTAGTGTTGTACCTAAGAAGAACATTTATATTGTTACTTTCTAATCATTTTAGCAGGAAATATTGAAGAATGAGTGGACCTAACAAGTCCATGAAATCCTATATGGTAACATCGATGAGTGGTGTTTGTATGTCCTTGAGAGTAAGCCACTCTTTAGATAGGATCAAGGAGTGATAAGGTCTAGATGATTTTTTGGTGCAAATCCTCTAAAAAGGTCACATTAACAATGTGTTTGTAAACATTTAACAAGGTTTTCTCCTGAAAGAGCTCACTTTGGAAGAGTGATAATTTTGGGTTGTTGAACCTAGATGGTTTTTCTCTTTATAGGGTTTACATGTTAAAAAAATTTGTGTCAAATGTGTTATTGTTGTTATGTTTCAAGTAGTTTTACATGATATTTTCATTTTATTGCAACTCGATAACAACTAAGTTAATATCAATAATAACTAAGTTTTATTACTATCAGTGGGTTATAATAGAACAATGAATGAACAATTTGGACTAAAGTGATTGAATGGGTTAATTGATAAGTTGAATGAGTACACCAAGTGATTATTCATTATGTTAATGAATGTTGTTTGGTACTAAAATTGTTTGAAGGGGTTGTAGGATAACTAAATATAATAAATTCACCTCCCAACTCTCAGTTGTCTAAGACAGGATATCAACAATTCAACTACCAATAAATTATAGTTCAACATTTAGTCATTTTGATATTATTTTTAGATAAGATGCTTGATTTAGCATTTTAATTATTCTTATGCAAGCCCCCAATAAGCCATGTACTACTTCAAAGAGGCTCAATTTTGATGATCAAATAAAGCCATGGATATTTGAAGAGATATATAGATGTAGTTGTGGTCATTAAAAGACATTTATATATACGAAATTTTTATTTGTATTATATATCAACATTGACCAATGATATGTCATCTTTTTGTGACTCTATTATTGATTTGGCATGTATGCTTATTTTTTAAATGTACATGATATTATTCACACACACACACACACATAACTTGAAATTTGATCCAACTTTTTTATTGTGTGCATACCAAATTATTCTTCATCTTATTTTTTTATAATTAATAAAACATGTGAACATTTATCATTTAATGTAATAAAAATATAACTTTTTTATCTAATTTATTGTAGCATGGATAATGTAAATAAAGTCATATGTTACTTATTTTGATGTAGTATGGCATAAAAATTTAAAAATATGTAATGATTTTGTGTATTGTGTGCAATTGTAAAAATTGAACAAATTGACCCTTGGAGACAATTCTATCTAGTGTGCCTAATAACAATTGAGGGGCTTTGTGGGAAAAATGTGACTAGCACTAGTTTTTACCTAACTAATCAAAGCTAATGGAGAAAATAACTCAATCCCAAAATGAATGGTTTGAAAGATATCCAATGGTTCTCATTTAACCTGAGCAACATTACCAGTTTTGACATTAACTTAGATAAGGATGTCAAATAAAAAAGAAGGGGAATCTCTCAAAACTGAGAAAGGGTATTATAGGCATAGATAACATGATCTTGTAGTACCTAATCATTCATCAATAACTCCCATGAGACCAAATATATGTCTACAAAAAGATCACATCCCAATATTTCTTAGTGACCCTTAATGATAGTTTTGTCCAATGTGATTGGGAATGTTTGAGGGACTCCATGGGTGAAATGATATTTGCACTAGTGTTTACCCAACTAATTAGGGCTGATGGAGAAGATGATTGAATCAATGATGAAGATTTTGAAAGATATCCAATGCCTCTCATTTCAATTGAACAACATTGCAAATTTTGACATTAATTGATAGGGATGCCAAATTAAAATGAAAGTGAATCTCCCAAATTCAAGATTTAAGAAGCAGAATAATTTTCAAATTAATATTTCTAATAGAGATTAAAATAAATTGAATGAACATTTTCAATGTAATGATATTAATGGAATTAAAATAATAAGTTCTTAATTGAGAACTTGTTAAAAAAAATCTATAGACAAAACAACTTCTTCTAAAATACATTTATAAAAATCAAAACTTTTGAGGCCATGTCTTTCCAAATTGATTACCTCTAAAAATTATGTTTTAAATATTCTCAAGACTAATTCTTTTTGGGAAATAGAAGCTATGTACACTCTTCCATTTACATTCAATAGAAATCAGATTAGTGGTTTTATATAAAATTTAAGTGCACAAAAAGGGAGACAAAAGGAATACAAAATTACAAATGTCTAACATAGTTTTTTTTTTTTGAGTGTGTATGCGACAAGTTTAGTTTTGGAAGCTTAAGAATAGATTATGGATATCTTTTGTGAAGCTTTAACTATTGATGAATTCCCAAGACATGGAACTCTAATCCTTGGCTCATTGAGACTGCCTCTAAAGAACTAGGCATTTTTCAATACCATAGCTCAAGTTGGTTCCTTTGTAAATATATATAACTTTTGAGCCTTTTGCAAAAATATCTTGAAATCTCAAAAATAAACATGTGCATTTTACTAAATTTTAAAAAAATAAACTAAAGGTAGGAAAACGCATAAGGAGGCCATGCCCATACCTTACACATAATCATCTAAATTTGACCATTAATTAACTCGTCTCTACACACCCATCTATCTACAAGGAAATGGGTACATGTGAGATTGTAGAAATTTGGTGAAGCATGGTCATGTTTGATTGCAAAATTAGATGAAATTTGGTTACAGCATAAGTGGTTTATCACATTAACTTTGATAACATTGTGAAGATTAGCACCACACATGCAAAGAATGTGTGATGGCTAAATAGAAGAAGAATTTATTTCTAAACAAATTATTTACTACATAAGTGAAGTTTTAGATTGTGCACATAGATTTGAGTGTTCCTACAAGAATAATAAAATTCTATGGAGCAAGGTACTTTATGTCTTTTATTGACAATTTTACAAGGATGATATTGGTACCATTTCTTAGAGAAAAATCTAAAGCTTTTGAGGAGTTCAAGTTATATAAGAATAGATTAGAGAATGAATATGGATTGAAGATAAGTGTTTGAGATTAGATGGAATAGGATAATTCATTTCAAATGAGTTTAACATCTTTTGTAAGGATAATGGAATAAAGAGATATCTCTCATCCCCCAAGACACCACAATAGTATGAGATAGCAGAAAAGAGAAATAGATCAGTTGGAGAAGCAACTAGAGAAATGATGTTTGAGAATTATGTAAATCACATATATATTGGGAGAAGTAGTGAACACATTAGTATACATAATGAACAAAGTGCAGATTAGATAAGGTATAGGTAAGAAACCTAATGAACTTTGGTTTTGACATACACCTACTATGAAGTACTATAGAATCTCTAGAAGTATGTGTTATTCAAAAGAGATGACCATATTGGGAAATTTAACTCTAGAAGTGATGAAGGTATGTTCCTTGGATATTATTTGAAGAGTAAGGCATATAAATGTTTCCATTAGAGATTGAAGATTATTCTTCAGAGTGTTAATGTGAAAGTTGATCAAAAGCTCATAAATCTTTCTTTATAGGTATTAGGTTGAAGCCTAGATTATTTGTTAGCTTATAATTAATTTTTTTTGAGATTAATTATTATTATGTGTTAAGCTTGAGTAGAGTCAAGCCAAAGACCTCCTAGATGAGAGGCTCGTGATTTACCTTTGTGTCATAGGTTATTGCATATAAAAAGATCAAAATTTAGGAACGACTACTTGATTATGATTATGATGAAAATACTAGTCAAAGGATTGAAAATAAAAATTTTGAGAAGGAATTATTTTATGATACTAACATTGATTTTCAAACTCAATACAAAGAGAAGAACAAAGAGAAAAAGTTACATCAGAAATTAGAATAGAGAAAGGAACACCTAGTTATGTTGGAAGAAATCACCACGTGAATCAAATAATTGGAAGTGAAAACAAACAAGAGATGAAAAGAAACAAGGTTAGTGAAGAACTATGTTCAATATCTTAAGTTGAAACTAAGGCTGCATATGAAGCTTATAAAGTTTAATTTTGGATAAAGGCTATGAAAGAGGAACATGAGTAGATTGAAAATAATAAGACTTGGGAATTAGTTCCTAGACCTAAAGATAAGAATGCTATTGGAAGTAAGTGGGTGATCATAAATAAGATGAATGAGAAAGGACAAGTGGAAAGCAACATAGGAAGGTTAGTATTCCAAAGGATATTCACAACAAGAAGGATTTATTTTGAGGAAACTTTTTCCCCTATTGCTAGATTAGAAGTGGTAAGAACATTTTTAGCATATGAAGTTGTGGTGTTCAAATTGTGGATCATAGATATAAAACCTAAATTCGTCACATAACCCCACGCACATAAACAAAGAAAGGAAATACAATGAGATAGGCCCTTTCAGCCCCAAATTTAGAGAACTAGATCTAGAAATATTAGTGCTAATAATAAAAGTAAGGAGCAGTAATGCAAACTAGATCTAGGAAGAATAAGGGGAAAGATAACTAAATCCTTGAAAACCCTGGATGATATGATAAGATATAGCTAGATACAAGAGAATATTTGAAAAAGACAAAGAAGGTATAGAAAAAATTCTTTAGAATCCTAATTTTTATGCTTTTCATAATGATCAAAATGGAGAAAAAATGTAGGAGTGGGGCCTGAAACTGCACAATAGACAAAACCCAGAAATCATCCAATGGCATATCAAGTCTAAACTAGATGATTAGGGGTGACCTAGTCACTATTGATTTGTTGGGGATAACCTAATTGGCCCTGATAGAACACTAGTAGAAATTTGACAAATAAATGACTACATGACTAACATTTTTAGTCACAAGACTAAAAATTTTAGTCACGTGACTAAAAATGATCAAATTCTTGTAATACTTTGTAATTTATAATTATAAGTGACTAAATAAATGTCTAATCTAGTTTTCTAGTAAAATCATAAGGCTAGACAAAGATAAGTGACTATATAAATGATCAAAAAAATTACTAAACTATTGGTCACTAATAATTAGTACCCAAAAAAATGACTAAATGAATGACTGATGATATTTTAATCATATTAATACATTCTTTAATTTTTTCATAACTTGTATTATTCATCGATTGAGTTTTTTTCCTATCAATACATTATTATTTGTTAACTTCTTTAATTATCCTCTCAACTAACATTAGACTAGAAATAAACTCAAAATCACCACAATCTGCACTCAAACTCTTGAAAATTTATATGTAAAATCTTAAAGAAATTAAAAATCCTCTATATATGCACTCAAAAGAAAACTCCTTATCTATCTCTACATATCAAAAAGATCATTTATCAATTAAATATTTTATAATCTCAATATATGATTTCTATTAATCACATTAATGTCGTGTAATTGTTGACATAATAGTCAAGTTTGTTATTAGTGGCATACACTTATTCATATTGTAAGTATCTACTAAGCTTATTCTATAGTTAATAGTGTTAACTAAGCATTTTAGTTGTTACTAAGTTCTATAGTTGCTATTGAGTACTTTGGACAAATTTTAGTGTATGCCAAGTAGTTATTACTATTGTGAAGATTAGCAGTGTAAACCAAGCATTTCAACGTATGTTGAGTTTACCAGTTCAAACTGAGTTGTGCAGTGCTTACCAAATTTGTAGTTGATGTGATGTGAGTCCAGTGTTAAGTGAGCTAATCAGTGTGAATCAAGTGATTCAATTTATATGTCAAGTTACATAGTATTTGTTGAGTCACCAGTGCAGACTAGGTTCAAGATTACTTGTAAGTATTTAGTATGGACCAAACATCTACATCTACTAAGTGCATGATGATGCCGAGCCTAGATAGTGGATGTCAAAAATTAGAACCTCACCGAGTCAATCTTTAGGACCCAAGTTTCTACACTTTGGCTGACTTTGTAATATTTGTGTAAATTTGTATTGTGGCCAACTTTATAATTATGTAATTGGATTGATATATATGTAATGCATTGTATCACATCTAAAAGGAGTAATATCAAGGAGAAGTAATGTAATCATCAAAGAAGAGCAAAAGACAAAATTACAAAGCCTATAGTAGTATAAGGAGAAACAAATATATATCAATCATAGTAAGGTGATTTATACCCACAAAGGATCTCACTCAACAAACCAAGTTGTAGATTAGAGATCAGCTACTGCTTCATCCTAACAGATGGATTAGTCAAATCCTTTAACAAGGTAAACCTAATAGTCTTATGTGAATCTCTTTACTGAGTGCATACTTTATTGTATGTTTGGAAATCCTTTTGCAAGGTGGACCTAGCAATCCTTATTGCTCCTAACAGGGAAAATCATCATAAGTGATCAATGTGAGCCTTGACTAGCCAACTTTATAATACAGTACTAAAGCTTGTGGATATCATCCCCATCCTAGTTTTACTTTCTATTTGGAAGTTTTTTGGATCAAAAAATCTATGTGTTAAAATGTTATATATGCTTTCATGTTTTAGTTTCTTATGCATGCAAATGGATTGGAATATATGTGAAGGATTAATTGGGTAATTAAAGTTAAAAGTTTTAAGAGTTGCTAATACACCCCTCCTCTCTCAGTAATTTATCTTGTTATAATATTTCCAATAATTGGTATCAGAGCATTGTGGTTTTTAGAGAAAAGTTTAACAACTTTAGCAAAGATCAAAGGCCATGGAGATATTCAGACTTGATAAGGCTATTGACAATGAAAAGCTAGATTTGGAAATGGATATTTCCCAAGTCAAGAAAGAAAAAGAGCAACCTTCTCAATCCCTAAAAAGAAGAAAAGATATTGCAATTCAAATGAATGATTATCTCTATGCTGAAGAAAGAATTGAAGACCTTCATTTAGAAAGCAACCCAGGTGAAGCCAATGAAGCAATCAAAGAACTCTTAGAAAAGAATGGTTCACTACAAGAAGAAGAGAGAAAAATAAGAAGAGAGCAAGAAATTTAGTCAGTAAGGCTATGTGAAGTTATGGAATAGAAAAATAAGATAAAACAAGAAGTAGAAGGAAAAGATACTAAGACTCAACTTTTATCCCTTTAGGAAGCTGCCTTCAATAATCAATTCTCCAATGCAAATGAAGAAATCATTTATCTAAGGTTAGAAAATAAAAGACCACAGAATGATATAACATCTAAAAAGAAAATCAATGAAATAATGATGAAATCCCAAGTAGACATGAATCAGTTAAGGAAAGTCATTATAAGAAGAAAGAAAAAGTAGGAATTCAATATACAAAAGAAGGTGAATCATCCAAACAAGGAGCTCAAAAGAGTCAAAGACCTACTTGTAATCATTATGGTAAGATAGGTCATACATCAAAAAAATGTTGGAGCAATGAGAATGAAAAATTTAATGGGAAATGCTATAATTGCGATCAACATGGTCACAACGCTAATGAATGCAAAGAGAAACCAAGATTTGAAGGAAAATGTAACAAATATAAAAAGCATGGCCACAAGTCATGAGAATGTAAAACCAAGATATTGAATCTAAAAGAACAAATTATAAAAGCTATATTTGGTTGGTACTATAACACTTAGTGTATATGTCATTACTATGGAGAATTTGGACACATTGGAATAAATTGTGTAAAGCATCATATGAGGAAGAGAGATACTACTAAAAGATGTTTCATTTGTACAGAACTTGGTCATCTTGCCAAGAACTATATGAATACTAGAAGGATTGAAGATGAAAAGAAGGAAAAGGTTGATAAAATTAGAAAATAGATGAGATAGCAATGGATTCCAAAGTCTACCAAGAATGCAAATCCAAACAATGATGAACAATTCACTCAAGAATTGGGTGACTCCACCATTTCTACTTGATTTCTCAAAGGAGAACTAGAACTAGTCTACCAAAGAAGACATCTAAATTAGTTCAAGTTGATAGGAAAAAAAGATCCAAATAAACATTCAAGATGCAAAGAGGGATCACTAAGAAATAGATGAAAGTTATCACTGAGCAAGGTTGAGTCAGGTTGGGAGTAAATAAATCTCATAAGGTTACTAAGTCATGAAGACTTCATTGAGAATTCAATAAAAGGAAGTGAATGACAGTCTATCAATTTGATCTAACATTCTTACCAAGAATTTATGGTAAATTTTGATAAAAAGGAATGAAATCAAAGTCATTTTCACTGTGAATTTTCAAGAGCTATTATGCAAAGCAATCTTCAAGAGCATTCAAGTGATTTGAGAGAATTGTTACCAAAAATTTTTGAATTCTCTCAAACCTTACCAAGAAAAGATGGCATCCAGTAGTAACAAACTGAAATGAGGTTCTAACATGTTGGTTCATGGAGTTGAATGGAAAGCACCAAATTTCAAGATCATTCCTATAGTCACAAAAATGCTACATCTAAGTGGAGCATAGTCTCATTTCCCTCCTAAGGTACTACTTATTAATGATATCCATTCAAATTTCAAATGTGCAATTCAAGAAATTGGTACACTAGAAATGGATGAAAGCCTAGAGAAGCTATGTGTTGATGGCGTGTTGAAACCTGAGCCTCAAGATCTCGAGGCAAAAGGTTTAACACATATTTCCTACATGCCAGAGGACTTCCAAGTGAAATGGATAAGGTTTTTCCTCAGTTGTATGTATAACAATCAATTGTGGTTGGAACAACCAATTTTGATCACTAAGAAGATGATCCGTAGGATCACTAGTCTCTGAATTTTGGCAAAAGCTAAAATGACCAAAACCCTAGGTCAAGTTTGTTAGTGTAAATAATTATTATTTACACTTTACTTAAGTTTACTTAGGTTAAATGCATTACTTTATTATTTATTAGGTTAGACACTTAAGGGTATGCATACTCACATGAGTTTTCATGTTGACAACATAGGAGTACGCAACCCTAATTTAGCACATGGTGTCTACAACATAGGATTTAGCATCTAATTTAAGCACATGGTGTCTACAACATATCTACATGTGAGACACCTTGTCATACTTATCCTCCCATTGATGCATGTATATTCATGCACAATGGAGAACATGTTCTTAATTCTCATGCTTATCTCTTAGAACATTCTAGAAATTCTAGATGCATCTTAGAGGTCTTTATATACAGGAACTTCTAGTGTACTATACAATCAATTAAACACATATCATTATTCTAATCATACTTCATTTGGTCTTTTGTGCTAGTTATTATGAATCTTGGTCTTGGGTGAATTTTTCCCTAAGAAAAATTCTTACATGTCATCAGAACCATAGAGGCATCATTTCATAGCCATTAGTGACCATTCTTGCTTCACCTCTTAGAGGACACCTCGATCTAGATCTAGAGTATCCACAAATATTGGGAGCATCTAGAGCTAGAGCAACCCTCACCATTGCATCTAGAGTGTCGATTCAGTGAAAATTGACTATAAATTTTTTGTAATGGGCTATAATCAATTTTGAGGCAATTTTTTTTTGCTAACTGGCACCCATGGGCCTAATTTACAAATCTGGTATGATCTATTAGATCTTTAAAAAACAAATTTAGATCTATATTTAATTTTTCTCTACAAATATTCTATATTTTTTTAGGCCAGTAGGGCTATAGAGAATTATTTTTTCAAGAACTAGGCAATGAAACCTTGGCCTTTTGTAGAATATTCCATTTTATTTTGGCACATATTCCTTACAACATCTAGCATCGACTTACCACATTATTGGATGACCACACTGGAAACTGATCATACAATACACTCACTAGCTATAGCCCACATTCCCAACATCCAAACCAACCAATGGCTTTGATTTCATTGTATACTGATGTTCATTGTTTTACACACCTGCATAGTCCCACCCACTATGAATATGGGACTAAACCAACGTCCCTGCTAGCATCATCTTCATGGGCTCTTGCTAGACTTTAGTCTTTCTAGCACCCCTTGCCTTCAAATCTAACATTGTTGAAACCTTCACTGACAGTGACAAATAATACTACCTGGCACATTTTTTTGAAGATTATGGCCAGACACATCATACCTTTTGACAAAACCATATCACCAAGCCACGTAGATTGTAATGCAATCCCCTCCACATCATCCAACACTAAAATAACACTAAGTCAGCAACTGTTCAAGTGATAAATAGGCAAATAGTTAGCAAGGTCATATGACCATGTGTCATTTTTTGTACGACATGTCATCTGCCATGTTAGTAGAGAGATTTTTTTGTTGATGTCAGTAGTCCACTGTGTTAAAATTGATGATCATCTAACCACCATCTAGAGGCAAAATTGAATTGCTATGATGGTCATTTAATCATCAAATTTAACCTCATGTTTTTCTAATCAAACCCCTCTCAAGATTTAATTTTAATTTGATAGTCCAACTTTGAGAGACCATATCTCACTCATTCGAGCTCCAAATCAGGTGATTTTTTTAAATTTTTGGTAGAATTTCATGAACTTTCTAGTGGTGCAATTCTTTTTTGGTTTTGATGCATGTATTTGTAAAAAAATTATGTTTTGGTGACTATGCCTGTCCAATCCTACACTTTACAACTTCAATTGCTCCATACGGGCTCATCTAGACTCAAAATTGGTTCCATTATTTTTTGAAAGTGGGTAATTTTTTATCTACTTTCTAGATCTACAATCAGATTATAGGCTTGTGTGGACAAAAAAATCACTTTCAAAAACAGGTCCTTTCTTTGCTTTGTATTGCTTCAAAAATTTTGTACATTGCAAAGTTCTAGATTTGTACTCTATAAAGTGGTTTCAAACAGAAAAATTAGAAGTCCATTAAGGCCAAAATTGACAAGCAGCTATTGTAAGCACACTAAGTATAAAGTTTCAAAATCTTTCATTTGGGGTGGTTTCTTGATTGAATGAAAAAGGGGGGCATTTCTTGGTGTTGTGTTCCTCTTTTTTTGCTATTATTTTTCATTTCTTACATCATGGGAAATCTTAAGTTTGAAAAATTAACACCACATAACTATGTGACATGGTCTATTTAAATGTGGTGTCAATTAATACATAATAAAGTTTCTCAATATGTTGATAGTACCCTTCCTGAATGAGTAGGTGATCAAGTATCTAGAAGTGAAATTTTTGCTTGGGAAATGGTAGATAGGAAAGCCCTAGGTGATATTGTGTTGGGGCTTGAAGATAAAATCTTCTATCAGGTTGAGAAGTATAAGACATCCAAGGTGCTTGGGATGCCCTCAAAAACCTATATGATAAAGTGGCTAAGGAGGAAATTGAAGATGAACTTGTCTCCCTAGATCCTAAGACATTTGATTCTATACAAGATTTCATCATTAAAGTGAATGAATTAAGAACAAAGCTTCATAATTGTGGGAGTCATATTAAAGATGACAGGTTGATCTATCTCATTTATAATAAGCTACCATCTGAGTACTCCACATTTGTTTCTTCTTACAACACCACAACGACTACATTAGGGGCTGCTTATTAGAAAATCACTTTTGATTCTTATGCTCAACTATTGGATGATGAAAAAAAGAAGTTGCAATCAATGGGGAATCTCAAGTGATCTAAGTCTAAGGCATTGGTGGCTAATAATGAGAGTTCTCAAAATTTAGATACCCAAGCTTCAAATAAAGGAAAAGGAAAAAACAAGTAGTGGAAGAACAAAAAGAAAGAGGGTACAAAAAAAACAACACCAACATCAAATCAACAAGGCAAGTCTTCCTTAAATACAAACAAGAAGGGGGACACTAATAATGAGAAGAAAAAGTGTTCCTATTGCAAGAAGTTGATTCATGATGAACATGAGCGTTACCACAAACAAATTGATGAGTTGAAGAATATCATGATGAAACACAATGTTCCACTACCTAATTCTTATAACAAGAAAGGACCTTCATCATTAGATTCTAAGGGAAAAGGGCATGCTTTACTCACAAACACTGCTAGTCATACAGAATGGATCATTGACTAAGGTGCCACAAATCATATGGGTGCATCAAAGTGAGATTTTCCTTCCACACATCTTTATAGGTGATGACACTAAGGTGGAATTTGAAAGTAAAGGAGAAATTGAGCTGGACAATTGAGCATTCAATGATGTTGTATATGTCCCTAATCATACCTCCAACCTTCTTTTAGTCTACCAAATGACTCACTATGGAGGTGGAAATAAAGTTGAATTTCTTCTAGATTTATTGGTATTGAAAAGCATTAAGGATGACTTTATGATTGCAATTGGGCAAGATAATCACGATTCAAGGATTTAAACTTTCTCCTTCTTTGTGCCAAAATCAAATGCACAATCCTTGTTACTACATTCAAATGTAGAAAGAAAACTGTGGCATGAGAGATTTGGAGATCTCAACTATGGATATCTTTAGCAACTTAGTAGCAAGAAAATGGTCAATGGTCTACCTCAAGTTTAGTTTTCCAAAGGTGTTTGTTCAAGTTGCTCACTTGGGAAACATCCAGAAAAATTGTATAAAAAGGGGAATTCTTTGACAGCACAATGTATTCTTGAATTGGTTCACAATGATGTGGCAGGCCCATTTCCAGTGCCATCATTTAGCAAGTCTTTCTATGTCCTCAAATTCATAGATGACTACTCTCACTTTACTTGGGTCTTCTTCATGGCTCATAAGAGTGAAGTGTTTAAAATAATTCTTAGCTTCAAGGCTCAAGTGGAATAGTAGTAAGAAAAAGCTATCGAAGTTCATTGCACAAATAATGGGGGGGGGGGAGTATGTGAACACAAGACTAATAGACTTTTCCACTCAAGAGGGAATTGACCTTCAATAGTCACTACCATATATGGCACAACAAAATGGTGTTGCTGAAAGGAAAAATAGAACTCTCAAGGAGATGACCATTTGCATGCTACAAAACAAGTCTCTTGATCAAGTCTTTTGGGCTAAAGAAATGAATTGTGCTAACTACATCTTGAATAGGAGTCCTCATAAAGCTTTGGATGGTGTAACTCTTTTGAAGCATGGATTGGTAGGAAACATATGGTTAAGCACTTCAGAGTCTTTGGTTGTCCAACATGGGCATGAATACCTCCACAGAAATGCAAGGCATTAGAAAAACAAAGAAAACCTTGCATCTTTGTTGGATATGCAGAAACACAAAAATCCTACAAGTTAATGGATCCAAAGATGCATGATATATTATATGAGAGGAGTGTACATTTTGAAGAAAGTTGTCTATTAGTAAATAGATTGTTCTTTCTAATTTTGACTCCTAATTACCCAAAACTATGAACAATATCTGATTACAAACAGTTGAAAAGTTGCTTCTGAAAATGCTAACTATTCTTTGAATTAATAGGTATATTATTGATTTTCAATGAATTATGTTTCATTCCTAAAACTTACATGGGGTGTGATCTTGACTGAGGAATAGGAGAGGTAAAACTAAGTTAGGCCTAAATAGTATCTAACTCAAGCAAGAATTGATTTCTAAAGAATTGATTAAGTTTGTGAACCCACATATCTTATGAACTCACAAAGCTTAATAACTCAAAATTCCATAGCAACTAATACTAAACTGATTCAGCTATAATCTAAACTATAGAGAAGGAAAGATTAATTGACAAGAATAACATCTAAGCGATTTCTTTTTGAACATGCAATGATACTAATTATCACATCCATTCACTATTTTGAAACAGGGGAATGAAACTCTATTTGTTCCTTGCCTCAATTTAGATCAAAGAGAAAACATGTAATTAACAACTAATAGAAATGGAACAAAAAAAAATTTGATACAAAATACCATTTAATTGACTCTACAACATCAAGTACTTCGCACAAAAAATTAGCCAACTTTTTATTCATCTTTCAATTTCATACATATCGGGTTATGAGATGAACCTTACAATAGGAGTTCAATTCGTTCATCTCCTCAAAAGAATGACAAATGACAAGAAACCAATTTTTTGTATTACAATTATTACATCAAAAAATGAAAGGGGTAGAATATGAATCACTTTACCTTCTTTCCCTTTTCTACTTTTTCCCTATAGGCATTAGCAACAATAATGATTGGGATTAGCTCTTCATGTGTAGGCACATGTATGTTGGTGTATCTCAAGAGCTAGTTTGAATGTTCCCTAGCCAACTCCTTCACAACATTCAATCAATCTTGCAATTCTTCTATGGACACATTATGCATCCACTAAGTTTTTGGTCTATAATTTTTTTTTTATTACTAGAGGATATTTCCATCAAACTATCTATGAATTTAGAGAAATTCTTCTGCATGATGGTTATTCTAGTGAGTCTTTTATGTTGGTCACTAGTCTAAAAATCTGTATGTGCCCCCCTCATGATCTCAAAACCTCTATCTTGGTACTTCTTCACCTTATCCTCTATCTCCTTAAGTCCTTTCTCTACTAACAAGATCATTTCTAATTTGAACTGCATTCTTTGAAGCCATTCAAATAGAGGTTCATCTCCCTTCGGCAAGATTTTTGCTTCAATAGCTTTCGTTGCCTTCATTTGAATAATCATCTTTAGAAGAGAGATACAATCATCGCTCTTTACTCTTTCTCTAGCCAAATTATTTCTATTTGTGGAGATTTTATCCTTATTTGTTTCTAATCTCAAGATAACATTGCCAATTTGTTCTATAATGGGGGCTCCCTCCAATTTGAGCTTCCTAGTCCAGTCCTTACATATTTGATCAAAGTGCCTATCTTCCTAAAGCTAAGAGATAAGTGATTGAACCTTGATAGTAGTAGGATTACTTATTACTAACATTTTGGAGATACATTCTAGTGGAATGACCAATTGTCTAATAAATCTATTTAGTTCCTCTATCTCTACCTTCATCCTAACCTTTGACAACTTGAGGCTTGCTAGTTGTCCTTTAATTACTTCATTGGTTGACATCTACAAGCCAACCTTGGTGTCATGTCTAGCCTCTCCAAGATCTATCGAGTACAGAGTGAAATCAGCTATAGTCATATCTTCCATTCATCCATCCTTGGTGAGCTTCATAATTTCCATTGTTAGGTGCCCAGTTTTAGGATCTTGTCCAAAGATAGACAAGGTCTTTTTCTTCTTGACCTTACTCAAAGTAGACCTAGAGTGAACTGTAATAGATAAGGAATCCTTGTTTGGAGCACCTTCATCCTTTCTCTTCCTCTTCTTCTCCAAAGTGTCCTCCAACCAAGAATCTATCTGCATCACCTTTGAAGCCATCCCAAGTGTGTCTATGCTAAGCATCTTCTTCCTAACTAGAGTGATTGCCATCATAGTTAAAGAGAAGGGATTCTTTGGGCCCTAAGGAATGTGATTGGAAGAGCTTTAACCTTTCTCCAACTCTGAGGTATTTTTAGTTGCTTCATCTGATTCAGTAGATTCACTACTACTTCTCTTTCCATCTCCCAAATACACTATTTGCACTAGGAAGCTACTTGGTTGTAGAAGTGTAGAACTTACTTGTGGAACTAGACTATGATGATTTGAGGGAATTGGAGTAACATGAGGAGATGAAACTAGGGTGGCAACACTATCTTTTGGCTCCTCGGTCTTCTTCTTCTCAACCTCAGTTTGGGTTCCATTAACTAGGAGGGAGCCATTATGACAAGTCTTAGCCATGAGGATGTTTTGTTTGGAGGTTGGTCACCTGCCCCTAGTGGTTAAGCTAGTCCTTGAGTAATGGCCAAGGTTACACCTATTGTGTCACCTTCAGAGGAGGAAGGAGTTGTAGCTATTGGAGAAGCTTAAGCTGACATGCTTTTACTTCTACTCCTCTCATAGTAGTCCATTTGACCCACTTTCCAATTCTTTTCATGATTCAGGCCATCACGATATTCAAGTCCTCCTCAACATCCTTGTAAGGCTCCAAACTAATAGGAGTGTTTCTTAACTTAGTTAGATATGTATTACTATACATATGTTGCCCATCATCCTCCAGTCCTTCAACATCAAAATTGATATTGTATTTTTTTATTTGCTCCACTATAAGCCTAGTGAAAGCATGATCTCAACTTTCAAATTTATCTTTACAATATGCCGAATAATCCTCAACAACGGTAATGTGTTTGATCACACTCCCAATCTGCAACACCTCCCTAGCATATCCATTTGGATCAAGCATAGGTCTCAAGACCTCAGACATCTCCACTTTGCACCACATCTCAAAAACTTTAAGCATATTCTTTGCATTAGATTAGGACTCACAACTGAAAGCTCCTACTTTCATAGGGAACTCATATTGCTTCTTCTTCAAGCTCCTGCTCAACATGTTCACTTGGATTGCCTGTCTCACGATCTCTATTAGCACAATCATGTCACTCGGATACCTGGGTAGCTTCAAGGGGAATCCATCAAAAGCTACAAGGTACAAATATGACAAAGACAACAATTGGATAAAATAACTTCTAAACCAGCTAATAGCCACCATTACTTTCAGGCTGAATCTCTTTTATGGGCATCCCAAGAGCTACCTATAAATTTTTAGTCTAGATGCATCATTAGCTTTGACATACTTTGCATAACTATTTGACAATTGAAGACATGGATAGAACTCATAACACTTCACATCATGGGGAAAATTTTCTATTCTTGGGAGGCCAAGCCATAACTGTAGAGATGCTAGCATGTAAATTAGAAAGGAAGACATATAAAAAGTGTTGTAGAACTTCATAGTGCTGAGAACATTAGAAATATTTTCACTTACCTCATGAGCCAAATCAATATACTACATATCTAAAAAAATAACTTGTACTAGAAAGAAATTTTGTTAAATGAAATTTAGAGATTCTACCTTACCTTTCAGTCTGTGCAGGAGAACCAGAATGTCTATAATCTTGGGTTTAAGATTAGTACCAAATAGATTTTTGGGGACCTTACTCTTGGCGCTGCATGGATTTTTAAACTAGGACTACATAATCTTCTTCCTCCAAACCATCTTCTTTGCAGAGAACTCAGAGACTACTCCTCCTACTGTCAAATCTAGAAACTCCTCCTATTCTAGAACTCATAGACAATCCACCATAGTTTTCCTATTAGTGGAGATCAATACTGTATCATCTAGTAACACAATTTGTCTGGTATCTAGATTATAATGATTTATGTATTCATAAATCAATTCTAAAGCTTGGATTGATACATAGAAACTAGTTTCTTCCACTAGTCCACATCCTTAGAGCTTCTTAGTTATGTGATGAATTGGCTCCAATTTTGACCTCTTTTAGAAGTATTGCATATCATAAAAATGGAGTGAAGTATCTATCAAAATTTGCAATGTGGACTTGATTCCATTGAGTCCATCAAAACTCATGAATCTAGTTGCCATTCTATCTTGTAATGAACTAAATTGAAATTTCAAATCTATAAGAAGAACTAGATATTGAATTCACAATTATAGGTTATTTGAAAAATTTAGTCCAATTTAATAGAATAATAGTTCAAGAAAAAGTGGTAGTTTGAATAACTATTATGTTTCCATCTATATAGGAGACTCAATTCACCAATTGATCTTTAGGATTCATGTCACACGAATTAATTAAAGGATAAATCTATTGAAATAGTAAATGTGAGAGCTCTAACATATATTTTGGTGTCTTTTCACTATTTTTGTTGGCCCAATGGTAACTTTCCATTCTTTCACACTTACTTTCATATTTCCCTTTAAGTTTCAAAAAATTATGAATAGAGTACCCCATAAGGAATTATCTGCCTAGTTGAATTCTACTTAGTATACCTTTCCCACAATGGTTAGATTGTTTCCATTATCATGTTAAGATGTTTTTTGTACAATTTGTGGGTCTGGTCTACTTACAAAGTTGATTTTCTTTTGAATGCAAAAAATTGTACTCATGGGTTGAAAACCTACCAAGGAGAAGACAATTTTCATTTCTCTACCCAGACTTTCTTTTAAAATCTATCTTTTGTGTTAATACTTCCTTTGGGTTTGGAGAAGTTTAAAATGACTATGAAAGTTGAAAGGGGCCTAGTTCTTTGTTTCTTTTCCTTTACAATTGCCTTTGGAAAAAAATAGATTTCATGGGTTGAAAACCCACCAAAGAGAAGTCAGTTTTGAGTTTTCTACTTGAGATGATTCTGAGCATTGTGATGAATCCTGAATATTTTCCAAGGTAGTATATTGTAGTGAAAATAGGAATTTACCATAAGATATCTCATTATCTTCTTACATACATTTGTGAGCATCATTTGTTGCACTTTATAGAAAATCACCTTCATGGGTTGAAAACCTACTAAGGATAAGATGAACCTCAATTTTTTGCAAGTTTCTTTTTCATTGCAAATATGATAAATTGCAAGCAAGCTCATCTTTGTGAATAATTTTTTCATGTTGCAAGAGTATCCATTAGGTTAGGTACTAAACTAATTGTAAGACTCACAACATAAAGGAAAACCACTTGGCTATGAAATATGGGGAAGGGAAAGATGAAAATCCCAATAAAGACTCTTTCCACCTAAGGGAACTTAAAACTTGACTCAGACATACCTATGCTTGACTAAGATGCAAAATTTTCCACTTTTGCAAAATGATCACAAGGTGAAAAGTGGGACAATAGCTAGCTCTGATTGGGGACTTGGGTAGAGTATACCTAAGCAAGGAATCCAAAATCTCTAATTTCACAAAAAATAAAAGTTGGCTACATAACAAAACTAAAGCGGGGAAAAACAAGGGAGCAAAAGCAAGAAAGGTAAACTAACTAGGAAAACACAGAAAGGGACTAAATCTAACTATAATAAAATATAGGGGTTACCTATTTTCAGTTTGAAATTTGATAAGGTCTCAGATCCTGACCATTGTATGTCAGAGGTAGCACTTCACCATCTTGATAAGCTGATTTGAATGAATTATTCTCGAATGCCTGATGAATTATGAATGGACCTTTCCACAAGTTATCAAATTTTTTATGCATACCCTTTGGAGCTCTTCACTTCTCCCATAGTAACACACTACCTCCTACCATGAATTTATGTGGTCTTGCCCTCTTATCAAATAGATTTTGCACTCACATTTGGAGTTGTGTGATGTGATCCATGATTTCTCCTCTTTCCTCTTCAAGCTTGCTTAAGTACAAAATTCTCTTTTCCAAGCCATCTTTATAGATATCATCTTCAATTACTATCTTAAGTTTATTCATAGCCAATTCCAAAGGTAATGAGAGATTAGCCTTAGTTCCATAGACTAATTCAAAAGGAGATATACCAATCGCCCTCTTAGGTGTTACCCTATCTACCCATAGTGCCTCACAAATTTTCTTGTGCCAAGTTTTCTAATTACCTAACACCAATTTCTTGATGATATTCATCAAAATTTTGTTACTGGACTTGGCTTGGCCATTTCCCTATGGGAAATCATTAGACAAATGAATGACTATGATTCTATGTTCCAAGAAAAAATTGGTAATCTCAATTGAAGAGAAATATGTTATGTTGTCCATCACCAATTTGATCAGAACACCAAACCTGACAGGTAGGTTTTCCTTAATGAATTCACATACTACTTCAAAAGTAGTTTTCTTAGCTGCTTTGGCTTCCATCCACTTAGTGAAATAATCAATCACTGTTATAACATACTGGTGACCAGCACTAGATGATGGGTTAATCAAACCAATGAAATCAAGACCATATTATTGAAAATCCCCTCGGTGATGATGGGCCTTAGTAGTAGCGTGGCTAATTGAGGATGCCCAATGAACATCTTACATTTTTCACATTTTTCCACCCAAGAATATGCATCCTTAAACATTCTCGGCCAATAGTAACATTGTCTTAATATTTTAAAAGCTATGACTGAGGATGAGAAATGCCTTCCATAGGCTTCATCATGAAATGTTTTCAACAACTGTTCCTATTGTTGTTTGTCTACACATCTAAGGAAAGTTCCATCTATGGCTTTCTTAGACAATTACCATCCCAAATTACATATTTAGTCACTTTCAGTTTAATATCTCTCCTTTGTTTTGCAATTAGGCCCTCTAGACATTCTCCATATGTTATTAGATAAGTAATATTCTCAAATCAAGGATCATGCAGACCTACAACCAAGACTAATTGCTTTTCTCCCAGTTCTTTTGGTTCTTTAATGATCTTGTTTTCTACAATTTCTTTGCACAAGGCATTACCCCTTACTAGTTTGGTAGTTTTAATTTCTATATCATACTCTTGTGTCTTGGCTATCCACATTCCTTTGGTGTTACACCCTATATCCTACTATGTTAACACACTTTTTACTACTACATTTGGGACATAGGCCATAGAATGTGAATGCAAGATGTAAAATCTAAATTTTTAAGTGCTTTGACTACTACAACAACATGTTTCTCAATTTGTGTTTACTTCAACTTATGATTTTTCAGAGGTATGCTCATGAAAGCTATTGGGGCTTGTATCCCTTCATCATTATCTTGCATAAGTATTGCCAATAATGTATTTTTAGAGGCATAATAGTAAATGATGAAATCTCACTTATAATTTGGGTGGCATAATATTGGAGCACTAGCAATAGAAATTTTTATATTTTGAATGGATTTTTTTCCTAGCTCATTCCATTTAAAATTTGAATTTCCTTTTATCATGTCTATGATACACTTAGTAGTTTTTGCAAAATTTGGTACAAACCTTCTAAGGAAATTCACCTAGTTGAAGAATGATTTAACTCCTATTTTATTTGATGGCAGGCTCAATCTTCAAATGAATTTAACTCATTTGGGATTTATTCTAATACCCTCTTGAAAAACTATATGACCAAGGAACTTTCCCTCTATCACATAGAAAATATTTTTTTTGTGATTAAGTGAGATTCCATGTTCCTGACACCTTTGCAACACTTTCCTCAAATCCTCTATGTGTTCTTTCCTCTTCTTTGAAAAGACAATGAGGTCATCTAGATATATAACTATAATCTAATCTTTTAGATCAGAAAATGTTTTAATCATACACATTTGAAATGTAGTGCCAACATTAATGAGACCAGAAGGCATTCTATGATATGCAAATGTACCCCAAGGAGTGGTGAGCATTGTTTTATGCTAATCTTTTTCTTCTACTTCATCTTGATTGTAACCTGGGAACCCATCGAGCATGGACATCATTTCTACTCCAATCACTATTTTTAGTAAGTAATCCATATTAAGGAGAGTGAAATTATCCTTCAAGGATGCCTAGTTCAAATTCTAGAAATCAACACAGATCCTTATTTCTCCATTCTTCTTTCTGACTGGTACTATATTAGCTATCCATGTAGAGTGATGAATGGGATAGATTATTTTTTCCTTTAGCATCATGTCAACTTCCCAAAATATAGTGTATGATACCTTTAGATTGTAATTCCTTTGTTTCTACTAGAAAGGGACTACATCAGCTTTCAAGGGAATCTGATGTTTTATGTTCCTACCTCTATAGCTTTTCAAATCTTTGTAACTCTAGGCAAAACCATCTTGATATTCTATGAAGAGTTTTTTTTTAGCTTCTTTATTTTCAAGAAAACAACATTTTCCAATATTAATCATTTTGGGATCATCGGTATCTCCAATATTCACCCTTCATACTTACCAACAATAGGACCTTTTTCTGTCCTCTTTTTTTTTATGTAAGCATCATGTCTATTAAACAATTTTTATAAAGATAAAAAGTATGGGGGAATGATATTACTTTGCAATTGGACTTCATAATTTTGATTCTCTTTTTGCTTGACATCAGAGTTTTAATGATTATCATCATTGGATTCATGTCCATAACTACATTTGTCATTTTCTAGGAACAACTATAAGTTCTTGTCATCTTCAAAAGCTTGCCAGGATTCTATATTATCTGGGATAGAGGCTCGATACACAATTTCAATCTAGTACTTCTTATCTTTGAAGTTTAGATGGGGTAGTAATAGAGAAGAGGAAATTGCTAATGAATCTACTTTGGTATTCATCTCTCTCAATATTGATTTGATAGAAAAGGTGTCAAGACCACCTATTTCATCCTAAATTCTATTTCTATAATTTTTCAACTTTGGATTTGTTGGTGTCCGAAAATGTTACCCATTTCCAATTACCCTGATGAGAACAAAATGCATCTAGGGGCAGCTAACTCCCATTATCAACACATCCATTTAGACACCAGGCCAACTATAAGGCTATACTCCTTCTGCACTTCAGGCTCTACAAAACCTAGGTGGGTGAACCTATAGATTCCTTATATGGTACTAGTTGTCAAAGCATACACTTAATCTATTCAAAGCAGATAAAACCCTTATTTCTCCTAAGAACTCATGAAATAACACAAACCTACGATAGCTAGATGCAAATCTATGAATCTCATAAGCTGAGTGAGGCCATTCTGTTTATAGCTCTTCAACATGAAAAGGAAAATTCATTTGATTAAAGATGTTGATTTGACAAAACCTCAAAAATGCAATAGTATAACCAGTGATCCTATAACTGATCAGTGCCTAATCCATTGGGAAATTCCATGAATTCAAAACATAAATCTGTGACATCAGGACGTATCTCATATACCCAGACATCAGATCTATCCAACCACCTTGTGATTCAAACATCAGTGTTCATTCAGGTCTCATTCTCACAAAATATCCTTCTCAAACAACCAGTAACCTTGTTTAAACATATCGAGCATTTACTTGGCCCTTTGGTCCAACAGTAAAATACATCAAACATACAACTTGAAAGGGATGCAAATGGGTCTCAAATCTTTGTTCCAAAATCACATAAGACTTACAGATTGCTGAGACAGGAGACAAGAACCAGAACAAAACTAGTGAAATTGTTGCTCATATGTATTCATTTCATTGAAACTATACATTTAGATGCATAAAATTAAAACATGAAACAAACTAATATCTCAGAACTATCTATATTATCTCTACAATGTTGTTCACATGAGAGTTCTCCTAAAGAAAAGAAATGGTGTCACAGTCATGGAAACATGTCAAAATACTGGAACCAATGGTCGCACAGTGCAAAAACTGGAATCCCTAATGGTATCATAGAAAATGAACTTCTTCTTTTTTTGAAACTGGAACCCCCACCATGACAGAAAGAAAGAAAATATAGAAGAGAAAAGAATTTCCAGATTTGATCTTTTCTTGACAAGTGTCCACTTGAAATTCAATCTTCTGGCAACTGAAAACTTCGTCCTTCCTTCTCCATCTTGATCTGATTTGATTTCATCATTGCCTTGTAACTGATTTTCAAAATATCCCCAACTGAATGATGAAATCCCTAATTTTCTAAATATCTGATTTGCATCAAAATACTGATAAAACTTCATCTAACTGACTTAGAGATGCCCCCAGCTAAATTCTCCTTGTCTTTTATGCATTTTCAAGCTATTAGCTTACCAAAAAATCACAATTGAACTTCCTGGTTTGAAAATGGTTGCAATTCAGGTACCTAATAGAAAACCTCATGTAGCTAAAATAGACTAATACCTGTGCAAAAATTGACTCTAGAATCGGAAAGTTTGTCTTCTCCCAATTTCGGCGATATATAACATCGCCTATTTGGCCTCTTGAAAACCTCC
The DNA here is from genome assembly GCA_028749045.1 of Cupressus sempervirens. Lineage (NCBI taxonomy): Eukaryota > Viridiplantae > Streptophyta > Pinopsida > Cupressales > Cupressaceae > Cupressus > Cupressus sempervirens. The sequence goes on along the minus strand of CM053784.1, from coordinate 255,397,118 downwards.
TAAAAGTCATTTTGAAAATGACTCCTCTACTAGAAAGTTTAGGCTTGCAATCAAGACATTTTCAAAAATTTAAAAGTTTCTAAAGTTTAAACTTTAGAAAAGAGCCTCATTAAAAAAAATTTTAAAAAAATGCACATCAACTATTTTCTTATAAAAATAATAATAAAATATTATTATTTTTTATTCTTTAATATTGCCCCTTCTTCAATCTGGGTCCCCTTCAGTTGACCAGCCTTTCTGCCATGTGGCGGCCTCTAATTGGTTGACCAATGCCATGTCAGCACCGCAGGGACCTAGTGCCACATGTCACCAAGGTGCATCCCTGCATTACTTAAATCCCTACAACTCCATAAGGTGGGGATGCGCGGACCGTCGAATCTCGCCACATGGAAAAATCTCGTGCCTCCGTCTAAACTGCTCATTCTCGCCACATCACCATTCCCTGGACCCACCATGCCACATGGCACCCAGGCACATCCCCACAATATTTATCCTATGCAAATCTTATTAATGCAGGAAAGTAGGCGCCCTTGAATCTGACACGTGGCATCATCTCCTGCGATCTCCAATTTGGGCACCAACTCATCATGTCCACATCTTTGCATAAAATTAATGCACTACAATCCATTGACGTCATCATTCGTGAGGACCCCACTTGGGCGCGAGCTTTGCCTTCAAAAAGCACTTTTCATTCGACATTTTATGTATTGTTAAGAGTTGTATTTAAAGATGTAAAATTCCTTACCCGCTAAGCATGTGGGATAATTGTTTTTACACATCTTTTATTTTCCCTTTGCACAATGGGACTCTATTTCAACATGTTTACCCTGCTGTCATGCGAATGGCCTCTTGGATGGATGATCTGCTCATGATGTCTCTGAGGCTTGTCCCCAATTTGAAAAATCCTGGACTATATTTGAAAATGTCTGCTGCTCACTTTATTTAGCTATTTTCTTTGACTTGGTATGAGCTTTGAACTTGGCGTGGATGTTTTTCTTATACTGGCGACTTTCTTTGTGCTTAGCTGCTTGGACTTTTTAATGGTGTTGACTGCCCTTTCATGGGTGCCCTTCCTTGCACATTTTTTGCCTGCTATACGCTCTCCACAATTTATGTGGGTTTCCATTGAAAAGGCACCTTTGTTCACTGGTGATTCTTGTTCCCTTGCATGGCTCTTTCCCAACTGGTGTGGCGTCTTTTTCTTGGTGCCTTGCCTATTGGGAGCTTCCTTTTCTTGTATGTTATGACTACGGTTTTGAGCTTTCTATTAAAACAATTTTGTTTTTCTCTAAGTCTACTGCCACCTTCAGTGTGGGATGCTTAGAAGCTGTCTCTTGCCTTTTCTTCTTGACTGCTGACTCTTTCATTTTCATTGAGAGAAAACTATGATCCCTGTGCAATCAATATCACCATTTACAGTAATACATGAAAAACCATCATAGTAAAAAAAATGATCTCCATTCACAACCTTGCTGATTACTGTATAAATGTATACACCTCCAGATTTATGAGTTGCACTTTGAATCAGCTCCAGAGATGTATTCAACTTTCTCTATTCGTGTTGATTCTCACTTCCACTTATAAATACTTCAATGCAATTCAAATGCAAGACCAATATGAGGGGAGTCTGACATGAAAAATTCTTCACAATTTTCAGCAGCAATGTTTGCATCAAAAAAGAATTAGAAGTATTATTATTTTTTGTCTTAGGCAAAACACTTGGCAATTATACCGAACATCATTCCTAATATATCTTTTAATATAGATATAATATCACTTGAAAAAAGTTTTATTATATTGTCATGTGACCATTATATATCTCTTTTATTTTATCACTTCCGGGTATTATGCATAATGTATCTTCATTGATAAAACTAATCTTGAGGTGAAAAACTCAATAAGTTTACTATTTGGAAAATTAGAAATCTTGGATCCAGTGATATAACTCGACCCCAATTTGTAAACTCTCCTGTGGATTTTCAACCTTCAATGCATTTTATGAACATGATCACCCATTTTCAGCATAAACTCTCTTGTACTCAATATCACGACCAATTCTCGCCTTTTTAATCAATTTTGACAATTGTAAATTTGTGCCTGGAGGCCCGCCAGCTGGGCTTAAAAATTGACTCAATGAAGTAACCAGACCATGAAAATCGGCACGAGTGTTCACTCCTACACACTCTACCACACTGAAAATTTTTAGCCCATGATGAATTCCTAGTCGAGATTTTAATTGCCGAACATCCATACTTCAATTACCCTGCAGGCAAACAATGTTAAGAAACATAAACTGGGCTCGGGTTCAGCATTATAAACTAAGTTATTGATCACTTGAGGTTCTGAAAACTAGGATATAAGTTTTTTTCCATGAAGAGAATATAGTTTCAAAGTGGCGGGTCATGACACATTCCTGGGTGTGAGATATTGAAATGCAAACTGGGCCTCTAGTCACTATTTGACACTTGGGCAGGATTGCAAATTTTGACACTAGCTCAAAATGGGACTTCACAAAATGGTTTGAAATGTCAGTTTAACTTCATAGAACACATAGATGCACTAAATGAAAGGTGTTAGAAACATTAAACACCTCTTAGGCCTCAGACTGACAACCAGGTACGATCTCATTTAAAAGAATTTAAGGGCTTGATTTCTCAATGGTACTAAAAATTGACCTTGCAATTTTTAGTCTCAACAAGATTCTTCATGGAGTATTGCCCTTAATTTGTCTTTCAATGAGCTCTACATCACCTTGAGCTCTTAGGATCTTTATTCCTTTTTCTTTTGTAGACACTATCCCTAGAAGTAGGCTTTGTACTCCACAGTGTTATTTGTATTTCCAAACTCCAATTTAAAAGCCATGGGTCCAGGTTCTCCTTCAGAGGGTAATAACACTACACCTATGCTAGATCCTAATGATGAACAACTTCCATCAAATTCCAATGTCCATATAGAAGATGACTCTTTCTCTTTACTTAGGGCTTTAATTTTTGATTTAAAAGCCATGGGTTCAGGTTCTCCTTCAGAGGGTAATAACACTACACCTATGCCAGATCCTAATGATGAACAACTTCCATCAAATTCCAATGTCCATATAGAAGATGACTCTTTCTCTTTACTTAGGGCTTTAATTTTTGATTCTTTAGTTTCTTGTTCATTCAGAATGTTGTCAGTAAATAACATGTAATTGCCAAATTCTAGTTTTTGATAGAGGATCTAATCTTTAGGATCATCTAAATTTAGCATAGTGAATTTTTCTTTTTCCTTGGGTTCTAGTTTAAAAAAAAATATTCCCTATGGGTATTGCTACTTGAGAATAGTACAGTTTTAATTATCATGCTAAGTCTCGACAAAAACTCCTACGTAAGAGAAGCCCATAGCTTGTGAGAATATTTGCCACTAGAATAGTCAGTAAGAGTTTCCTTTCTATATGAGAAGCTAAGGCTACTTGAGCATCTTTAATCTATCGAAGAAAGGGAACTTGTTTGGCATCCATAGAGTAACATCTCTCATGAACTTTGGTAAGGTTGAGACCTAGGGCCTTAGCTATAGAATAAGGCATAACATTGTCTGACACACTTGAATCTATTATGCAGTTGCTTAGTTTGAATCCATTGATGTATAATGAAATATAGAAAGGGTCAAGTTTTTTCCTAGGAGAGGTTGCTAGGATAGTAGAATCTTCTTGATTAAATAGGTTAGATGTCAAAGTTTCATCTCTTTCTTCCATGGTCATATTATGATTTAAATGTAAAGTATTCCCTTTACAACGATCTACCATTATTTTTAACTCAAAGGGATGAGACTTCAAATAATCTATAGGGGAAATTTGGATTTTTTATTCTTCACATAATTGAATGAAATCAAAGGATATTTTGTCCTTACCTATTTGAGATGTGGGTACTCCTTGATCAACATGAATATTACTCACTAAAGGAATGGGGTCATTCTTGTGAGCATGACTGGAGGATTGATTCTTTTGCCTTTGACCTTGAGTCAATATTGTGTATGAAGTTCCATAAATAGTCACATAACATTCACCATTTGGTTCAAAATATGACTCATACTCCAAAAATAAATTTTTAAAGTCACCATTTGAGTATGAATCCAACTCAGAACAAGGAGTTATGGTGTTCACCTCATTGGTGGATAAAAACTACATCATATGAGAAATTTTTGGATAGCTCTCATTATCATGATATTTTGGCAAATGAAACACACACATATTTCCTTTCTTTGGTGCTAGTTCAATTTCCAACCTTGGTTGTGAACTTGTAGGCTACGAGAATTTTCCATTGTTATTCCTTCCTAGTGGAATTTGATAATTGTGCTGATAAGAATTATTGAATATGGGTAATTGCCTTTTTACTGCTACTAACTCATTTGACAGTTTCTAAATCATTTCATCAGCTAATGTGGTGTTACAGGAACTTCCTTTAGTTTGAAGTTCTCAATTCCATTTTCTCATGGAAATCAAATCATCTTCAAATTTAATTGTCTTCTTTTGTGCATCTACTAGATCTGTGGGATGTGCCCTTCTTAAGTCATAATTAATATCCAGAGGCATCATACTTATGAAGAATGGTTTTAGATTACCAAAAGTGGGCCTATTAGCATTTAAAATTATACTAGTAATCTTATTGAAAGTAGCAACAAAATCTCTCATACTCATGGTGGGTTGCTTTTTAATAGATGTCAACTGTGTTAACAAGACATGTTCATCTTTCATAATTTTAAATCTTGTCTCAAATGCCATTCTTATTGTATCCCAATTAGTGATTGAGCCATCAACTAGTTGATAGAACCAATCTACTACGCTTTCTATGAAGGTTCCCACCAATAATCTTACAACAACATCCTCATGTGAAACTCCTAAGATGTGAGTAGCTACAAAGAAGGACCTAATGTGTTCATCTGTGGTAACCTTCCCATCACATAAAAGTTTAGGAAAATTCTTCCTTGAACCAGCTAGGAGTAGATGATAAGTTGTTAGTGCTAATGGTCCTATTGTTGTAGCCCAAGGAGTAGCCATAATTGTTCTACCAAGGTATGCTGGAAAATTGACAACTGGGGGAGCAGTCATTTCATGTAGGGCCAATACCTAATAGGTATTATGTGAAATGCTTTGATTCTGAATAGGGGAAGGTGGTCTACTCCAACTCTTCTTTTCACCTTTCCATTTTAGAATGTCTAGAATAGGAAAGCCAAGTTCTATAAGTTTATCAAAAATAGGATCTTGCCAACCCTATTCTTTGGTAATTTCAAGGAACCTTTTTTATTCTAGGGTGCTAGGTTAGTTTTGTCTTTGAGCTTCATGTCTCGATTGTCTTTCTACTCTTCAAATGTCTCTCCTCTAAACAACTTTTTCTAAAGCTTTAGCTCTTGATTCTTTCTCTTCCAATACTTGACTAGTGTTCCTATAATGTTTAGTGTTCCTCCAATTTCTCCAAACAAACGTATTAAGGGATGAAATTAGGTCTTCTTTGTCATCTTGGAAACCAAGATTAGGTTGGAGTACTAGAAAAAATTTCTCATGAGGTAGTACCATCTTTCCTCATCATATAGGCTTATTAGTCAAGTGATTGTTCATCTCCCCAATAGAGTCACCAAAAATCTATTGGTAAATAGATCTTTCTTTTTTATTTTGACTATTAATTGCCAAAAACTATGAACAATATCTGATTACAAATAGTTGAAAAGTTGCTTCTGAAAAGGCTAACTTTTCTCTAAATTTATAGGTACAACTCCCTATTATTGATTTGCAATGAATTATGTTTCATTCTTAAAACTTACATGGGTTGTATTCTTGACCCAAGAATAGGAGAGATAAAACCGAGCCAAGCCTAAATAGGATCTAACTTAGGAAAGAAGTGATTTATAAAGAATTGATTAAGTTCATGAATCCACACATCTTATGAACTCACAAAGCTTAATAACTCAAATGACATAGCAACTAATACTAAACTAATTTAGCTATAATCTAAGCTATAGAGAAGGAAAGATTAACTAAAGGGAATAACATCTAAGAGATTTCACTTTGAACATGCAATGATACTACTTATCACATCCATTCACTACTTCAAAATAGGGGAATGAAACATCATTTGTTCCTTGCCTCAATTTAGATTAAAGAGAAAACATGTAACTGACAACTAACAAAAATGGAATAGAAAATAATTGATAAAAAATACTATTCAATTGACTCTACAACATCAAGTACTTCACACCAAAAATTAGCTGACCTTTTGTTAATCTTTCAATTTCATACATATAGGGTTTCGAGATTATGGTTACAATAGGAGTTCAATCGGTTCATCTCCCAAAAAAAATGACAAATGGAAAAAAACTAGTTTGTCATATTACAATGATTACATCAAAAAATGAAAGGGGTGGAATATGAATCACTTTTCCTTCTTTCCCTTTTCTACTTTTTCCCTAGAGGCCATAGTAGCAACAATGATTGGGATTAGCTCTTTATGTCTAGGCACATGTATGTTGGTGTATCCCAAGAGCCACTTTGATTGTTCTGTGGCCAACTCCTTAATAGTATTCAATTGATCTTGGTATTCCTTTGTGGCCACATGTATGTATCCACTAAGTTATTGGAGTTCTACAACTCTATTTTGATTATTGGAGGATACATCCATCAGACTATATATGAATTTGGAGAAATTATCCTGCATGACAATTTTTTCAATGATTCCTTTCCCTTGGCCACTAGTTTGTGAATCTTTATGTAGCCCCCTCATGAGCTTGAAACCTCTATCTTGGTCCTTCTTCACCTTGTCCTCTATCTCCTTAAGTCTTTTCTCTACTAACAAGATCATTTTTGATTTGAGCTGCATGCACTAAAGCCATTCGAATAGAGGTTCATCTCCCTTTGGCATGATTTTTGCTTCGACAACTTCCTTTTCCTTCATTTGAATAATCATCTTTAGAAGAGAGATACAATCATCACTCTTCACTCTTTCTTTGACCAAAGTATTTCTATTTGCTGAGATGTTATCCTTCTCTATTTCTAATCTCAAGATAACATTACCAATTTTTTCTATAATGGAAACTCCCTCCAATTTGACCAAAGGTCCTATCTTCCTAAAGGTGAGAGATAAGGAATTAAACCTCGGTAGTAGTAGGATTACTTGTTACTGACATTCAAGAGATACTTGCCAATAGAGTGACTAATTGTTTAGTAAATCTATTCAATTACTCTATCTCTGCCTTCATCCTAACCTTTGACAACTTGAGGCTTTCTAGTTGGCCTTTAATTACTTCATTGGTTGACTTCCACAAGCCAACCTTGGTGTCATGTCTAGCCTCTCCAAGATCTATCGAGTGTAGAGTGAAATCATCTATGGTCATATATTCCATTCATCCATCCTTGGTGGGCTTTGCAATTTCCATTGTTAGGTGCCCAGTTTCAGGATCTTGTCTAAGGATAGACAAGGTATTTTTCCTCTTGACCTTACTCAAAGCAAACCTAGAGTGAATTGCAAGAGATAAGGCATCCTTGTTTGGATCACCTTCATCCTTCCTCTTCCTCTTCTTCTCCAAAGTGTCCTGCAACCAAGAATCTATTCCTATCACCTTGGAAGTTGTCACAAATGAGTCTACACTAAACATATTTTTCCTGACTACAATGATTACCATTGCAATCAAAGAGAAGGCATTCTTCAAGGCCTAAGAGATGAGCTTGGAAGAGCTCTGGCATTTCTCCACTTCTAAAGTTTTCTTAGTTGCCTCATCTAATTCAATAGATTCACTACTATTGCTCTTTCCATCTCCCACATCCACTATCTATAGTGGGGAGCTACTTGGTTGTAGAAGTGTAGCAGTTACTTGTGGAACTAGACTATGACAAGGTTAGGGAACTAGAGTGACATGAGGAGCAGAAACTAGGGTGGCATCACTATCATTTAGCTCCTCTATCCTCTTCTTCTTGACCTCAGTTTAGGTTCCAATATTTGGGAGGGAGCCATCATGACAAGTCTTAGCAATGGGGATGCTTTTTTCTAAAGTTTGGTTACCTCCCCCTGATGGTTGAGTCAGTCCTTGAGTAATGGCCAAGGTTACACCTATTGTGTCACCTTGAGAGGAGGAAGGAGCTGTAGCTACTAGAGAAGCTTGAGCTGATGTTGTTTTACTTATACTCTTTGTAGTAGTCAATTTGACCTACTTTCTAGTTATTTTCATGATATCCAAGTCCTGCTTAGCATCCTTGTAAGGCTCCAAAGTGATAGGAGTGTTTCTTAACTTAGTCAGATATGTATTACTATACTTATGTTTCCCATCATCCTTTAGTTTTTCAACATCAGAATTGATGTTGTATTTTTTTTGCTCCTCTGTGAGCATAGTGAAAGCATGATCTCAACTTTCAAATTCATCTTTACAATCTACCCAATAATCCTCAACAATGGTAATGTGTTTGATTACACTCCCAATCTACAACACCTCCCTAGCATATCCATTTGAATCAAACATAGGTCTTTAGACCTTATACATCTCCAATTTGTACTGCATCTCAAACACTTTAACCATATTCTTTGCATTGTATTGGGACTCACAACTAAAAGATTCTACTCTCATAGGTAAATCATATCACTTCTTCTTCTAGCTCCCACTAAAAATGTTCACTTGGATTTCCTACTTCACAATCTCTACTAGCACAATCATGTCACTCGGATATCTAGGTGGCTTCAAGGGTAATCCATCAAAATTTGGAAGGTGCAAATACAAGAAAATGGAGAATTGGATAAAATAACTTCCAAACTGGCTAATAGCCACCATTGCTTCCAAGCTAAATCTCCTCTTTGGGCATCCTTGGAGCTCCTTGGAAATTCTCATAGTGAATGCATCATTAACTTTGACATACTCTGCATAACTATTTTTCAATTGCAAACATGGATAGAACTCATAACACTTCACATCATTTTGAAAATTTTCTATTCTTGGGAGACCTGGCCATAACTATAGAGACACTTGCATGTAAATCAGAGAGGAAGACATATAGAAAGTGTTGTAGAGCTCCGCGGCACTGATAGCATTGGAAAGATTTTCACTTACCTCATGAGCCTAGTCAATGTATTTTGTATCTAAACAAATAACTTATACTAGAAAGAAATATTGTTCAACAAAAATTATAGCTTCTACCTCACCTTTCAATCTGAGCAAGAGAACCAAAATGTCTACAATCACAAGTTTGAGATTAGTACCAAATAGAGTTTTGGGGACCTTACTCTTGGTGCTTTGTGGCTTTTGAAACCAAGACTGCATCGTCTCCTTCCTTAAGACCATCTTCTTTGTGAAGAACTTAGAGACTGCTCCTTCCACTATCAAATTGAAAAGCTCCTCCCGTTCTAGAACTGAGAGGCAATTCACCACAATTCGCCTATTAAAGGAGATCAATAATATATCATCTAGTAACACAATATGTCTAGTATCAAAATTATAATTATTTATGCATTCATAAATCAATTCTAGAGGTTGGACTACTATAGGTAAACTAGTGGCTTCCACTAGTCCACATCCTAAGAGCTTCTTAGTTATGGGATGAATCAGCTCCAATTTCAGCCTCTTTTGGAAGTCTTGCATATCATAAAAATGGAGTGAAGTATCCTTGAAATTTTGCAATGTGGACTTGATTCCATTTAGTCCATCAAAACAAACAAACTTGGTTGTCATTCCATCTAGTAATGAACTAAATTGAAATTTTGAATCTAGAAGAAGAACTAGATATTTAATTTGCAATTACAAGTTTTTTAAAAAGGTTGTGCAATTTAATAGAGCAATAATTCAAGAAGAAGCAGTAATTTCAATAATTGTTATGTTTCAATCTATATAGGACTCTCAATTGGGCTATTGATCTTCAAGATTTGTGCCACACAAATGAATTAAAGGATAAATTTGTTGAAATAGTAAATGCAAGAGCTCTAATGAATATTATGGTATCTTTTTATTTTTTTTGTTGGCCCAAGGGTAACATTCCATTCTTTCACACTTACTCTCCTATTTCCCTTTAAGTTTTGGAAAATTATTAATAGAGTACCCCATAAGGAAATATCCACCTACTTGAATTTTGCTCAATATAACTTTCCCACAATGTTTAGATTGTTTCCATTATCATCTTAAGATGTTTTTTGTACAATTTGTGGGTCCAATTTGCTTACAAATTTGATTTTCTTTTGAATGCAGAAAATCATCCTCATGGGTTGAAAACCTACCAAGGAGAAGACAATTTTCATTTCTCCACCCAGGATTTCTTTGAAACTCTATCTTTTGAGTTAATACTTCCTTTGGGTTTAGAGAATCTTAAAAGGACTACAAAAGTCGAAAGGGGCCCGCTTCCTTGTTTCTTTTCCTTTACAATTTCCTTTGGTGGAAAATAGACTTCATGGGTTGAAAACCTGCCAAGGAGAAGTTAGATTTGAGTTTTTTTGCATGAGATGATTCTAAGCATTGTGATGTATCCTGAATGTTTCCCAAGGTAGTATATTTTAGTAAAAATAGGAATTTACCATAAGATATCTCATTATCTTCTTACATGGATCTATGAGCATCATTTGTTGCTCTTCACAAAAAATTGCCTTCATGGGTTGAAAACCCGCTAAGGAGAAGACAAAGCTCAATTTTTTGCAAGCGTCTTCTTTTGATTGCAAATATAATAAACTACAAGCAAGCTTAGCTTTGTGAATGATTTTTTCATGTTGCAAGAATCTCCATTGGGTTAGGTACTAAACTACCCGTAAGACTCCCAACATAAAGGAAAACCACCTAGCTATGAAATGTTGGGGAAGGGACAGATGAAAAACTTGATGAAGACTTTTTCCACCTAAGGGAACTTAAAACTAGACTCGAACATAACTAGGCTTGACTGAGACACAAAATTTTCCACTTTTGCAAAATGGTCACAGGGTGAAAAGTGGGGCAACATTGTCCAAGCTTTTCTTCTTCAGCTCCTCCTTCTTCCTCCTTCATTGAAGAAAGTGATATTGATAATAGTGACTTGGAAGATGTTCATCCCCAACCAATATAGGGGCATCGGCCTGTTGTAGTTGAGGATACTCCTACATCTTCCACTATACCTACATGGGCCAAGCAGACATTAGATTCAGTAGGACCTTTGGTAGGGAATCCTTTTGATCCAAGGAGGATAGGATCACAACACAATTCACTCCCACATGCTTATATTGCAGTTGCTTCAAATCTCCAATCATTTAAAGAAGCATCAGGTATTCCAAAATGGGATAGGGCAATGGAGGAAGAGTATAACTCTCTTATGAGAAATGATACATGGGAATTAGTCTCTCTTCCTAAACAAAGAAAATTGGTTTGATGTAAGTGGATCTATTAGACCAAATTTGTAGTAGATGGCAATGTTGATAAACATAAGGCTCAACTTGTTATAAAGGGTTTTTCTCAAGTACCAAGCATTGACTATATTGAGACCTTTGCACTAGTGGTGAAGATGAACTTCATTTGCTTGACCATAGCTATAGCAGCAGCTCAGGGATGGGTGTTCATCAAATGGATGTGAAGAGCACATTTTTGAATGGTGATCTATATGAGGTGATATATATGGAGCAGCGATAGGGATTCATATAGGATGTTACCTTGGTTTTCAAATTGAACAAGTCTATCTATGGACTTAAACAAGATCCCAAAGCTTGGTACACAAAGATGGATTCCTTTCTTCTCTCCAAAGGCTTCACCAGATCTCATTCTAATCCAAATGTCTAGATTCTTAGAGGGATGATTCAAATTTTCTCCTTGTGCTTTATGTGGATGACTTGATCATTACAAGAAGTACTACATCCATCATTGATAATGTTAAGGCTACTTTGTAAGATAAGTTTGCGATGATAGATTTGGGTCTAATTTCACTACTTGCTTGGTATAGAGATACATCAGTCTTCATCAGGGATTACACTACCACAACCCAAGCATGCTCTTGATCTTCTACCTTAGTTTCACATAAGTGACTATAAAGTTTCATCCACCCTTTTCCTTTCTAGTATTAAGTTAGAGGTAAAGCATTCCTCTCCAGTTTTGGTTGCTACTTTGTATAGACAATTGGTGGGAAGCCTCATCTACTTGACACATACACATCCTAATATTTCATTTGCAGTTGGCATGGTTTCTCACTTCATGCAAGAGCCACATGAACTTCATTGGAAGGTAGCCAAACACATTCTACATTACATCCAAGGTACACATACACATGGGATACATTATGTAGCTAGTACAAGACTTTAGTTAGTAGGTTATACAGACTTCAACTATGTAGGGGACCTTGATTCTCTCAAGTCTACTCTAGGATATATGTTTCATCTTGGTTTTGGACCCATTTGTTGGTAGAGTAAAAAGTAGAACAACATTGCTCTTTCATCGACTGAGGCTGAGCATTGAGGAGTTGTTAATGTGGTGAAAAAAGCTATTTGGTTGTAGCAAATCTTGAAGGAGTTTGGTTTTGATATTCCTCAACCCACCATCATTCATTGGGATAACCAAAGTGCTATTGAGATCTCAAAAGATCTAGTTTAGCATCAGTGGACAAAGCATATTGAGGTTCATATGTACTACATCAGAAAGTTGATACATGAGTAGGTCATTGCACTATAGTATTGTCCTATTGAGCAGTAGGTTGCCAACATCTTCACCAAGCCCTTCACAGAGGTCAAGTATATTCATTTGCGAGATCTCTTGGGGTTGAGGGATTTTTCACCATGGGGGTCACATAATCCTTCTCTTCTCTATTGTACATATCTCTCTTTTTGGGGGAGAGTTTTTCCCATGAGGTTTTCCCTCTTTCTCTATTTACAGAGAGATTTCCTTGCAATGTACAACATTGCATCATGTACATGGTTACCTAACATGGTCTAGTAGCCAGGACCCATTATGCATTTCATCATAGCTTTTGTGAGATTAAGTGCATTCCTCTAAGTTGTACTTAAGGGGGGGTGCTAGTGCAAATAATTATTATTTACACTTTACTTAAGTTTACTTAGGTTAAATGCATTATTTTATTGTTTATAAGGTTAGACACCTAGGATTATATGTACTCACATGAGTTGCCATGTTGACAACAGAGGAGTACACAACTCTAATTTAGCACATGGTGTCTACAACACAAGAGTTAGCATCTAATTTAAGTGCATGGTGTCTACAATATCTATACATGTGAGACACATTGTCATACTTATCCTCCCATTGATGCACATGTATTCCTACATAATAGAGGATGTGTGCTTAATTGTCATTCTTATCTCATAGAACATTCTAGACAATCTAGATGCATCTTAGAGGCCTTTATATATAGGCACCTCCAATGTACTATACAATCAATTGAATACATATTGTTATTGTGATAATACTTCATTTGGTCTTTTGTGCTAGTTATTGTGCTGCTTGGTCTTGGATGAATTTTTCCCTAAGAAAAATTCTTACAAGGTTGAACTAGAGAAGAAAACCCTAGCCAAGTGGGATGAAAGAGGTATGAAGATAAGCAACGTAATTGATATGGAATTGAAGTTTGGCATTCATATCATTTCCCACAAGATCTATAGTTTGAGTAGGTTGAATAGTCTATCATGCAAGGTAGTCAAGAACCTATCTCTTGACCTTGTTGAGTTACTATTGAATCAATTGAACAAGAATATGGAAAGCATCATAACTTCAAAGAACAATCCATGTAAGTTTGGCTCACTTTTGACATGCTTATTCTTCTATGTTCAAAATTTTTTTCCATCAAAAGTTATTGTTTTTTGGAGGAAAGATGTAACATGGATAATTATAATAGTAACATGGATAATTATTTTGATGCATTCAAGGAGAAAATGAATAAAATTTTTTGAATCCCCAAGAAACTAGTAGAGGACTATAAAGATGATGTTTGTTTCATGGTAGATAGTGACAAGGTGTACATTTAGGCAGTTAGGCATAGGATTGCATGGGTAAAACCTCTTGGATATGAGGTTAACATTGATGAAACAAAGGATATAATTGAGGCACTAGTAAATAAACTAGTTGATCCTAAGGTAGCCTATTTTGGCACTTATGATGAAGCCAAGGTTGGGATAGAACTAGAGATTAAGCTCCCTCAGGTGGTGAGCAAAGGCAAGAAAAGGATTACCAAGTTGAAAACAAGTTCTACTCTTTTGTTAACCAAGGGAAAAGGTGAGGATGAAGAAAAGTTAGAGCAGGAAGAGCCACTAAAGAAGAAGGTTAGGATAATCACTACCAAACCTACTAAGCCATCCACTGCAGTGTTCACCAAAAGATCCTCTAGGAAGAAATCAAACAAGGAAGGAGGAGACATAATATTTAGAACACCTCCACCCACCTTCCAAGATAGATTGAAAGATTTGGAGTTGGGGGCTAGCATAACCAATTTCAAAGAACTAAAATATGAGACTAGGAATGAAGAAGAGAAGTGGATTGAAGATTTGGTCACTAGTAAAAAAAACAACAATATATGACCAAATAAACTGTTAAAAATCAAATATATATGACTAATTTTGATCACATGACCATTAGTGGTTTATTTCTAGACATTTATCTCATGACCAAATTTATGTTTAAAATATTTTAATCATTGATTTCATCATTAATTATTGTTATCTCATAGTTTATTAGGTAGTTTATTGTTGTTTTGGGTAGTGTATTTGGTGATTGATTGTTGTTCATTGGTTGTCTATTTGGTAGTTTATTTTGTGGTTTATTTGATCATTTATTTGGTAGTTTATTTGATCATTGATCTAGCAGTTTGTTTAGTTATTTATTTGGTAGTTAATTTGATAGTTGATTTGGTAGTTCTTTTGATGGTTTATTTAATCATTTATTTGGTAGTTTGTTTGATCATTTATTTGGTACTCTATTTGGTTATTTATTTGGTAGTTAATTTGATACTTGATTTGGTAGTTTATTTAGTCATCAATTTATTCATATTAGGACACAGTGGAATCAAACCACCATCCTCCTACTTGTAAAGTAGGTGCTCTTCCATTGAGCTAGTACCCTTTAAAGAATAATGCATAAAAATTGTCAAAGTAAACATGAGATAACAATTCAATTACTCAAGAAATGTCTATAGAATAACAAATAAAGGTATCATACTTCTACCTAACACTAGTGCAAAAGAAGTCCAAATAAGACAAGACTACCATAATGGGGTGAGCATTGAGGCAAGTAGTAGGATGCTCGTGAGATAGTCTTTAACTCTTTTGACGGCTACATGTCATCATTGAATACAAAGGAACACAAAAAACTCAATCAAAATAGTTAATTAAAATTATGAAAGATTCATGCCCATTAAAAATTTCAAAGTTAAACATTAACAATTCTCTCTCCCACCATTGATTATTTGTTTCAGCATTGGCTTCTCATGAGGCTTGTGATATTCTTCATCATGAAACTCTAAAGCTCTTGAATCACACTTTGCATTAAATTTGTTTGGTAAATATTTGTTATAGTTCTTAATGGTTATAAAAAATTGTATATAACATGTATATATGCATGTTTGCAAAATGGAACTATGGACCTTCTAAAAACAAGGAAAGAGTCTTTATATCCCCATTATCCATTCTTTTCACATGTACCATGTAGTTATACTATCATTGTATTAAGTTAGTTTTATCAAAAAATCGTGCCTAAAAATTTGATATTGGCATGTCATTTAATTATTTTTAGTTTTTATTATTTAAATACTAATAATAAAAAAATCAATAGAATTATAAAACACACACTCTATAGGTATTTATCTAAATACCAACTATAAAAATGCTTTAAATTAGCATTTCCATCATTAGTAAAATAAGGAAGGTTATCAAAGGGGAATATTTTCAACATACCACTACTTGCACTATTAACTTAGTCTTCGCCCTCTAGCATATGATGAATAGGTGAAAATAGGGTCTTAACCATATATGGATGTGTTGTACTTATGAAAAAATGTACAAACACATAATTGTTCTTTTATTTAAAAATAGGATATGAATTCAAAATGAAAACTTTTTTATTTATTTCTACTGGCAAATTCAAAAATAGATATAAAGTTCAACAATATTCAAAACTTCTTGCCAAAAGTAATGTTTATTTTGAATTTAAATAAATTTGAAAAAGCAATCCTAACCTAAGGTGGCCTTGAATGATTTGTCTTCTAAATGGCTAGCACTAAGCCACAACATCTAAGTATTAATTAGCAAAAAAGAACTTCTAGAAATCCAATATAATAATAGTCTAATCTTTAAATGCTAAAAAAAGTAGCCTATAATGATGTTTTACATAGTTGTTAAAATGCATTCTGGAGAAGCTTGCAAATAAATAAGACTACTATATTATTGCGATTTTGGAGAAGCTTGTTCATCTTCTAACTTTTTCAATCTTGGTCAGTTTACCATAGTAGTGGACATCATTTAAATGAAGTATGTTTAATAAACATCCTACTAGATGGGTTGAGAGTCTTCTAAATATTAAGATCATGTGAAATTTTCTTTGATAAGGGTTTTATAATCACTCTTTGTGATGATCACCTAAACATGTTTTTACAATATAATGTAGTTCTGGAGTATCTTAATATCTCAGTTCATCTATCTCACGCCCATAGTATCGACATAATCCATTGCACAGTTGGGCTTATTTCTAGCTCCTAAAGTGTCCTAGAATATTTTATTGTGAGGCAAAATTTCATGTATGCTAGATAGATTTGTTGTTAAGAGTTTTTCTTTTTTTTGTGTAGCAATATGCAGTATTCAATTTGAGGATTAAGTAATCTTCTGTTAGAAATTAATCGCAGTTTGTCTCAGTGTGCCTTGACGAAAGGGTTGGAGGAAGTTACAAGGGAAGTTATTTGGAGGGCTATTTTTTGGGCATTGAGTCAAAAAAGGACTTAACTTGTCAGATCAAAGAGAAAATCATAATGATGGAAATGAAGAATCCACTGATACTAGATGGAAAATGTTGTGGCTCCTTATTTCAGGCTCAAGAGCTCAATTACTTCAAACCTTAAGGATTCTAGAGTTGAACTCATAAATCTTCTTCCTACACTTGGAGAACACTATTTTCCTAGCCTTCGTGCAAAGCCCATAAAAACCTGAAGGGATAACTTTTTTGTAATTACACCTGTTTAGAAAAGATTTGGCAACAAAATGAAGAGATCAAACAATTTATGGATATTCAGGTGCAAATCTAGAGAATATGTGGTGAAATTTCTAGAAAGTTGCAACATAATGAACCTTTTGCATCTCCCAAAGTTGATGATAAGAACCTATCCATGTAATGGCTTGATGATTTTCATTGTTGCTTTCAAGAGCTTCAAAAGGAAAAAAAAATAATTGAATCCACAAAGTTCTCGACTATGTGACCACTGTACATGATCTTTATGTTGCCCTGAGGATAGATTTCTTTAGAATTTATAGAATTTTATTGTACCTTAAATGCCTCAATAAGTACCTTGAATGATTCAGTGAATATTTAGTCAAAAGTATCAGCAACAATAGATTGGCCATGATAGCCAATATGATGCATCATTACAAGAGGAAGAATTACAGAGGTTGCGAAAGCTCCAAGGACTTGGAACTTCACTAAAAGAATTATCGAATCTAATGGATACACCTATGGATGAACAAAGATTATTTGATCATATGACTTGTAATATTGTAGATTCTGTTAATGGGACCACAGTCCCTGATATTGTAGATTATCCCTTCTTACTTGAAATGCATATTGATTTTATTTTCCCCAGTTTTATAAAATCATATTTTGCTGCAAACTAGTCTCGTATTAAGAACGTATTGATCAAACCCTCACTGATATAGCTTTATCTCAGGTCTAAATTAGAAAATCTATCAAACATAGATATATAGCATAGCAAATAGAAAAGACAATATTCAACAATTATCTTCTGCAATTCATTTTTTCCAAAGATTTAACAACGTTAGTTCCTGGTGAAACACGAATGTCAAAACCTACTTCAGTCTAAGATGATTGAAGATTCATGACAAACCCCTGCAAATCAAAATCATATAAAGAGCACCTGACTGTTTGGGGAATCGAAAACCTTTCTTCCATGAAATCTTGTAGTAAAAAAAGAGGTAAGGGTTAGTAAATCCCAGACCATGTAAAGTGATTTTATTTTTGTTTTTGGGGCATTTTGTCAAGAACTTTGTCCTTAATTGAAAGAAAGATAAGAAGTAAACTGTATTACATAATCTACAATCTATATCAACAATAAAATGATAATTTTATAATGAAGTAAACAATCTACAGCCAAAATTACATCCATACAAGATGCACTTGACTCAATAGAAGAAGAATCAACCAATATAGAAAGAGCATATACATAATAAAGTGTTTGATTAATATTAAGCAGATTTATCTAAACTCTGGCATTAGAAGAGCTTAAATGATAAAAAAATTCAATCCCTTGAACAACTCCCCTATTGAGACAGTAAGTCGGCTAATAAGTGGCTATCGGAAAAGAAACATAGCATACATGCTTACATGTTGAACAGATCGATGATGATTATCTAAGTAATGTGAGTGATTGTCAAATAAGATATGAAAGGAACAGATTATGTGCGGAGTAAAGGTTGAATACAATCAACAAGAATAATATGATCTCTTACATAATGAGATTATAACTGAGCATAGATAAGATAAATTTCTGATATGGATCTTTTAGGGGTTATCAGAGATAAATATTAATTGGAGAAGAATTGCAAAATTCGATCACCCATAGTTCACCATGAAAGGATATAATAACCACAATTTCAGAATGACTCAGCATCACTTAGAGATTTCAGATATTGAATCGAAAAATCAGATAAGGCATCCAATTAAGCAACATTTTTTTTAATTCTTATGAAGATATCAATGAAAGAATGATTATTGGAAGATATTATCAGTTGGAAAAGAACCATAACACAGACAGATATAGAAGAATAAATATTAACTCGTAGGGAAGATACTAAATTATAGTTGAAAGATTGGGATTACATATCAGAAGAAACAACCAATCATTGTGAAAGGGAATAACAATATATAACATATCTCACATCTAAGAATTAAATTAAACAAGCACACAAACACAACACCAGTTAGCTATTGTGTTTCCACTAATTAAATGATAAGGGAGATTATATCTATTGTTCTAACTTAGCAAATATGGGACATTACAGAACACATGGAATTATGCACTTCTAGATATTAATGTTATAAATTTAATCCATCTTGTTCTATGAGGTATTATCATCAATCATACAAAGTAATTACAAAATATTTAAATAAAAGAGAGATTACAAATAATGTCCCTATTTTTCAAGATAGTCAGAGTAGGGACATTACACCTGGTCACAAGAACTAGAGGCTATGTTCCTCTGTATCTCTACTTGACAGGTAGGTTGTTTACTAAGCAATCCACATACACCTTCAAAATTCAGTAGGAGGGATGACATTGGGTGTGCTTGTATTTCTATCCTGATCCACACCCCACCTATGTCTCAAATCAACATTATTTGTTGTGACTGCAGATGAGTTTGTTCTTTTACTCAACTTTAGTATAAAGGTGGATGCTGTACATATTTATTCAAGGAATACCTTATCAACATGACATCATATAGCTTGACACTCAACTTTTCTCCCATAAACAATTCAACTGCATTCATAAATGCCATTGAGGTTGTTTCAACTCTTCATTTGCTAACCTCTAATGTGCCAATGGTTGCTTACTTGAAATTCCATTAGAGAGAGGTCAAAAAGTCACATCTAAGAATGCTACTCTCGGTAGAATATGGGAACCTGATCAGAAGTATTTGTCTCTTCCCAGTTCTACACAAAATGCTAGTGTCCTTTGTCAGCAACATCAACTACCCTAAGTGGAATAGTCACATCAGAGATTGCCCCAAATTATGTACACACCACAGCAGGCAGTAAATTTTAGTTCGTAGAGGATTCAATTTTAACATACTGAGGTCGTGAAATATGTTGGTTAATGTTGTTGAGGGATGCTGAAACCAATACTGTAGATTGTCGTGGTTGTCACAAAAGGCCTTTCTTCTCCTTACTGGCACAGTCGTTTCAAGTGTCTTCTGGTTTTTACTTCTATTTGAAGCCATTGAATCATTAGATCCACAAGGTGTGACAAGACTCAATAATCTATCATCTAACTCTTGTTGAATTCAGAATATTTTTCTCATAAGCCGACGGAAATTTTGGGAAGGGATTACTGTATGGGAATTTAATCTTTGACAAAATTATTGAGGGAGTTGGGTGTGTATCCTCATGTCTTTTATTGCTGCACACAGAACTAATCAATAGAAATATTGATTACTAACAATCTTCCATTTTGGAATGCATACCTTCACAACTGGGCACATGAAGGATTCCATCAGCATATTATGAAATATTTTGGAGGATACTGAGATTCTCTGGATTGCTAATTTAAAGGCGGTAGTATTAGATATGCATGCAAATAACTAAGTTAAAATTGCATGCCTTTCTTTCCAAATCTGTGGGCAGTAGTTTGAACCAATATTTGAATATATACTTGGAAACTCAATTGCATATCAGACTAAAGAACTTCAGAAAACTCAGAAAAGACTTTTGCTGACACACTGTTTGATAAGGTCTTCTTTGGTCTTAACACTATTACATTGGGGTCTTGAATAAATTTATCTTATTTTAATACAATGTATATAAGGAGTTGCCATGTTGCTGGTGACCATTCAGATGGACTCAAGTATCAAAAATTGAAGTATAAAACATCAAGCATTTGAATAACCACTTCAACTTTTTAAGTTTAAACACAACTAGTATATTAGAAAAGTGCAGGTTTAAACCTTGAAATATAAATCAGACCATCAATGGCTGAAATCTGGAGACTCAAACAACTTTAGGTTAATGTAAAGAAGAAAATATAAAGAGTGCATATGCACATATGAGAAAGATATATACAGAGATAAAGAAGATATATACATATAATTATGGAAAGGAGTGCAAGAATATTTGCATGCTGATTTGGGAACAAGAATATTTCCATTAAAATACACAACCTAAGCCTTGACAGGGGAAGTGATGATGATTTAGCTGAGCAACAACTAGTCTTGTATTCTCACAATTGGTTAATCCTTGGGGAAGGTGATGTGAAGAAGTTTAATTTTAATATCAAGTCTTGATGGATGCAAGTTAATGTATAAGCAAGATATGTACCTGCCCAACTATCACTCTTCAAATGGAGATGTCTGGTCCCATCAATATGGCTTTCGAAAGGGAAGTCACAACTCGAAGTGGTTGTTGTAACTAATTAAATCTTTGGATTTCCATTCTTAAATTTTTATTCTTCCATTCGTTTCAGTTCTTTTTGTTACCTTTTCTGTTAGATGTGAGGGTTTCTTATTTTTGCTACTATTTGGTATAGAGACTAAGAATAAAATTATCTCTCTAATTTAACAAGTTTACTATTTACAATTATTTTCTCCATATGTGTCCTAATTTTATTAAAACTATTGATATTACTTCAAAGAGCTCTTAGTGGTAGTTCCAAGAAAATTTGAGTACATAATGCATTGAAATGGAGAATGAACTACCAAAGGTAATATTCTTTATGACTCTTTCACTTGTGAAATTACTTTCATTTGAAATTGGGTAAGTTTTGATCTAGTAAACATCAAGTCTGAAAGAGAGGTAATGTAATTATTTGGTGTGTACAAGTTAAAGATAGAAATAATTGTGTGGTCTCAGGAACCACCAATGTTGTTCAAACAGGGCAGCAACTACCATAGTGTCTAAATTATACCTTACAAAGTATCTCATATCCTTTTAATAGTGTCTGTCCCCTCAATTTATTCCTATGCAAGTGTTCCTACTTTGGGGTGGCTTGTCCTGTGAAAATTTTACGATCCTTGAGCTTTTTCTAACTTAAACCTGCCTTCATTTTGGTTGAGATTGAATATAAGTAAGAAAATTATATGTCCAACTTTACTAATAGAATTGGATTTTCATGTACCTTATTCCATTCATTGATGAATTCTTGCAAAATACTGAATAATCCCAATTAACAGGTTGATAGTCCAATAATGCTACTTCTATTTCAACTTCTGAACCACCATAGAGGGCACCTTCGAAAAGCCCAAGAACTAAACCAATTGCTGAAAGTGATTTAAATGTTTTTGCATAGGTTTCAATCCACACAACATGAGCAAGAAGGAATTTATCCAAATTGAAGACTGAACTGCTAGTGAAATGATATTAGTTCTCACAGTGATAAAATCAAGTATATAGCAATGTATTCCAAAGGCCAAACCCCAAGGGAATGATATCTAGAATGTTACAAGAGAGGATGAATGTCCTCTAATACCAAGAAAGATATGTGACTCACACATCCAAGCTCTTATCAAATGCAATTAACAATCATCCAATGCTCAACAATGACTCTCCCACCTCTATTTATACTTTTCCTACACCCTTCTAGAAGGAAATCAAATATTGATTAATTGCAAGTACTAGAAGCTTCCCCCTTCCAATAATTAATGCACTCTCTAGAAACTCCTCCCTTGCAATACAATAATTAATTGTGCTTCTAGAAAATTAAATTACTAGAGGCTTCCCCCTTTCCAATAATTATCCTAAGAGAGAGGGTGCTAATCAATTGGAGTTTTTTAGACCAATTGCCTTATGTAATGTGGTTTACAAAGTTATTACTAAGTTGATTGCTGAGAGAATGAAAAGGTGGCTTCCCATTATTATCTCAGAAGAACAAGGTGGTTTTGTTGCTGGTAGACAAATTTTGGATGGGGTGGTTATTCCTACTGAGGCTATTCACTCTATGGCTACTTCAAGGGAGAGAGCCATGTTTGTTAAGCTGGATCTGGCTAAGGCCTACGATAGAGTTAAATGGAGCTTCCTAAGGAGTATTCTTCTTTCTTTTGGATTTAGCTCTGACTAGGTGAGTTGGACTATGAGTTGTGTTACTTCTATCTCTTTTTCTATTCTTATTAACGGTCAACCTTCTCAACTATTTGGTGCTTCTAGAGGCCTCCGCCAGGGTGACCCTCTCTGCCCATATCTTTTCATCATCATGGCTGAAGGCTTGGGCAGATTCATTAAGCATCAAGTGTCCTAGAATTCTATTCAAGGCTGGCGGTGGGGTAATGGCTTACCTTCTCTTTCCCATCTTCAATTTTTTGATGATTCTACTCTTGCCGGTCTTGCTAGGATCAAGGAAGTTGAAGCCTTTTGACATGCTTTGGACGTTTATTTGGTAGCTTCAGGCCAGAAAGTTAATAAGCACAAATCTTCCATTTACTTTTTTAACACTCCTAATTCTATTCAGCACAGGATTGTTGGTATCCTACGGTTTCAGATTGGATCACTTCCTTTGACTTATCTTGGCATTCCTATTGCTGTTTCTAGGCAGACACATCTCTTCTAGCAAAATTTGATTACCAAGCTTCAGGATAAGGTAAATCATTGGACTCATAGATGGCTTTCTACTGCTGCCCGGGTTACTCTTCTTCAAGCTGTTATCCAAGCTCTTCCTACTTATAGAAGCATGGTTCAGGCTGCACCTATTTACTTTCTCAAGGAATTTGATGCTCTTTCTTGACAATTCCTTTGGAGTGGTAATTTGTGTAGTACTAAATGGAGCTTGGTTAATTGGGCAACTGTTTGTAGGCCTAAAAAGGAGGGTGGTCTTGGTCTTCAATCTACTCTATTGAGTAGTCAAGCTTTGGCTGCTAAACTTTATTGGCGATGGTGCTCTAGACAACATCAGCTTTGGGCTCGTATTATCACTCATAAATATTTTCATGGTGCTGATCCTTGCTCTATTTTTGCACTTCCTCTTGAAGGTCGTGGCTCAATGGTTTGCCATACTTTGAAGATAGGTGTGATGTTGGTGAAGAGGGGTCTATTCTGGATATGTAAAGGAGGTTCTCAGGCTTTGTTTTGGTCTAATGCTTGGGATGGATTCCCTTCCATTTTATCCATATACCCTCATCTTTAGCCTCTTTGTGACTCTTTTCTAGCCGTTGGATGGGATAAAGTGGCTCATTACAAGACTCCTTATCAATTGGGACCTATTGTTGGTTATAGATGGAAGCATTCTTTTGATTGGCCTCCTGGAGGTACAGACATGGATCATCAGGAGCTTTCTCAAATTCTGGCCTCTAGAGAGTGTTCTTCTTTGCTTGGTCCAGATGTTTTGGCTTGGGGTGGTACCTTGTCTGGTAAATATCATGTCTCTGCTGGGTATCAGAAGATAACTAGACAATTATTTGGGAATGCTGAGGTCCCTTGGTGGAAGCAAGTTTGGAATAAAGTTTCTTGGTCCAAGTGCAATTTTTTCATGTGGCTAGTGGCTCACAACCGTTGTCTTACCTGGGATAATCTTTGTAAACATGGATTTCAGGGCCCCTCTTATTGTGTTCTGTGTGGTAATGCAGAGGAGTTTGTCTCCCATCTGTTCTTCCATTGCTCCTATTCTACTTAGATATGGCACCTTTGGTGGAGCGCTTGGGGTTGCTCTTGTCGACATGCTTCCTCTTTGCCTAAGTTCTGGGCCCACTTGGGTAGTGCTCCCTCCAAGTCTTCTTCTCTCCATGTTGCTTGGATTTTTGGCCCATCTTTCATGCTTTGGCATATCTGGTTGGAGAGGAATCATCACATATTCCAAGATGTTCGGCTTGGTGTTTTGCATCTTTGGTGGAAAATACCACATTCTCTTCAGGAAACTATTCTTGCGAAGTGTGAGCTTGATGGGGGTATGGATCCGGTTGATCTTGCTATCTGTAATCACCTCAATTTTCATCTTCAGGATGGGGCTGTAGCTCATAGGTTTCCTTCTATGTCCAGGCAGCTTCACCATTAGAGGAAGGTTTGGGTTAACCGGGATGGGCACTGGACTCCTCCTCCCTGTGGAGTTCTAAAAATTAACACTGATGGTTCTTCCTGTGGGAATCTTGGCCCTGCTGGTATTGGCGGAGTGGCTCGTTGTAGTTCTGGGGATGTTAAATTTTTCTTCTTAGTTCATAAGGGTGATTATACTAACAATCTCATGGAAGCTCAAGCTATTTTATATGCTATGGAATAGTGTTGCTTGCGGGGATGGAGTAAGATTATCTGTGAGTTTGATTCCTAGGTGGTGGTGAACATGCTTTCTTCGCAAGAGCTTGAGGATGTTAGTTGGTAGCTGGCCACTATTGTTAAGTAGATTATTCTCTTCTCTACCTCTTTTCAGTTCATTAGGTTGATGCATATTCCTCATGAATGGAACAAAACTACTGATTGTTTAGCCAAATGGACTTCTAGTCATGATCCAGGTTGGAATATTAGGGATAGGAGGCAATTGTCCTTTGAGATGGTGCAAGAATTTGATGATCTTGTTGCTCAGGATCGAGCTCCTTGTTGAGCTCTCCTTGCTGTATTCCTTTCTGTCTTAATAAATTTTTACCCCTCTTTTCCCTTTCCAATAGTTAATACACAATCTAGAAGCTTCTCCCTTGTAATACAATAATTAATTAAATTAAGTAAATATAAAGTCACCTTTTAATTTTTAATTTATTTAATGACTTTATAAGAAATTAATGTAACTGCTAAAGTGGGGACATTACAATCCGCCCTATTTGAAATTGCTTGTCCTCAAGCAATCTTAGTCCTATTTGCTGTAACACCTACTCACTTTCCCAAGTAGCATCATCCTCTGGCAAATATCTCCATTTGACTAAATATTCTATAATCACCTTGTTTCACAAAGTCCTTTTCCTAGTATCCAGAATAGCCTCAGGAATCAATACGAGCTTTCCCTCCTCATCTAATGGTGGCAATTCTATTGAAGGTACAACTCTCTAACCGATGGCTTTCTTAAGCCTTGACACATGAAACAGATTATGCACCCAACTACTCTCTGGAAGCTTAATCTCATAAGCAACCTCACCCACCTTGAAAATCACTCTGTAGGGGTCATAAAACCTAGGCTTCAACTTCTTTGCTCCACTTTTCTTGAGTGATAATTGTCTGTATGGTTGTAGCCACAGGTAAACCATATCCCCAACCTCGAAGTTACACTCTATCTGGTGCTAGTCAGGATACAATATTTGCTGATTTTGGGCTTGCTATATATTCTCCTTGAGCACCCTTAAAATATCTTGACTATCTTGCAAGAAGTGTTTTGCTTTGGGCACTCTACTATCCCCCAAAACTAGATCCATGAAACTAGGTACTTCATAACCGTACAGTGCCATGAATGGAGTCATTTTGATGGACATATTATAAGTGGTGTTATAATAGTACTCTCCCATATGTAGCCATTTGAACCAAGCCCTCTTTTGTATAGTCACATAGTTCCTTAGATATCCTTCCACCCATTTATTCACAATCTCTATTTTCCCATCTATCTGTGGATGATAACTAGTGCTAGGTGTAAGATCTGTACCACACAACCTAAACAATTCCTACTAGAAAGTACTCATAATTTTACTATCTCAATCACTAACAATAAAACTAGGTAGCCCATGTAACTTGAATATCTCTCTGAAGAAAAGATCAGCCACCTATGTTGTTGTGTAAGTGGATGGAATAGAAAAGCAATGAGCATACTTCATTAGCTAGTCAGCAATCACATAGATGCAATCTTTCCCCTATACTCATGGTAACCTAGTGATGAAGTCCATAGAAATACTTTCCCATTTCCTATTTGGAATGGGCAAAGGTTGTAACAACCCTGCAGGATATGTTTGTCCTCCCTTATTCTACTAACAAACTACACACTCTCTGACATGCTTCTGAACATCATCCTTGAGCCCTTTCCATGTGAACCACTCATGGATCTACCTATATAGGTATTAAAGATCCTTGGATGTCCAGCTATAGGTGCATCGTGGAATGCCTTTAGTATTACTTCCCTAAACTGTGATGAAGGAATCAAATATATCCTATGCTAGAACTTAATCAATCCATCCATCACCACATAATGATCATCATGTATGGTGCTTGCAATTACTCCAGAAGCCCAAGTGTCCCTTGCATACTCTTCTATGATCTTATTTCTCCAATCTCCTATAATCTTAGCTAGAGCACAAATATGAGGTCTCCTGGATAAAGCATCTGCCACTGCATTCTTCTTACCTTTGGCAAACTCAATATCAAATTCATAGGCCTATAACTTCATAATCCACTTTTTTTGTCTATCATTCAAATCATGTTGGCTCATGAAGTATTTGATGCTATTGTGATCAGTTTTGATAACTAACTTTCCCCCAACTAGGTAGGACTGAAACTTAGCCAATGCATGCATTATAGCCAACATCTCTTGATCATAGATGGAATAGCTCCTTTACATTCCACGGAGCTTCTTGCTTTCAAAAATAATGGTATGCTTCTCCTGCATCAAGACCGCCCCAATCCCATCTCTTGTCGCATCACAATGACGCTCAAATGGCTTTGTGAAATCTGGTAGAGCTAGTACTGGACATGATGAAATCACCTTCTTTAAATGATCAAAGCTTCTCTAAGTTGCCTCTATCCATGTGAAGGCCCCTTTCATGATAAGGCCTTTCAAGGGTGCAATGATCTGTGAAAATCCCCTAACAAATCTCCTATAAAATTTGCAGAGACCAAGGAATCCCTTAAGATGTGTAAGATTTGTAGGAGTAGGCCAATCAACAATAGCCCTAATCTTTTTAGGATCTACTTGGACTCCATCTACACTGATGATATGCCCAAGGTATAGTAGCTCATTCATCCCAAACTCACACTTAGATTCCTTAAGATATAGTGACTCTTTCTCCAAAGTGGACATCACCATCTCAAAATGTTGTAAATGCTCCTCCCAAGTCTTACTAAAGACTAAAATGTCATCAAAGAAAATCAAGAAAAATCTCCTAAGATGCTCTCTGAATACCTGATTCATGCAACTCTAGAACATAGCATGGGCATTGGTTAGCCCAAATGGCATAACCAAAAACTTGAAATGCCCATAGTGACACCAAAAAGCTATCTTCTCAATGTCCTCCTCCCTCATCCTAATTTGATGATACCCTAACCATATATCAATCTTTCTAAAAAAGTATGCACCATGTAACTGATCAATCAACTCATCAATTCGTGGGATGGGATATATGTTCTTAATGGTCTTCTTATTTAATGCCCTATAATCAATGCACATGCACATCGTCCCATCCTTATTCTTTACCAACACTAATGCTGAAGGAAAGGGGCTCTTACAAGGCCTAATATGCCCTATTTCCAAGAACTCCTTAATTGTCTTCTCTCTCTCATCTTTATGTTTCTTAGAATGACAATAGGGAGTAATCATGACTAGTTTGGCTCCCTCCTTGAGCTCAATAACATGCTCTATTCCCCTGTCAAGAGGAACCCCATGCAAAATCTTGCCAAATACCTCAGTGTTCTTGTCAAGTACCTTCTAGATATTTGGTGGATGACTCTTCACCTATGGCTCTTGTGAAGTTGGTACAGTGAAAAATTCTACTGCCCGCTCTATGTTATTATGCCAAAAAGGTCTATGCATTCTCCTTAGGGAAACTACTCTACAACTCCCATCTGAAAGTCCCTTAAGTACAATAGTTCTTCCCTCATGTTGAAACTCCATCTCCACTTTTGCTAGGTTAACTGTGAACTCTACTAGTGAGGCTATCCATATCATGCTGAGGATGACATCATAGTTTCCCATGTGTACCACATAAAACTCATCTTCCAACTCATAGCCATCTCTGAACCTAATGTGAAGGTTAAATATCTTACAAGTGCATAATAGTTTGTCACCATTAGCTACCATGACTCTAAATCCAGCGTGCTACTCAGTATATAGACCTCTCTTGGCTACCAATTGTGCATCTATAAAATTATGTGTAGCCCCAGTATCAATGAGTGAGATCACTTTCTACCCTTGGATAGTACCCCTAACCTTAAATGTGATTGCCTTCTGAGACCCCATTAATTATGGTAATGGCTTCTCATCCTCAGGAATGCTGCTCTGCTCTATAGTGCTATCCTCATTTGAATCAAAGTGTTGATCCTCCCTGTCTGATTGTGACTCTTCTACTAAGAAATACTCCATTTTATTTTCTTTAGCCTTGAGAAGACACTTATGAGATAAATCCCAAGGCTCTCTGCAATGAAAGCATAACTTCTTTCTTAAATCATTCAAGGTGTCATTATCCAACTTATCTCTTTTTGGTTGAGCATCCTCGTGAAAAGTTTTTTTGTCCTTCTCCTTGTTCTTTTTGATATAAGAATCCTTGTGCTAAAATATGTCTCTTAATGAAGAAGGTGCTAAGTCATGAGCCTTTTTAGTGGCCTTCTACAACATAGCTGGGTCATGCCCCTTGAATCAACCTTGCAAGGGTTCTAAGAGTCCATCCATAAATAACACTACCATCCTCCTCTCTAAAATATCTATGACCAACATAGCTAACCTCTAGAACTCACTAATATACATCTCAACTGATCTCGACTACTTGAGTCATGCCAACTCCTTAAACTATAATTCAGGATCCTTGGAATCAAATTTCTCTATGAGCTTCTTAGTGAATTCCTCATAAGATGTGATCTGATTATGCCCCAAGGTTACCATGCCTTGGTGTCACAACTCATGTGCTAATCCATCCAAGTGAATAGCCACATACTTTATAGCCTCCTCTTTAGGCATAGAATTCAACTGCAAGTATATATCCATCTTCTACACCCAAGCTTGTGCAATCATCTTTCTTAAAGCATCATAATAAGGTAAAGAAAGTTTCCCAACTTTCTTTCTCAGTTTAAGGTTTTGACTTCTTCCTCCTGATTTGGGCATGTGCCTCACCCTCAAGTTGAAGTAATCTCGAAGAGAAATGTTTACCCGAAACCTCAGTCCATTGGCCTCTCAATCCCTCCTAAACTGATCCTATAACTCCGTAATCTATAGTTCATTAATCAACTAAACTGGATCCCTGGGTGGGAAGGTGGGTAGAAGAGGTCTCAAGCTAGCTGTTCAAGCTAGGCATTCAACATGTCTAAAGTTATTAGCCTCATTCCCATTGTTTTCATGTCCATTATTACCATTAATGTTGCCTCGTCCTCCATTATCATTGCCCCCAATATTGTTGTTTCCGTTGTTGTCATCACCCAGATTATTATTGATGCCCATCTATCTAGCCATTGGCTATAGCATCATATCCATTTACCTATTCTACTCCTAAAATGTATCCAGTAACTTGAACATTACATTTTCCTAATTTGGACTGGTATTATTATCATCTCGATCACCCATAATATTGTCTTTTTCAAAGAATATCTCCTCTATATTTGTATGAGTACATTGTATGTCCCTCTGCATGGATGAACTACCCTATTCATTTTACAAGTTTGAACTCCTCCTTTGTCTTCCTCTAGTATTAAAAAAATTATAAAGCCCTTGTCACATGCTCAAGCATAAATGTTGAAGATCTCCATAGGATGAAATGACTTATAACTTTGATACCACTATAATGGGCACCTATCAGTTATAACCTCATGAAACACTTTGCAAGCAAGCTCTGATACCACTATAATAGACACCTTGGAAATACCCAATAATTGAACTAACTAATGTCTTTGCATAGATTTCAATCCACACAAAATGAGCAAGAAGGAGTTTATGCAAATTGAAGATTGAACCACTGCTGAAATGATATTAGTTCTCACAGTGATAAAATCAAGCACATAGCAATGTATTCCAAAGGCCAAACCCCAAGGGAATGACATCTAGAATGTTACAAGAGAGGATGAACATCCTCTAATGCCAAGAAGATATGTGTTTCATGTTGGAGTTGATGAAATCCAACTCCAAAGATGCCCAAGATCACCTGCATGTGAAAACCTGTCAAAGGGAAGCCAAGGAAGGAAGAGCCTTGAGCAAGAAAAAAACCCTAAGTAGACATGAGAAAGAGAGAATATGCAAACACAAGAAAATATGTATTTACAATATGCAAGAATTAGTTATGTGATGAGGGAGCTCGAATATAAAGAGCTCCAAGAATCTTCTAGACAACCTAGAAGATGCTAGGAAATAAGTGTGACAACTAAGCATACATCCACATAAGGTGGAAAGTCCTCAAACAATGTGAGAGGATAAGTATGACTTAGGAGAGAATAAACTCTCATATTGTCAACAACTTATAAAAAAATCCTAGACTACAGCTAATAAATAAATACATTTAGTTGAGTAAGCTTAAGTAAATAAAACAAATAATTAGAAAATTAATTATTTACTCTAACACCCACTTTAAGTGCAACTTAGGGAAATGCCTTAAGCTCACAAAACTAAGATGAATGTAGAATGGGTCCTGGCAACAGGGCCTTGTTAGGTACCCATGTAAAATGAAAAAGATGCAACCTCTGAAAATGGGGAAAGAGAGAAAATCACATTGGAAAAACCCTCCCCCCAAAAGAGGTAACCTAGTGAAGAACTGAAGAAACCTCCAACTAGGGAAATGTCCCCTAAAATGGGAACAAGGAGTGATCATGAAGAGCATCACTAAAGCAAGAAGAAGCCGCAAAAAACTCTACCATCAAGAAGAAATTTGCAACTGCTGATCTGAAGAACCACAAAGGAAGAAAATGGCATGAACCAAGCGTGTCTATATGGTAGATGATCCATCTCACCAAAATGCATAGGTAGCCAGCCACTGCAATCGCCTTATACATAGGATCAACCACTGAATACATAGTTCACACTAATGAACCACTGAACCATAGATGCATTAGAACAACAACATAACCCCCCCCTAATGCAAACGGGATGTGATGACAGGCAACTGAGAAGGTGGCCCAAAGTCTCCTATAGATGAACCAAGAATGATGAGAGAGGAAGAGGTAAAAACACCTACAAAGACACAGTCACACTGACTCTGCATGGGACTAATGTCATGGAAGGGACAAGCTAATGTCATGGAAGGGACACTCACTTGATAATGGGAGAAGGCCTAAAATAGCAATCAACTATCCCCCCCCATGGTGCTTTATAAAAATAGTGCATCTACAATAGACTCAAAATAATGTTCATGACCCCAAAATGCAAAAGTGACACTTTATCTCAGTGTGATCCATAAAAGTGCTTCAAAATGATAACTACAATGATCAAAACTAAAAACAAGCTATAGCAAAACATAGTACAACCTAAAACAAAGAAAACCATGCCAGAAAAATGATCTTTGGGCCTAAAATACTCAAGATATCCACCATATAGCAAAAATGCCAAAAATATGATACAAAGAGCATGGGCCAAAAACTAAGAAAAAAGACCACATTTTTGACAAAGGTGATAAAACCAGCTTTCCAAAAATATTAAATTTTCAAAAAATGGGCATGGGATGCAAAAGATATGCTTGTCGGAGTCAGAAAAACAACTTCAGACTTCAACTGAAAAATAGGCAATAAAAAAGCATCAAAACCTAAAAATACCTACACTAATGTCTTCATCTCATAAAAAATTTTCTAACACTTCTTTTGAATCGGAAAAATACCTCTGTATGCTCAAGTTATGGCCAAAAAATTGAAGGTAGGTCAAAAAAGACCTTGGAGAGGTACAAGAGGATGACGCATGTGACATCATGCTGGTGTCAACAATCTGCTAACTTAAATTTGACAGCTAAACTATTGTCAGTGCAAAAAAATGTGACATGTGGCTACCACACGGTAGTGCCACGTGGCAAAGTAGATGACGTGGTAGAGGCCACGTGGAAAAGTGTCACATGGCAGACCTCCCACGTGTCAGTCGCTATGTGGCTATAGAAACTAATGATAGGGCACCTACTGGAACTAACACGTCAGCAAAAAACATGTGTCACTCGAGTGCTATTAATGGTGCAAAACATCCATGCGGCAATAGCTGACTAGAACAAACGGTTGACTATACCTGAGCAGAGGAAACAGGGGTTGCACTGGCAGAGAAGAGGCATCTGTTTGTTGCAACTGGTGGAGCGCAAAATAGAGGGGGCACCACCTGTGGAGAGCGAAGGATGGGTAGCAATTGGGCCGTAGCGGCCCTAGGGTGGCACTGCCCACTGTAGCTGTTGTGGGCTATGCGCAGGTGGTGCAGTGGTGGCCCCGTGGTGGTACAGTGGCGGTGCACCCAAAAACTTTTTAAAAAAAATTTAATGTGCAAAGTCGTCCATACGATCCATACAGAAGGGCCTGCAAGAAATTTTTTTTTGCCTCCCAAAGCTCTATCTCCAAAATCAGCAAGTTTTATATTAATCCCTTCTAGATCCAATGGCAGTGTCTGTTTGGGCCGAAGTGCTCCGAAAATTCACTAATCCCCTGATTTGAAGAAAAAATGAACAAATAAACTAGGGTTTATAACTTCAAATCACAACTTCAAAAATCTTCAACCAAGCAGTAGTAGGAAGGCTCTGATACCATGTTGGAGTTGATGAAATCCAACTCTGAAAATGCCCAAGATCACCTGCATGCAAAAACTTGTCAAAGGGAAGCCAAGGAAGGAAGAGCATGGAGCAAGGGAAAAACCCTAAGCAAACATGAGAGAGAGAGAATATGCAAACACAAGAAAATATGTATTTACAATATGTAAGAATTAGTTATGTGATGAGGGAGCCCGAATATAAAGAGCTCCATAAATCTTCCAGAACAAGCTAGAAGATGCTAGGAGATAAGTGTGACAACTAAGCATACATCCACATAAGGTGGAAATTCCTCGAACAATGTGAGAGGATAAGTATGACTTAGGAGAGAACAAACTCTCATATTGTCAACAACTTATAACAAACTCCTAGACTACAACTAATAAATAAATGCATTTACCTAAGTAAGCTTAAGTAAATAGAATAAATAATTAGTAAATTAATTATTTACTCTAACAATTCACACATCCAAGCTCTTATCAAATGTAATTCACAACCATCCAATGCTCAACAAGCACTGTCCCACCTCTATTTATACTTTTCCTACACCCTTTTAGAAGGAAATCAAATATTAATTAATTGCAAGTACTAGAAGCTTCCTTCTTCCAATAATTAATGCACTCTTTAAAAACTCCTCCCTTGCAATACAATATCTAATTGTGCTTCTAGAAAATTAAATTACTAGAGGCTTCCCCCTTTCTAATAATTAATACACACTCTAGAAGCTTCTCCCTTGTAATAAAATAATTAATTAAATTAATTAAATATAAAGTCACCTTTTAATTTTTAATTTTTTTAATGACTTTATAAGAAATTAATGTAACTCCTCAAGTGGGGACATTACAGCCACAATATCAGAACATGATATTTGCTAAGTAAGTATATTCCTCTTAATCATTGGGGTTAATCTAAAATATTTACGCAATATTTTTACTACTTACATAACTGATTATAATTTATGTAGCAAAGTGTTCTCAGAGTATCTAACAACCTTACCTCTACCTAATCCAAGTGCATAATCAACATTTCCCAAGCTATCAGTAGAATGCTTTTCTATCTCTTCTTTGACAATTTGCTTCATGAAAACCTTTACATCATCCAAACTCAATGCATATTCAACCATATAATTAGCAAGATCCAAGACTTCACTTTTAGACATTACCCCAATGTTAGCTACATTGAGAAAGGAACCATCAATCTCCTCTATGTGTTCCTACACATTTCTCAGCCCAGTAGAAATTGTGCCAGTCTACTCCTCAATCTTGTCTTCCAATTCCTTTCTCATATTCTCCAAATGATTCCCAATCATCATATTGACTAGCTCGGGCTAGACTTGCATCATTTTGGTGGTCTCCAAAATAAAAATATCAAGTTATGATATCATTCCCTCTAAAACACACAATCATAGTGGTTTTAAAGCCTCAAGGATTTATTCATATGCGAATTCCAATTCCAAGCAGAAGTCCTAGTCTTGCCACTACAATGAACACAATAAAAGATTTAGTAAAAAGAGCATCCAAATTTTCCATTTTATAGAAACCTTAGGTTTAGTAGGGTTACTAGGGTTACAATTCTAGGGCTTGGAGAAATAGGTGACTTAAGGGTTTTTCTAGTAGAAGTGGGCATGTTTTTGTTACTTGGCATTGAATTTAGTATGGTTTCTACCCCCATGGTATTTCTGAAATTCTTTCCATACCTATTATCTACCCTATTCTGTGACAACAATAATTCTTCCTCTTAGTGCAACCACTTTGCCTCTGGTTGAAACAACATCAATCATTCTTTTTTGAAGCCTTGCCAAGAAGTGGGGGAAGAGGGGAACATTTCACAATGTTTATAGAAGGGTTCATAGTTACAATGATTTTAGAAATTTTTTAGGGTTTTCGACTCCACAAGAATTATAATTAAGACAAAAGGATAATTCCTAGCGAGAATACTATAGGATTGTTCAGATATTTTGACAGTCCTAGACTTTGAAATACAAAATGGTGGTAAGAAAAAAAGAGAATATGTTGGGTTATGAGAGTAAAGAGCAATAAAATATCATTTTCCTCATGAAAATCTTTGCGGTGATGGATCTACTTGTGTACTTGCATATTCAGTATGGATTTTATTATAATTGTACATTGGTGAGATGAGTCAGTTGTCCTTATGTTTGTATTAGTGCCACATTCTATGCTTACCTATCTTTTTTAATTATTACCTATAAAAATTTATATCGTTATCTATCTTTCTAATTATGTAATGAGCACCCTAGAAATGCCCAAGAACCAAACCAATTGCTGAAAGTGATTTTAATTTCTTTGCATAGATTTCAATCCACATAACATGAACAAGAAAGAATTTATGCAAATTGAAGATTGAACCACTATTGAAATAATATCAGTTCTGAATTGATAAAATAAAATACATAGTAATGTATTCCAAAGGTCTATCTCCAAGGGAATGATGTCTAGAATGTTACAAGAGAGGATGAACATCCTCTAATGCCAAGAAAAGATATGTGAGTCACACACCCAAGTTCTTAGCAAATGTTATTCACAATAATCTTATGCTCAACAATGACTCTCCCACTTCTCTTTATAATTTTCCTACACCCTTCTAGAAGGAAATCAAATATTAATTAATTGCAAGTACTAGAAGCTTCCCCCTTCCAATATTTAATGCACTCTCTAGAAACTCCTCCCTTGCAATACAATAATTAATTTTGCTTCTAGAAAATTAAATTACTAGAGGCTTCCACCTTTCTAGCAATTAATACACACTCTAGAAGCTTCTCCCATATAATACAATAATTAAATTAATTAGATATAAGTCACCTTTTAATTTTTAATTTATTTAATGACTTTATAAGAAATTAATTTAACTGCTAAAGTGAGGACATTACAGTCTTCCCTCCTCGAAATTGCTTGTCCTCAAGCAATCCAGCAACACAATGAACTCCAACCTCCACTTGGATCCCAAATGAAATAGTAGGTGACATTCCTATGGAACTTAAACCAATTGTAAATAAGCATCATCAAGACCAACCACATGCCCTATTTCCTAGCACCCAAAACTTGTGCTAATGATGTAGAAGTTAGAATGTCACCAAAAGGAAACTCCATAGAAGATCTTTGAAATCTCTTCTTCCCTGTATCCACCCACATAATATATATTGGAATGGAATCCTAATCATCACTAACATGCATTGAAAAATATGTAGCTATAGGAAAACCATATGCACTCATGATAACTGCATCAACAATAGGTGTATTTTCATGAAAATATATGAATATAGGAACAACACTAATTACTGCAATAGAAAATTGAACCAAATCTGTAGTTGATGAAAAATCAAAATCAACATGTGTGCCATCATTAGAACACACATCAACCATTACATGCATACTACTTAACTCCTCATTGGATATTTCAACTAAGACAAAAGTGGCTACTGATATGATAGTATCCTTGCATTCTCCTAGTCCCACTATTGTTGCATCACCATCCCCTAACAAAGCTTCATATGTGGACTCTTGAATCTGCACACATGAATCAACACTAGATTGTGAATAAATAGTACTAGAGTGTAAACCCACATCTATTGACTTTTTTGAAACACCCATGTCACCAACATCATAGCCGAACAGCTCTAGACGTGTCTTGATCCCACCTAAGGAATCAACTACCTCCTGCACTGGAGCAACATAAACATCTCCAATATTGATGCCCATTTTTCTAGCCATAAGCTACAACATCATATCCATTCACCTATTCTACTCCTATTGCATACATTGCCCCTCCTCTAATGTACCTAGTAACCATCTAAGCCTTTTGTCAAACAATTTCCCCTCTATCTAGTTGTTTAAAATTCCCCATAAGACCTCCAAAGGATGACAAAACTTATAGCCCTAATACCACTATAATGGGCACCCTGGAAATGCCCAATAACTAAACCAACTAATGTCTTTGCATTGATTTCAATCCACATAACATGAGGAAGAAGGAATTTATGCAAAATGAAGATTGAACTAATGTTGAAATATTATTAGTACTCAAGATGATAAAATCAAATACATAGCAATGCATTCCAAAGACCAAACCCCAAGGGAATGACATCTAGAATGTGACAAGAGAGGATGAACGTCCTCTAATGCCAATACCAAATCTCTAACCCACACCTCCAATCTTTTATCAAATGCAATTCACAATCATCCGATGCTCAACAATGAAACCCTCACCCCTATTTATCCTTTTCCTTCACCCTTCTTGAAGGAACTAAAACATTAATTAATTGTATTTACTAGAAGCTTCCCCCTTCCAATAATTGATTCACTCTCTAGAAACTCCTCCTTGGCAATACAATAATTAATTTTGCTTCTAGAAAACTAAATTACTAGAGGCTTCCCCCTTTCCAATAATTAATGTACTATCTAGAAGCTTCTCCTTGCAATATAATAATTAATTAAATATAAAGTCACCTTTTAATTTTAATTTATTTAATGACTTTAGGGTAGAAGCATGGAGTTGGGTCTCAATTTTCCAGAAGTCCGCGGATTGAGATTGTACTTCTTTAGAAATGGGTACTTGTTTTAGGCTCAGGCACCCGATCCTAGATTTAAAAAATGGGCACCCATTTTTTATTTTCAAAAAATGGGACCCATTTTTTATTTTCAAAAAAAGGGTACCCATTTTGAAAACATAAAAAAATTATATCTTTTAGAAACATGTACCCATTTTTTACTTTAAAAAAAATAGGTACCGATTTCTAAAATTTTAAAATTTTGTTTTTTGTGCAGATTTTGTATGCTGATTTGACATTTTCGAAATGGGTACCCATTTTTTGAATTTTAAATAACGGGTACCCCTTTCTTACAATACTAGGCGGGATTTTCTTCTCCTACCTCAGATTTTGGTTTGGGATAGGCATGGTGAGACGAAGTCTATGTCTTGACCTCTCAAGATTTGGCTAAGGCATTGAACTAACAAATTTACACCTTGCTATAATTTTTAGAGGGTCTTCCCGATCAAAATTTTTATGAAGCAAAAACCCATTAGAGCTCTCACTGTCTTGCTTTCAAAAATATAAATTTTATAGCGTTATGATTTTATTTACTATTTTTTCATTATTTTTTAATGAAAGCTGGTACCTAAATGTAAAATTGTGAAGTTCACTAAAATTTTAATAACTTTTTTTATTTTATAATTTTTCTTAAATTAATTTATATGTCATCAATCTACGCACAATTCTTTTGAGGTTTTATAAAAAGAAAATTTGAAAAAAGTGAAATTTTGATCAAATTATGGTGTCCGTACATGAGAGGTTTTAATATTTACCTTTATAGACAATTAATAATTAATAATAAAAAATTATTCAACAAAAAATTAAAGAAAAATATTGTCATCAATCTTAGGTGTATTAGGTAACTCCCTTTAAAAAGATTTATGGAAATTCATTTATTTGTATCAAATTATGGTGTCTATACACGAGTGTGGTATGGTCCTGAAATAGGCATTTTGAAAAAGTGGTTTTTAAAGATCTATACCAAAAAAAAAATCTATCATACGGGTATACAAATAAATTACATATTCAAAAACTAGATTCGTAACACTAAAATTTTTTGTTTTGAAGTTTTTTTTCATATCCAATCTCTAAATGCCTCAAATTTTGACATCAATTGACAAAAGATTTCAAAAATAGGAAAAATCCTTCCACCTTTTGCCCAAAAGTGAGACCCAACTTCTTGCACTTACCCTTTATAAGAAATTAATTTAACTGCTAAAGTGGGGACATTACAGTCTACTCTCCTTGAAATTATTTGTCCTCAAGCAATCCAACAACACAATGAACTCCAACCTCCACCTGGATCCCAATTGAAGTAGTATGTTACATCCATGTGGACATTAAACCAACTACAAACCAACATCATTAGGACCAACCATATGTCATGCAGCCTAGCATCTAAAACTTGTGTTGATGATGTAGAAGTCAGAATGTCACTAGAAGGTAACTCCATAGAAGATCTTTGTAAACTTTTCTTCTTTGTATCCACCCAAATAATATATATTGGACTAGAATTTCCTTCATCACCAACATGCATTGAAGAAGATGTAGCTATAGAAAAACCATATGCACTCATGCTAATTGTATCAACAATAGGTGTTGCCCATCGAAATATATGGACATAGGAACAAAACTAACTGCTACAATAGAAAATTGAACCAGATATGTAGTTGATGAAAACTTAGAATCATCAACATTTGTTCCATCATTAGAACACACATCAACCACTGCATGCATACTACTAAACTCCTCATTGGATGGTTCAACTAGCATAGAAGTGGCTATTGATATGATAGTATCTTCACATTTCTCCTAATCCAACTATTGTTGCATTGCCATCCCTTGACAAAGCTTCATATGTGGACCCCTAACTCTGCACACATGACTCAATGCCAGATTGTGAATAAATAATACTAGAACATAAACCCACATCTATTGACTCTGCTAAAATGCCCACATCACTAACATCATAGCTGGGTGGCTCTATACATGTCTCAATCCCACCTAAGGAATCAACTACCTTCTACACTAGAGCAACATACAAATCATCAATATTGATGCCCATCTATCTAGCCATTAGCCACAACATCATATTTATTCACCTATTTTGCTCCTGTTGCATCTGTTGCCCCTCCTCTAATGTACCTAGTAACTGTTTGAACATTTTGTCAAACATTTTTCCCTCTATCTAGTTGTTTCAAATTCCCTATAAGACCTCCATAGGATGGCAGGACTTATAGCTCTGATACCACTATAATAGGAAGCTCTAATACCACTATAATGGGCACCCACCAGTTATAACTTTGTGAAAGACCTTGCAAGAAAGCTCTAATACCATTGTAATGTAATGAGCTCTAATACCACTATAATGGGCCCTTGTGATGTTCTCTAATACCACTATAATGGAATGGGCACTGATACCATTGTAATG
This sequence comes from Cupressus sempervirens, assembly GCA_028749045.1. NCBI lineage: Eukaryota > Viridiplantae > Streptophyta > Pinopsida > Cupressales > Cupressaceae > Cupressus > Cupressus sempervirens. The sequence goes on along the minus strand of CM053784.1, from coordinate 255,356,758 downwards.
TAATGGGCTCTGATACCACTGTAATGGGCACCCTGGAAATGCCCAAGAACTAAACCAATTGCTGAGAGTGATTTTAATGTCTTTGCATAGATTTCAATCCACATAACATGAACAAGAAGGAATTTATGCAAATTGAAGATTGAACTACTGCTAAAATAATATTATTTCTCAATTGATAAAATCAAATACATGGTAATGTATTCCAAGGGCCAAACCCCGAGTGAATGATGTCTAGAATGTTAAAAGAGAGGATGAATGTCCACTAATGCCAAGAAAAGATATGTGAGTCACACATCCAAGTTCTTATCAAATGTCATTCACAATAATTCGATCATCAACAATGACTCTCCCACCTCTATTTATACTTTTCCTACAACCTTTTAGAAGGAAATCAAATATTGATTAATTGCAAGTACTAGAAGCTTTCCCCTTCCAATAATTAATGCACTCTCTAGAAACTCCTCCCTTGCAATACAATCATTAATTGTGCTTCTAGAAAATTAAATTACAAGAGACTTCCCCCTTTTCAATAATTAATACACACTCTAGAAGCTTCTCCCTTGTTATACAATAATTAAAATAATTAAAATTAAGTCATCTTTTAATTTTTAATTTATTTAATGACTTTATAAGAAATTAATCTAACTACTAAAGTGGGGACATTACAAATTATCATTCAGCAAAATTATTAAAAATTATAACACATGTACTAATAGCCAATCACACATGTACTAATAGTTGGTCATTTAAAAAAAAAAATCATTTCTATTTGGTCCATTTGTACAAGTACTAGTTTTTTTGGTGAGCAACTACTTGAGGATGAATTTAACATATTGTAGACAAGTATTCTAAAATTGCACTTTTAAACTTCATTGCCCTCTATGATTTACCTTTCAAATCTTTTTGAATAAAATTGGTTAAATAATTTTATTTATTTATTTATTTAATTTTACAATAAGGCTTCAATTAAGATTATTATAGGTTTAAAATAGGGAATAATAGTTTGCATAGTTCTTAAATAAATTTAGTCTAGTGTTGGATTAAAAGTTTGGTTATGATTTAATAATAATACAAATATTGAAATTTGATTAAATTTAATCTATCAAATAAAGTTAGGGTTGTGACTATTAGTGGTGAAAAAATTTAATTAGAATTATATAGATAAAGTACTATATTCAATATTGGGAACATTTATAGAGTGGACTCTATAAAAAAGCTTCAAAATCTTTCAACTATCAATGCATTATGTATTCTTAGGAATGAACCACACACTGGGAGCACTTGACCTCTAATATAAGTCCCTTCATCAACATGCGATACTTTGTTTTTTTAATTTTTATTTCCTTTTTTTCTTATGTTGATTTGGGATATCCAATTGATGAAAATGTGGGGAAATAAATTATGCCAACAAAATTTCTTATAAATGTTTATTTGAGAATGTTGGAAATAATTAATGTTACAAGTTAGCCATTAATACTATATGTATATTGGCAATATTTTTCAAACTAAAAAATACCTTTGAACCAATAGTTCCATACATGAATAAACTCAAATTCAAGCCATGGGTACTTTTATTTTTGGCTAATGACACTCCTTTATATATTATGAGAACTCTTCATTACATGGAATGATATCTTATGTTTATTATAATTTTGCCCCATCTTTGGGAGATTTTATCGTGTGAAGTTTACTTGGGAGATATGCTTACATTTAGTTTTATTGTAATAAAATAAATCTTCAGCCATGAAATAATAACAAAATTTGTTGAGAGATATAGTTAGTATTAGAATGATACATTTATTAAATATAAGTCCTACCACCAATCCTAATGTTGGCCCTGATTTTATATGAAATTTAAACCTTAACACTATTATGATCCTAATCCTAAATTCTAAGATTATGATTTTAGATTCAAAATTATATTATTTGAATAGTTCTCTTATGTAATATTATTTAAATTTTGTAATGACATAGTTAAATAACTCCCTTATTATTATTGTTGGGATTTTCTATGTAGAGACAATAAAGATGACATTACCCATCAAATATTTCAATCTAAAACAAAATGTATTATGAGAAAACTCTATGCAATAATAATATTGCAACATCATGTTATATATATAACACTTTTTATAAAACCCTTGCACCCTTCAAAGATTCAAGTTCTAGTTACGAATTAGATGAATATGTGTACCAAATTGAGAGCTTTTAGTTTGAACTAAACTTTAACAAACAACAAAATTTGTAAAGAAAGTTTCCACTAAATGCAAATTCCAATTTCCCTATCTAGAGGACTCTAATCTCCCTAGTCTCCATGGTTGGTTTGGAAGATTTGAAGCATTTTTTAAGGAATAGTAAAATGTATGCATCTATTAAAATTTAGATATGATCATTAACTTTGCAAAGGGATGTAGGGAGAAATTGTATAATTTTTACAAAATAAAACCCCCACTATAGTGGAGGCACAAAGATACTACTTGCTAAATACTAAATATTTGTGCAACATGTAGTTGTCTATTAAGGTCTTGAAATCAATCATCTCCAATGAAATACCTAATAATATATCACTTAAGCTCAGCCTACTTAATGTGATTATTGATTACAATATGATTGTATTAATAAAATAAAGAACAAAGTTAATTATAATGACAATATTTTCATTTTTATTAATTACTTCTCATAAAATATTCATCATTAGTTTATTAAAAGAAAATTAATAAATACACTTATGATTTATTTCAAATTATATTTTTTAACATTGTTGGACTAGTTAATTATTGTTCCCCACTAGATTTTTAAAAAATACATAATTCAAAATAACTTATTTAAAAATCATTTTTATTTCACTTATATTTAATACAATATAACATTAAAAACTATAATATCTTGTATAACACAAACTATCATCCCAAAGCTCTTGCTAAAATGCTTTCTTATATCATTAATAGATTAAATTTAAATAATAAATATTTTTTCTTTTTATTATTAAAATATTTTATTCCAAAATTTATAATATTTAATAATTTGTTTAGGTGACTAATAATTAGTGACCAATTGTTTCATCATTTAAGTTTAGTTACTTAAATTTGTCTAACCTTTTAATTTTACCTGATGACCAAATTAGGCATCTATTTAGTCACTTATAAATTACAAAATATTACTAGAATTTGATCACTTTTAGTCATGTGACTAAATTTTATAGTCTCGTGACTAAATGTTTTAGTTACATAGCCATTTATTTGCAAAAATTCTACTAGTGGGTGATAGACAAAATGGGTAAGTGGAAATAATCACAAGATCAGTTTGCACCTCCGATCCTGAGAGTTTTGATGGATAAGATCAAGCCAAGATGAGATTTTTCTAAGAAAACTACTAAAGATATCTATGAGAAAACCCTAATGAAACTTATGCCAAGCCTATCTAATAAGGAAGTGAAAGAATCTTTGATGAAAAATGAAGAAAAATTAACTTTAAGATTCAATACTTGTCTTATTTAGTTGAATGAAATAGAGCATGTCATGAAGAATGCCACAAATACATGGAAGAATATCTATCTTCTTCACAAACTAAGTGATTTTGTTGTAAGTGTCAGTGATAAAGATGATGATAATGATAAGGAAGAAAAAGAGGAAGAGAAAGATGATGAAGATGTAATTCATTTTGATAATATTGATGATGAAGAGGAATAGGAGCAAGAGGCTGCCAAGGAAGAGATACAAGAGGTTGAGAAAATTGAACTAGTTAAGATTGTTGCAGTGGTTATGGCCTCACTTTCTCACTCTCCAAGAAAAATATTGATAGCATCAAGCATAGAGATAGCCTCAACAGGATTGACTATGACTAGCACCACAAGCCCAAGCATCCAATTAATCTTTGCACCAGTCCAACTTAGCACAACATTGACTTAAGTGACCTCCACTTCATCTACCAAGTTGCAAACTCTTCCCTCTTCAATTGTGTTGGAAATAGTAGTTTTGGATACATTAATTGTAGATACTTTAGGTATTTGTACCACTAGTTCAATGAGTGTAGTATCAATTTTTGCGACAAGTCCTATTATGTCTACTATTGCTTCCACTCCTAGTACACAAGTAATACATGCAAGGATAGTTGAGACCAAGCCTCAACTAAGCACAAATTTTTTGAGTAAAGGAAAAGAAAAGGAGGAGGATATAGATCTTGGTGAGGAAATTGTGATTCCAAATTGAGACATTTCCAAATTCAATCCAGACCAGATGCAGAATGTTGGTGAACTTCTCCAAAAGAAAACCAAGTAGTAGAGGCTTATAGAAGAAAGAGATAAGGAATTCAAAATCATTAAGGATGCCAAGAATATTTTGATAGAAGCTCTATGTATAGAGGTTGATACTTCTCAACTAGATCTGCATCAGTTGGAAGAGGCAGTCTAAAAGTACAATGAATATTTGGATGTACAAGATAAATTGTTATAGAAGGTAGAGAAAATATATTTCCATTTACCAAGTAGAGTTATCTACTATTTTGTGTTCTCTAGAAGCTTCATGCACTAATGGAACTTTACTTTTTCATAAGTTATGTAATATTCCAAATTTTACAAAAGAATTAAAAGAAAAATTGTCTAAGGTTGATGAAGATCTCAAGGCAAGTGCACAACAATTATAGCTTGACTTAAGCTCAAGCTTTGCCCATTGCAAAAAGATCAGATTTTTGATAGAATTGTAGGCATAATTGATCAAAGAAGAAGCTAGAATTAGATCAACTTTGATAGATATCCAGAATATGATTCTCCCTCACATGGATGCATTATAGAAGCATATTGCACATTCGAAAATGCTCATTTATGATAATAATTTCTCTATTGAAGACCACATGATTGAGTTGTCAGGGAAAGTGTAGATTGCACTACACACATGTAAGGTTTTGTAGGACAACTAGGACAAGACTTTGGTGATTATTCTCAAGGTACATTCAGACTTCTTGTCTCATTTTGGTATTACTACGTAAATATGTAACATAAATCTTTGCATTAATGTCAAAAAGGGGGAGGAGATATGAGAAGATATGAAATGTATTTTAAAAATGTAAAAAGATATGAGAAGTTATGAAATGTATTGTAAAAATGTAAAAAGTGACAGGGAATAAAGATGTAAAAAATTGATGCTGTTAAAATAACACAAAATCGCACCTAGAAGCATACATAGAATGTAAAAAGTTGTAAAGAAAATGGGGGAGAAAGATGTGAGAAAATGTGAATAAGGAGAGATTGAAAGAAGAGTGTACAAAAAGTGTATATTGTAAGGAGATGTATTTAGATGTATAGTATACTGTATATTATTCTATCGAGGAGCCTTACCATATATCTCATATAAAACCAATTTTGAAAAATCTCAAAAATTGTATACTCTAATGAGTTAGAATTGCAAAGTGATGGATAAAGTTATTCAAGAATTTTTTGAATTTAGTTTTGACTGATAAGTATTTTTGTCACTAATGCCAAAAGGGGAGATTGTTGGCATAACAATCAAGTTTGTTATTAGTGACATACACTTATTTAGATTGTAAGTATCTACTAAGCTTATTGTATAGTTAACAATGTTAACCAAGTATTTCAGTTGGTACTAAGTTCTACAATTACTACCAAGTCCTTTGGACAAATTTCAGTGTATGATGAGTAGTTATCAGTATTGTGAAGATTAGCAGTGTAAACTGAGCATCTCGATGTATGCCGAGTTTACTAGTGCAAATTGAGTTGTGCAATGCTTACTGATTTCGTAGTTGATGTGATGCAAGTCTAGTGTTAACTAAGATGATTAGCGTAAATCAAGTGATTCAATTTATATGCCAAGTTTTAGAGTATTCATTGAGTCACTAGTGCAGACCGAGTTCAAGATTACTTGGAAGTAATCAGTACGGATTGAGCTTCTATGTCTATCGAGTGCATAATGATGTAGAGCATTGATAGTGGGTGTCGAGTATCAAAACCTCACTGATTCAGTCTTCAGAACCTAAGTTTCTACGCCGACTTTGTAATCATGTAATTGGATTGATATACGTGTAATGCATTGTATCACATCTGAAAGAAGAAGTAATATCAAGGAGAAGTAATGTAATCATCAGAGAAGAGCAGAAGAGTGAATTACAAAGGCTATAGTAGTATAAGAAGAAACAAAGATATATCTATCATAGCAAGGTAATTTATACACACAAAGGAATCTCACTTAGCAAACCAAGTTACAAATTAGAGATCAGCTATTGCTTCATCTTAATAAGTGGATTAGTCAAATCCTTTAACAAGGTAGACCTATGTAAATCTCTTTACCGAGTGCAAACTTTACTATATGTTTGTAAATCCTTTTGCAATGTGGACCTAGTAGTCCTTATTGATCCTAACAAGGCAGATCATCAGAAGTGATCAATGAAAGCCTTAACTAGCCAACATTATATTATAGTACTAAAGATTGCGCATATCATCCCTAGCCTAGTTTTACTTTCTATTTGGAAGGTTTCTGGGTCACCAAATCTATGTGTTAAAGTGTTATATATGCTTTCATGTTTTAGTTTCTTATGGATGCAAATAGATTAGAATATACGTGAAGGATTAATTTAGTAATTGAAGTTAAAAATTTTAAGAGTTACTAATTCACCACTCCCCTCTCAGTAACTTAGTTTGTTATAATATTTCCAATAGTAATAACTACCTTTATAAAATATAATATGAATTCATTATCATTATATTTTAATATCTTTCAATATTTACTAAATAATGATAAGCCCTATTTAATAAATATTAAACCTTTAAAACTTTTAAATAAAACGATCTAATAATAAAAATAATTAGCTGGTAGACTTGAGAAGATACCAACATGAGTGTTCAAAATATTACGCCTTTAGAATCAAAATTGAATATATTTAATAATTGGTTTCTATAAAATTTCCCTCTTTCATGTTTAATATGTAGTTTAAAAAATATAATAGTTTCATGTTTTTAAGTTTTCATTTATGTAATTAGTGTTCAAAACAACCTACTATTATAAACTATGTTATAATCTTGTATTTTGATTTTTAAAAAGTTTTGGTTTAAAATTAAGGTTTTTATATTTTGTTGAAGTTCTTTTAATTTGTTTGATTGCAATGTAATATGGAAAAAAATTGTACTTTTTATACATTATTGCATATTTTATACAATATGATTTCTTAAGTTTCAAATTCTTTATATTTTTAGAGATTTTGCAATTTCTTTTACAATCTATGATTTGGTTCTTTTGGAACTAAACTATATATAATTGTTTAATACTTTATTTTGTTTTATTTATTTTATTATATTTAATAATTTATATCTATGATTTGCATGTCTTTACTTTAAAGAGATGATATTTTGAGACATGTCCTAAAAGAGAGAATTCTTTTGAGATATCCACCTATTTTAGATTAGGTTCATCTTTCATGCTTTGATTATATATTGAACCACATTGATATATAATCTAGTCATAATCTATACTACATAAATATTTTAGAATATGTAAATTAATTTTGATAGGGCATTCATCATTTGTGCTTGTTTATTAGAAATATTTTAGGTTCTTTGTTTTTTTTCTCTCTATTGTATTCAAAATATAGTTTATCTTTTATTTTAATGACCTCTAATTTTTACTAGAGAATCTTTGATTTAATTCAATATTCATCATTACATTATTAAAAAGTAAAACTAAATTTAAATTTAAAATAATACCTACATCTATACATTCATATGTAATTGTAATTATTAATTTATTAAAAATTTAAAATATATATATATATATATATATATATATATATATATATATATATATATATATATATATGCATTTCAATCAATTATTTCATAATCTTTCATTTATTTTTATCTATCTGTTCTATGTAAACAAATTTTATATATATATATATCAAATGTACATTTATCATCTCTTACCTTAACAATTACCATAGTCTTACCTTACCCATTACATAAAAAGGTAATGGGGAAAGGTAATTCAAGATGGAAAATAGAATTGCAAACAAAAAATTATCATTTATTTTCTTTAAAAATATTTAATTTCAAAATTGAAATGATGCAACAACGTCTAGTGTTTTATGTGGTTAGAACAACATCACGACATTGTCTTCATTACCTTCATTTCATAGTTCAATTCACTCTCACTGATGGCATTGTATTCATTATCTTTGCTTCACAGTTGAATTCATTCGCACTCTGCTCTAACCCCTGATTTTGCCATCCATTTTAATTCTAAGAAAGAAACAGAATTTCCCCTACCAAACCCCAGAAAATCTTTAGCAATGCAAAGAGAAGGACTCATTTGAGAGCAGAGAGTGGCGGTGGAAAAATGAAAGATGAAGAATCAAGGGTAGAATTGCCTATAATTATGGTGGAAGCACGTGCCATGGTGAATATAGTAGAGACCATGCTCATTTTGCACCGAAATTGTGGATATATCAATGCAGGGGATGTTGGTAGGTACCTACAATTGTTCTCACAGAAAATGTTAATTGAGTTTATTATTTCATGAATTCCATCTTAAATTTATATTATTTTATAAGACCTGGGACCTCTATGAGGATTGTTTTAGAAGTTTTATATTTTAGGGTTTCAGGAACAGCAATTTATATTTTCTGTGCGGAATTAGTATCAGAAAATACAAGCCTAAATTATTAAGATCTGTTAAAGAGGCTTATGTGTTTCACATCTAAACTATTGAGGAAGCCTTTCATGTGACAAAGAATGCACATAGAAACATGAAATGGACCTTGTGAAAACAAAATAACTCATATTCATTAGCTTGGAAAAAATTCATCAAACATCAAAAGAAAATAAGAAATAAATAATTAATATTCCAATATATGTTTTAAGGGTTCTTCAATAGGATTTATTTATATATGTGTATGTTGGACTTGTCTTAGCTATTTCACAAGTTTCAAGCACTTGTAGAATTTTATTCTTAAATTTTTGTAAAAGAGCCCTCTACAAAAAGTCCCAAAGCTATCATATTGCAAACTGTGTCTAAAAGAAATTTTTGTGAACAAAATAATTGGAATTACATCAAAGTAGATAGAAGAAGAGTGGATTTTTAAAGAACACTCTATTTAGACACAAGATGCAAAATTACTGCATCATTTTTCTTACATGGTACATATATATTAATGGGATATAATTTGTGCAGTCATGGAGCTCTAATATAACTAAATTTATAGAATACCTTCAAAAGTGGGCAAGGTTGAATGCAATGTTTTTTTTTTTTTTACTTAAATCCATAAGTATATCCTTTGAACACACTGTTGATGTGTGTTTTATGACTCACTAAATAGTAGAACAAAATACCGAAATATCTTATCCTCTCTTGAATAAAGTCTTGTGTATGTTGAGATTGCTAGAAGATCATACAATGACTTCAAGGTTCTTTTAATGCCAGGTCTTGACTGTGGATAAGATCGGTGGTTGATGTGATTTTCTGATAATCACAAGGGGCCTTACATGTTTATTCATATTCATTTCAAGCCATATTGGATGTGGGAGCTATCTTAAGCTTTTGCAATGAAGCACTTTTTTTTTTTTTTTTTTGATTTTTCACAGAATATGCAAAAATTAAATAGGATGGGGTTCAGGAATTCTATTCTAATCCTAAGGGTAGTGATAACAACAAATAGTATTCTAGTGGACAAATTCCTCAATTTACTGAATTCAGCTTCGCCAAGTTATACTACAACTAAGCATGAACAAGTGCAATCTTCAAGGGTTATGCCAAAGATTTTCATATCACCGCATACACCATCATAAAAAACAATGTATACAAATGATAGAAGTTGAGCATATGCATGAAAGAGGTTCATGCTAACTTTACACAATGAATTAGAATCACTAAAATGTCAAAAGTACGAACCAAAGGAATTCATCAATACACCATCATATTCTCCATTATAATCACCACACATTGACTATGCTAAACTTAATCTACTTGAAGAGATTTAGGAGAACACGCAAGCACTAAGACAGGTCAAGTATTCACCAAAAACACATGAAAACTTTATTATCTCAGTAACTCATAGCAACAATCTCATAAAAATCTTCTTTTTTTACAAATGAGAAATGAGGCCTTTATATAGGTCCTCGATTACAACGGGTGGCCTGGATGATCACAATAACCAATGGCCAAGATCTTGCCATATCAACCCTAATTAGGGTTAGGGCAATGGAAAGGAATCTACATTAATGCCACAAGGTATCCACTACTATAGTGGGTAATAAATGCCCACTATGCATGCTCATGTAAGAAGGAGTGGAGTGTAATAAATGATCCTTATGCACACCCACTATGCATTTAATGCATCTATCCTTGATTCTTTCGCTTGAAAGATAGAAATCGATCTAATACTATTTCCAACTCCTCTGTACTGATGCTTGGTACAGATTCTTGCTTGAATTCCAGAACTACAATTGCTCTTTCTTCTTTTCCCAAGCTTTCATCCCAATCTGGTATCAAGTCCTTAGTAGTGTGCATTGTATTTGAGAAGATGGAGAAGTTCTCAAAATCATCTCTTCCATATACGTTTAGCTAAAAGAATTCCTCTAACTTGACTTTCAGATTATCAGTTGTCATTTCTTCTTCCAACAATCTTTGTGATAACAAAAATACAACCGCATTTGATATTCCTTGCTTGATGTTATCAACAATCTTCTTCCATTGACTAGATTCCCTGGTAAAGCTCTCAAACATTTCCTTAGCCATTATCATTGCACTGTACCATCGAATAAAATCATAGACATCCCCCTTGCTGATAACTCGACCATCAATTAATTCTTGATTTGGGGTATCCATTAGACTCTGAATATCGGCAATCACCTCTTCTTGGTAAATATGCTCATCCACCCATGATTCCTCCATGCACTGGATCCTAGAGATTGCATCCAATGCACTATTGTGCACTTGCACTAACTCTTATGCATGTTTGAAGGCTACCTCCTGAATTCCTTCGATCCAAATCTTTGCACCTTGAGCAATCCGCTTGATTCTATCAATATCACCTACCACTTCACTGGAAACACCTATTGGAGGGACAAATGATGGACCTTCCTTTCTTACTGGATGAGGCAAGTTATTGATGTACTGACATAAGGCCCAAATTTCTCTTTTTTTCTTTTCATACCCTTCTTCTACTTTCTTCAACCTATCCTTCAAAGCCTGTGTGGAGTCATCAAATTCTTCTAATATTTTCTCTCAGGAGGCTCGACCAAGATTTACTTCTGTAACATGGTATTCATATAGAGCAATCTGATTTTTCCCTTTGTCAACTGTGGGAGTCGCAATCTGTAAGATTCTAGATCCCGATTCTCCTCTGATGAATTTAGTATATCTTTTTGCTTTCCCTTGTTCTTTTGATAAGTTTGATCGGTCCAAAATTTTCTGTAATTCAATTGCTAGATCAACCTCCCTTTGTTGACACAAATGAATTCGTTGCCTCAACCATTCTGGAATGGGTATACTTTGGTCCCCTAGAATTACCAATTGTTCTTTCCTTTGGACTGCTCGAACATCAATCTCCTCTTCACCTCCTGGACTATCCATCGTAACCTTAGGAACTATGGCCTCAGTACTTGGAAGATGTATTGCTACTCCTAGAGTTTCTTCCTCTAGCGGGCCATCTCCATCATTAATCATTTCTCGCTCTAAGATCCTAGCAAGACTTTCTTCCGTAGCAATATCTTGATCTCTCCCTCTTTCTTCCATGGATTTCTCATAAGCATTTATACTCAACCTATCATGAGTTGGCCTATCCAAATTCTCTTCTTGCTCGAATCTCCTTATACTTGTCCCTACATCCTGCCTTTCAAAAGTTTCTATCTCTTGGACACTTGGAGTTCGACTCGGAGAAGAGGGGGCATCTCCATGTTTCTGCTTCTTATTTTGAGGTTCTCAGATGACTTCCTCAATCCTAGGGCACTTTTCTTGAGGTACCTCCTTCCCTTTCTTGGTTCCTACATCTTCGGATGGATTTCCCCTTTCTTTAATAGTCCCTTCAGATATTTGTCTTGATCTTTCATCCCTAAGTGGTCTATGGCCAAGCAAGCTATATGTGAATCCATTTGCTGGTGCGACTAATTTTTCAAGCTTACGCTCGATCCACCACTTTGTAAAATCTAAGACTGGTTTTGAAAGGGCTTCAAGATCTATAATTTCTTTCTTCTTCCAATCAAATGGTTGAGCTATCATTTCTGGATAGAATCCTTTTCGCATCACGTTTGGGTCCTCCTCCATTTGATCAGGAACCTTGAATATGTTGCATGTTCTAATAATGTTCAATGGTAGTCTTGAATGCAATCTTTTTCTAATCTCGTTCTCATCTGCTGCATTTGCCCAAAAGTCTTCAAGGTGAACTTTGTGTTGGTACTTTGATCCTCCTATTATGAGATCTTGTTATAAGGATCAAAATCATTCCTCTTTGGATAAAGCGGAAGGCGGAAGAAGTGGAGCTCATCTGATGATTTCTCTATAGCTTTTAGACATGGGCATACTTCAGTTTTCCCTTCTCCTATGGATATTGGAAACTGCAATCCCAACATCTTCTTCCCTTTCTGAATCTTGTCATAGGTTGTCAGTTGTCGAGTAAGCTCTAACAAGACCATCTTGTCCATTGGATACATGGGAAGTTTGTATGGTTCTGTGGAGAATCCTTGAACTCAGATATATCAAAAGGTAGGAAATTGAATGAACCAAGTGCCATATTCATCGATCAATTTCATTGCACCTATTGACATTCTTATATGTGGCCTCTTTTGCAGTGTTCTTACTATTCGCAAGGAAAATATATCATTAACCTTCATGTAATCCTCCTTTGAATACAAATGCAACTGCGGCTAACATTCATGGACTTTGAGGTGTTGGCTTCCGCTTCCAATTGGTCCTTTGCATCGTAGTCCATCATAATTTGTCCTCCGTGCTAGCATGTAGATGACATAGGAGCTCATGTAAAATTTCCTTGTATGTTCTAGATTCATCAACTGTTCATTTAGGTTATCACTTATGAGCCCAACCTAATCTAGTCTGTCGCCTTCCTCCATTACTTGCTCAACAAAATACCACATCCAAGATTCAAACCTATAAGAATAAGGCATGCCAAATATGCGACTCAACATCATGACCATATCACTATATTCCTTTTGCAAGTCAAGCCATACTATTTCTTTAGGAATCTTGGAATGATGCAGTCTATTCTTTTTGAATCATTTTTTGTTGATTATTTCTTCACAAAAATTGATTCTAGATGTATAGATTCTCAGTGCTTGCTCTTGTGTTTTTGTGACCATCCTTGGATTTGAAGGAATTCCAAATGCTTTAGAAATGGATGCCGAAGAAAAATCTGCCAGAATATTTCGTTCAGAATCTCGGATGGTTCTATCTCTAGGACTGTAGTGCTTAGTATATTCCACGATCAATTCCGGATGCTAAAAAGAAGGAGGGAAAGTAGCTGCAGCAAAAATTCCACTTCTCACAATTCTTGTGGCTAGGTCTGTCGGTTGATGGTCATTGTATCCGAGCATTCTCCAGTTGAAATCTTCCAAATCAAGGCCACCGAGGCTTGTATCTCCGATTTCTGCCCACTTTGACACAATTTTGGATTCAGGATAGAATCCTCTCCTTTCATTCTTTATCAGTTGTCCTCGCATTTCTCCTATTCCTCTGGGCTCTGCCATTTTCCTTTCCTGCAAAATAGAAAACGTACATACATAAGACTATGCAAGGAAAGTATTTAAAAACAACGGATACAACTTGTCCATAAGACAAAGATTTTGGATTTTTCGCCAAAATTTCCATACTCCTTTCAAGATTCACTTTTTTAACTCTTCTGCACAACTCACTGCAAAGAAAATTCCTTTCTAATGGGATTCAAAATCTTCTTTCGTGAATTCCTAGAAAATTCCTCAACAATTTCAGAAAATTTCTCAAAAAATCTGTTCCCTTGAACTCCTCAAATCTTACTCCTATTCTTGATTTGCTCTTCAAATTTCTGTGTGAGCCTGAATGAATGAGAGGGTTTCTTATATAAATCATCCTTCAAAAAAGATGCCTTTAAAGCTACAGACTAAAATTAGGTAGCTGTTTTACTTAACCATTAAGGTTTCCATTTTTTGTGCCACTTGTCACTTTTTGCTGTTTGATTCAAAAAGTTGCTATTTTTTATGCTCTTAGCTTCATGATGAAGCTAAGTACTCTTGTATTTTGATTTTTTTTTTTAGTTTTATTAATTAAATATCAATTTTTAAAAAAATCAATATTCTATTAACTTCCATTTTTAAATGAAAAAAAAAATCAAATTCTTTTGCAACTTTTTCTCCATTTTTATTTTTCTGGATTATTATTCAAAAGAAGTCAAATTAAATATTAGTAAAACTAATATTTAATTTTTTAAATGTAAATCCAAAAAACTTATTTTGAAGGAAAAATTATTTTTTCGCTTTTCTCCTCTGAATCCAATTTTCACTTCATAAGAAATTTCACTCTCTTACTTTAAAGTTTGGATTTTTCCTCAAAATTTTCAATATTCTGGCTTTTTATTGGGTGTCTATTGCTTCAATGAAAATATTTCTCTGCCACAGCTGCATTCCATAGTCCAAAGTGATCTTTTCCATGATTTGCTGGTCGGTATTTTGAAGGAGTGGAAGATTTTATTCTTTCCCCGACTTCCTTGGATTTGCATTTTTTCAAATTGTGGAATTGGCTTTTTGATGGAGTGAAGGAATTTTCTCTCAACACAATCTTCCTTCATTCCCTGGAAACTGCGACCCATGGAAAGCGAGATTTCTAAACTGGGAGATTTTATGCACTTTACAGAATAAGGAAACTACTGGCAAAAATAGAAAGGGGCCCCAGGCTTGGGTGATGATGTGACTATTGGTCACAACATCTGGTGACTTCATCGGTGAAATGTTACAAAAATTTCAAGGATAAAACTTAATCTGAACTCAGAATCTCTGGTTTCTCAATCTTACATTACCAATAAGAGAGAAAACAAGCTCAAAAAGGGAGAATAATCATATATTGGATCAAAACACATTTACTCTGTCACAACCTAAATGTGTGCAAATGTATTAATTCCAGCTCGAGAAGACCATTCAAAAATCGTAAGATTATTCATGACAAGTTATTGATTCCTCTTGACTTCAAAAGCATCCTGTATATTGCCCCGCTACCGATCAGGCGTCCATAGCCCCGATGGAGTTGTTGTTGTAAAACCAACGAAGATTGCTCCACTTCCGGTGAATTATTCTTTTGAACACCTATGGAGATTTTTGCATAACCCCCAAAGCCAATCTTATTATTTCATCATTTTATTTTTTATTCCTTTTGAATTGGCTTTTTTTTTTTTTTTTAAATTTTTATTTTTGGCTTGTAAGCAATGAAGCTTACCATGGGTTTAGGAGTTACAGTGGCGCTGAAGCAAGATTTTAAAATTTTCACAAGTCATGACCTTTCCAAAGACACATAAATGGACTTAGAGCAATAGTTAAGAGTGTGAAATATGTGGCAACCTCAGAGTTCATGCATCAAGACACAATGTATGATTAACCTTCCGAGTCAAGTATGTTTTCTAACCCACTGAAAATATATGAAGGATAGCCATGATTCTAATGCTCTTCATAACAATTATCCAAGAAATGAAATAAACAAACTTAGTGAAATCTTCAAATGAAGTAACCAAATCATCACATAACTCCACTTGCAAAAAAAATAAAAAAAATTCTCACAACTATGAGCCACCTAGCAAAAGCCAGAACTGAAGCCAAACCAAAAGAAGAGAGAAAACTGAACCACCCAAGGAAGACAACCTAGGGAAAAAATAAAACAAAACAAACAAGGGAAAGAAACCTAAACTACGCAAAGCCAAAACTCCTAACTAGGAGAGTGAAGACAAACCAAAACCCCACCAACTAAAAAAAAGAAAAAATAAAAACAAAAACACGCCACAAAGGAAAATCTAAACTAACTATGTACATGTTAGGTTTCTCAAAGAAAACCTAAGGGCAGAAATAATGCTTAAGGAATTGCCCATTGACGGGCAACTGAACTTCCTTTCCTATTAGCGTCTTAAGCTTGAATGCATTATCTCCCAAAATTTCAGAAATCTGATAAGGACCTTTCCAGAGATTATCAAACTTGTCATGTCCACCTTTCTTTTCATGTGCCTTATCACAGTGAAGTACCAGATCTGAAATTCAAAATTCTTTAACCTTTTCCATTTTGTCAAACCATCTCTTAACAACTCCTTGATGTTTAGCAAACTTTTCCAATGCTTCATCCCTCTTCTCTTCCAAGTGCAATAATTGGGTCAAACGTGTCTGCACTCTATCTTCTCCTTCCATAAAATCTTGCATGAATCATAGTGTTGGAATTCTTAATTGGATAGGAAAAACTAGATCTTGTCTGTAGACCAAATGATATGGAGATGTCCCCAAAGAACTCTTTATTATGATCCTATCTACCCAAAGTGCGAATCTCAGCTATGTATGCCAATCTCTAGGGTTATTGTCTAATAACTTCTTCATTGCACTCAATAGATTTTTGTTTGTTGATTCTGCCAATCCATTCCCTTGTGGATAGCAATTTGATGAAAAGTTTAGAGTGATCCCATAGTCAAAAGCCCAGTTTGAGAACTTCAATGATCTAAATGCTGGCCCATTATCACATACAAATGCATGGGGACATCCAAACCTGGTAATGATATTTTCTTCAAGAAATTTGATAACAACCTCTATTGTACAATTTTTTAGTGATTGAGCCTCAGTCCATCTGGTGCAATAGTTTGTAGCAGTCAAGATATGCTGGTGGTGTCCTGACGATGGTGGATTGATGGGACCGATGAAATCTAACCCCCATTTTGCAAACGGTTTTACTTCAATAACAGGTTGTAATGGCATAGCAGGATTTCTTTCACGTGTTGCAGCTATCTGACATGTGTGACAAGTCTTCACGTGTTCATAAGTGTCTTTACACAAGGTTGGCCAATAATACCTTGCTCTTGATATTTGATGAGCCATAGCCAAACCACTTCCATGACTAGTTCCATATTTACTATGAAAATGCTCAATGATGTGTCTAGCCTCTTCCGTTCCAACACATCTCAAATAAACCCCATCATGATTCTTTCTGTATAGCACAGATCCTCGAAGCATAAAATTTTGACTCTTCATTCTCAATGAACGCTTTTGAACAGAGTTCAAGTGTGATGGAGACTTATGGTTTACCAAATAATGAACAATATCATCATACCATTCATCTAGGGATACTTCTTCTAACACATATACTTGTTGTACTAATCCTGGACCAGTTGTAGACAAGGTTTGAGCTAGAGCTTGACCTCGTACCAACTTCATTGGTTTTATCTCCATGTCATATTCTTGAATAAATGCCATCCACTTTCCTCTTCTTTCTCCTAATTCATTCTACATTAGCAAAGTCTTTACTGGTGCATTGGGAACTATTACATAAACCTTGCTTCTTAGGATGTAATGTCGGAATTTCTTTATTGCTTTCACCAAAGCATAAGCTTGTTTTTCAACATTCAGATATCTCAATTCTACATCTTTCATGGGTGAACTCATGAATGCAATAGGATGTTCATCCTGATCATCTGCCTTTTAGGTGAGGATAGCCGCGCAAGTATGTTCCGAGGAAAAAGAATATATATAAAAAGGCTTGGTATAGTCAGGAATCAACAAAACAGGAGCATCCACAATTGCTTGATTGATTTCTTCGAATGCCCTTTTTGCTATAGGGATCCAATCTATCCTTGCTCCTTTCTTTAGCATGTCATTTAATGGCCTTACTATCTCTGCAAATCCAGTTATGAACTTCCTTACAAAGTTAATTTTCCCAAAGAATGACTTTAATTATTTTTGACTAGCTGGCAATCCTATCTTTGATATTGCCTCAATGCGCTCAGGATCAATTAAGATTCCTTGTTCTGATATTACATGTCCTAAAAATTTCCCTTCAATGATAGCAAACATGCATTTCTTTGGATTCAAGGAAATCCCATATCTTCTACATCTTTGCAAGATTCTCCTCAAATCATTGATGTGATCTTCCCTATGTCAACAGAATACTGTGAGATCATCCATGTATATGATGATGCACTTCTTTACCAAGTCCTTGAAAGCATAATCCATGGCCCTTTGAAAAGTAGCTCATGCATTGATCAAACCGAAAGGCATTCTTCTATAAGAAAATGTACCCCATTTAGTTGTGAATATCGTCTTTAGTCTATCTTCTTCTTCTACCATCACTTGGTTATATGCAGAATAACCATCTAAAAATGACATCATTTGAGAACTGTTAACAACTTGTATCACTTCATCTAATGATGGCACTGGATGATTATCCTTCTCTGAAGCTTTATTGAGATTTCTAAAATCGACACACAACCTTATCTCTCCATTCTTCTTTCTAACAGGTACAAGGTTGGCGACCCATGTTGAGTGTTGAACTGGGAATATAATCCTTGCTGACAATAACTTCTTCACTTCTTGATGTATTAGTGGTTCTAACAATGGATTCATTGGCTTTTGCCTTTGTCTAAATGGTTTACTATTTGGCTTTAACGGAATAGTATGTGTAATGAGAGACGTATCATATGTCTTCAGATCTTCATATCCCTAAGCAATCACATCAGGGAACTCCTTCATAATCTTCAATATTTCCTCCTTTTCTATGGGGGTACAAACTTTCCCGATAAATACATTCTTGACATTTTCTCTCATTCCCAAGTTCACCTTTTCACATTCCCCTCCTTCAGTACTTTGGTACTTGAGGGAACTTAGTTTGTCGACATCAAAAATTCTTTCTAGTTCAATCATTCCTTTTGGAATGGTATTTTCCTTAAATTCATAATCTGATCGATTTCAAATAGAGCTTGTTGTTGTTCTCCTTCATCTATGACTTGTGCTTCAAATACCCTCGAGCTTGTCAAAAAATCAAGAATATGCTTGTCATCTTCAAACACTTGAAAATTTGTGATGTTGTCAGGGACTAATGGTACTGAAGTCAGCTCAACTATAAATTTCTTCACACAATCCATGGCTAATGGTTCTAATGAACTTGCAGATTGAGCCAAAGAGTTTGCTACTGGATTGCTTGTTCGACTTATCCTTTTAATATTGAAGGCATCAAAGCTTTCAATTAGGTCCCAAACTCTATTGCAATACTGATCCAATCTTTTATCATGGCATGTATATTTCTTGTGTACTTTCCCAATGACTATGTCTGAATCTCCACGTACATGTAGGATTTTGGCACCCTTTTTGATAGCGAAGAGCAATCCAATGACCAATGATTCATACTCAACCACATTATTAGTACAAGGGAATTGCAACCTATGTGCTGCCAAATATGTTTCTCCAGTTGGGCTGATGAGTTTAACACCAACTCCACTACCTTTCTTTGATTTGGATCCATCAAAGGATAGAGTCCATACTTGATCATTTTCATATTCCATGGGTGATCTTACCTTTGAATCCTTGGATTCTTTTTGATGTTCTTCTTGTCCTATTTTACTTTCTTGAATTCTTTCTTGCTGTGGGTCTAAATTTTCATATAGGATGAGTTCATTCTGACCACATTTTCTGCTATCCATGCTTGTGGAACCATTTTAGAAACTTGTGCAATTGCTTCTTTGCACATGGTGCATGATATCTCAGAATGAAAAGCATATTTATTCCACACCAGTTGGGTAACAACAAATTTTGAATGGATGCATCTTTTCCTAGTTCAACTTCCTACTTAATGCTTTTTAGGACAAAATTCCTAAAATTCTCAAACATTCCTTCATTCAGTGATGGTTCTGAATTATCCATAACTGGTACCTTAGCAAAAATTGGAGTCACATCAGGACATCCCCCTTGATTGTAATCTTGCAACATTAAAACCTCTCCAGTTTTGGGAATATATGATCCAAAAGTGGTTTCCATAAACAAGATCTCATTGTGTTCACCATACTCAGTGATCAACAACCGGAGCCTTCGAGTGCTCTCTATCCTTATCTGATTGGGAATTCCCTTCCATGGGAGCCACATGTGTGACAAGTCCGTTGCAATATAACCATTAAATTTCCTTGCCCAATCTCTACTAAGAAGCATGCCATACCCTTCAGGAATATCCACAACAGATATGTCAATACAACTTTGAACACGTGGATCAGAGGCCAATCGCATGTGAATATTATTCAACTCTCCCACGACTGGGACTTCAGTTTTATCCAATTGTGTGATTTTCTTGTCCGTCTGAAGTGGAATCAATCCCAAATTTCTACCTGTGTCCAATGGCATTACATTACTTGATGCACTAGAGTCAATTAAACAATTATATAACATTTTTTCAAAAATTCTAACAGATACTAGGAAAGGTGCAAGTTCCTCCTTCTCTTGATAAAAAACCACTGGCTTCTACCCTTTTGAATCAAATGTCTCATTGTTATGTATAGAATTTCTCCCTTTTTGATTTGTCATGGAACTTTCCACTATAGGAGAATTATCTTTGATCATTTCTAGTGATGGATCCTTTGAAGATACTTGTCCATTTGATGTAACCTTTTGATCATCCTGAGAGTTTTGCACCATTGAAATGAAACTTGAAGGATTCTGAGCAAGCTTAGATGCATATGGTGATACATCATCTGCAACATTGGTGTTTTGCACAAAATTGTATTGTTGGACATTGGATACCCCTCTTGGAGGATGTGATACATTTTGAGAAACAATCTTTGTGGGGGCATCATTGAAGCTTTCCAATAATGTATCTCTAATTTCTGAAATCTTCATCAATTCATATAGTGGAAGACCTACTTTAATTTTCTTGAATTCCTCTTGTACATAAGAACTCAACCTTTTCAATTCCTCTCTAGAAGGACTTCCTTTCTGTGTTTGTCCTGAATTTTCACATTTCCTTTGTTCTCCTTGTTGAGCAGAGGATTGAAGATTATTCTTTCCTTTATCATTTGGTGAAGAATTTGTGATGGGCGATTGGCCTCTATCTCCTTGAGAGCCTGTGAGTTGTCGATATTCAAGGGAGTCTCTAAGAGGCTCAGGATTATTGTTCGCATTTGGATGCGGGGGAGTTGAAAATTTATTTGGAGGAACTGATGATGTTAATGGCTCATGGTTCCTATAATTCCTCTGATATGTCTTTATTAGAGTATTAGCATATGTTTGTTGATAAGCTTGCACTTCACTTGTCCCTTCCACCAAGACACTATTATATAGAGGAGGGAATAAAAATCCATCCTTATGTAGTGATTCACTTGGGGATACTGGTGGAGGTTGATTTTCTGGTGGGACTTGATAACACGGCATCTCTATAGGACCATTTGCTGAAGCTGGTGGGAATTTTTGATTAGCTTGTATTGGCATGTAATCTTGAGAATCAGGAGGAGGAAACTTAAAATCATCAAAAACCAATGCTTGGTCATATCTTGGTGAGGGTACTATCTCATATCCCATAGGAGGAGGATTCTTAGATGTGGTAGTGTTCCTCACTTCTCCTTTGAAAATATCCACTACTCTTTGAAATTCGTGACACTGTAATTCAGAATGTTGACTAGTCTCATGTAATCTACACCATCTAGATAGTGCAGCTTCTGCTAAGAAAACTTTATTAGCTAGGCAATTCTCAGATGGAGGATTATCCAATGGTGATGGTACGCCTCCATTATTTGGATTAGTGTTCCATGATCTTCTTTTATGACCTTGGTTATTATTACGATATCCTTGATTACCTTCATTGAATCCTTGGTTGTGTCCTTGATTACTATCATGATGTGGAGGGGTATTCCCTTGATAACCTCGGCTACTACCTTGATATGACTGATAATTTCTTTGTGCATTTTGCAACTGATTATTTTGATTTCTAAGGTAAGTGACCTCAGTGGAAAACTTTTTCACTTGTTCAATCAGATCTCTCATCTCATATTTTTCCTCTTGGGTCCTTGTAGAATTTCTCATGTTCTGGAGATAAATTGGTTCTGTGGACATTGCCTGTGACATAGGTGCTCCAGGGTGCAACACCAATTGGCTCAGAGGGGCACGAACTAGATTGATAGTTGGAGCATAATTCAAAACTCCTTGATTCAATGCATTTGCATTTCCAAAATAGCAAGGTGCTCCATTCGTAGTTGTTGGTGATTGTAAACTAACTTTCTCTGCTTCAGCATATGCTTGGATCAAACTTACAGGAGCCGGATGAGTTTTTTGAACAAACATAGATGTGAAATAGTCTAGGGCTGCATAGTAGATAGGTCATGCTGCATCATCTCCTATCTGATATGGATCACGCAATCTCAAATAAGCCCTTTGAAATCGGTTATTGAAAGCGCCAATTAATTCACGTTCTTGTCTCCTTATCTCGATAAATTGTCTATACAATTCTGCAGGGGTGATAGGCAATCTAAACTTCCTGAGGAATGCATCCTTCAATTGTTCCCAATTCTGTATTGAATTTGAAGGTAGGTTGATATACCAGTAAAATGCTTCCTCACCCAATGAATAAGGGAATAGTCTACATGCAACATCCTCATCTTGCACGTTTCTATTCTGGAGAACATCCTCAAAAATTTTAATGTGTTCATTAGTAGTGCGATTCACATCATTCACAAAGAATTTAGAACAAAAGTGTTCAGGATTCTTTGGCATATTATTGTATGCAACAAATGTTGCAAAGGGTGATGCATTCTGCGAACACCATTGCTGGGCCATTGCTGGAACTTGTTGTTGGACAATTGCAGGTGAAATAGGTATTTGCACAAATAACTGTTGAATTTGTGTAGCTCCTGGTGGAACTCCTCCTTGGATTGATCCTTGTGCTTGATGTTGAGGTGGTGGAGTTTGGAATATCCTTGTGAGATCAGCTACACTTGGTGAATTCTGACTCATAGATGCTTCTTTATTTCCTCGCCTAGGCTTTGGATCAAAACTCAACTCTTGTAATTCGTGTGCTCCTGGGGTGAATCTCAAGGATCTTCGATGTACCTTGGGCGAGGATGAATCAATGTTCTCTAGTATGTCAAACTACTATGAAATCTTTTAGTTAAGGCCCTCCTTCTAGTGCCAATTTCTGTTGATGTGTGTTTTATGACTCAACAAACAATAGAACAAAATATAGAAATATCTTATCCTCTCTTGAATAAAGTCTTGTGTATGCTGAGATTGCTAGAAGATCATACAATGACTTCAAGGTTCTTTTAATGCCAAGTCTTGACTGTGGATAAGATCGGTGGTTGATGTGATTTGCTGATGATCACAAGGGGCCTTACGTGTTTATTCATATTCTTTTGAAGCCATACTGGATGTGGGAGCTATCTTAACCTTTTGCAATGAAGCTTTTTTTTTTTTTTTTTTTTTGATTTTTCACAAAATATGCAAAAATTAAATAGGATGGGGTTCAGGAATTCTATTCTAATCCTAAGGGTAGTGATAACAACAAATAGTATTCTAGTGGACAAATTCCTCAATTTACTGAATTCAGCTTCGCCAAGTTATACTACAACTAAGCATGAACCAGTGCAATCTTCAAGGGTTATGCCAAAGATTTTCATATCACCACATACACCATCATAAAGAATAATGTATACAAATGATAGAAGTTGAGCATATGCATGAAAGAGGTTCAGGCTAACTTTACACAACAAATTATAATCACTAAAACGTCAAAAGTATGAACCAAAGGAATTCATCAATGCACCATCATATTCTCCATTATAATCACCACACATTGACTATGCTAAACTTAATCTACTTGAAGAGATTTAGGAGAACATGCAAGCACTAAGACACGTCAAGTATTCACCAAACTCTAATGAAAACTTTATTATCTCAGTAGCTCATAGCAACAATCTCATAAAAATCTTCTTTTTCTACAAATGAGAAATGAGGCCTTTATATAGGTCCTCGATTACAACAGGTGGCCCGGATGATCACAATAACCGATGGCCAAGATCTTGCCACATCAACCCTAATTAGGGTTAGGGCAATGGAAAGGAATCTACATTAATGCCACAAGGAATCCACTACTATAGTGGGTAATAAATGCCCACTATGCATGCTCATGTAAGAAGGAGTGGAGTGTAATAAATGATCCTTATGCACACCCACTATGCATTTAATGCATCTATCCTTGATTCTTTCACCTAAAAGATCAAAATTGATCTAATACTATTTCCAACTCCCCTATACTGATGCTTAGTGCAGATTCTTGCTTGAATTCCAGAACTGCAATTGCTCTTTTTGCTTTTCCCAAGCTTTCGTCCCAATTTGGTATCAAGTCCTTAGTAGTGTGCATTGTATTTGAGAAGATGGAGAAGTTCTCAAAATCATCTCTTCCATATACGTTTAGCTGAAAGAATTCCTCTAAATTGACTTTTAGATTATCAATTTTTATTTCTTCTTCCAAAAATCTCTGTGATAACGAAGATGCAACCGCATTTGATATTCCTTCCTTGATGTTATCAACAATCTTCTTCCATTGACTAGATTCCCTAGCAAAGTTCTCAAACATCTCCTTAGCCATGATCACTGCACTGTACCATCGAATAAAATCATAGACATCCCCCTCGCTAATAACTCGACCATCAATTAATTCTTGCTTTGGGGTATCCATCAGACTCTGAATATCGACAATCACCTCTTCTTGGTAAATATACTCATCCACCGATGATTCCTCCATGCACTGGATCCTAGAGATTGCAGCCAATGCCCTATTGTGCACTTGCACTAACTCTTCTGCATGTTTGAAGGCTACCTCTTGAATTCTTTCGATCCAAATCTTTGCACCCTGAGCAATCCACTTGATTCTATCAATATCACCTACCACTTCACTAGAAACACCTGTTGGAGGGACAAATGATGGACCTTCCTCTCTTACTGGATGAGGCAAGTTATTGATGTACTGACATAAGGCCCGAATTTCTCCTTTTTGCTTTTCATACCCTTCTACTTTCTTCAACCTATCCTTCAAAGCCTATGTGGAGTCATCAAATTCTTCTAATATTTTCTCTCAGGAGGCCCAACCAAGATTTACTTCTGTAACATGGTATTCATCTGGAGCGATCTGATTTTTCCCTTTGTCAACTGTGGGAGTCACAATCTGTAAGATTCTAGATCCCGATTCTCCTCTGTTGAATTTAGTATATCCTTTTGCTTTCCCTTTTTCTTCTAATCAGTTTGATCAGTCCAAAATTTTCTGTAATTCAATTGCTGGATCAACCTCCCTTTGTTGACACAAATGAATTCGTTGCCTCAACCATTCTGGAATGGGTATACTTTGGTCCCCTGGAATTACCAATTGTTCTTTCATTTTGGACTTCTCGAACATCAATCTCCTCTTCACCTCCTAGACTATCCATGGTAACCTTAGGAACTATGGCCTCAGTACTTGGAAGATGTATTGCTACTCCTAGAGTTTCTTCCTCTAGCGGGCCATCTCCATCATTAATCATTTCTCGCTCTAAGATCGTAGCAAGACTATCTTCCATAGCAATATCTTGATCTCTCCCTCTTTCTTCCATGGATTTTTCATAAGCATTTATACTCAACCTATCATGAGTTGGCCTATCCAAATTCTCTTCTTGCTTGAATCTCCTTATACTTGTCCCTACATCCTGCCTTTCAAAAGTTTCTATCTCTTGGACACTTGGAGTTCGACTTGGAGAAGAGGGGGCATCTCCATGTTTCTGCTTCTTATTTTGGGGTTCTCGAATGACTTCCTCAATCCTAGGGAACTTTTCTCAAGGTACCTCCTTCCCTTTCTTGGTTCCTACATCTTCGGATGGAGTTCCCCTTTCTTCAATAGTCCCTTCGAATATTTGTCTTGATCTTTCATCCCTAAGTGGTCTATGGCCAAGCAACCTATATGTGAATCCATTTGTTGGTGCGATTAATTTTTCAAGCTTATGCTCGATCCACCACTTTGTAAAATCTAAGACTAGTTTTGAAAGGGCTTCAAAATCTGTAATTTATTTCTTCTTCCAATCAAATGGTTGAGCTATCATTTCTGGATAGAATCCTTTTCTCATCACGTTTGGGTCCTCCTCCATTTGATCAGGAACCTTGAATATGTTGCATGTTCTAATAATGTTCAATGGTAGTCTTGAATCCAATCTTTTTCTAATCTCGTTCTCATCTGTTGCATTTGCCCAAAAGTCTTCAAGGTGAACTTTTTGTTGGTACTTTGATCCTCCTACTAATGAGATCTTGTTGTAAGGATCAAAATCATTCCTCTTTGGATAAAGCGAAAGGTGGAAGAAGTGGAGCTCATCTAATGATTTCTTTGCAGCTTTTAGACATGGGCATACTTCAGTTTTCCCTTCTCCTATGGAGATTGGAAACTGTAATCCCAACTTCTTCTTCCCTTTCTGAATCTTGTCATAGGTTGTAAGTTGTCGAGTAACCTCTAACAAGACCATCTTGTCCGTTGGATACCTGGGAAGTTTGTATGGTTCTGTGGAGAATCCCTGAACTCGGATATATGAAAAGGTAGGAAACTGAATGAACCAAGCGCCATATTCATCGATCAATTTCATTGCACCTATTGACATTCTTATATGTGCCCTCTTTTGTAGTGTTCTTACTATTCGCATGGAAAATATATCATTAACCTTCATGTAATCCTCCTTTGAATACAAATGCAACTGCGGCTAACATTCATGGACTTTGAGGTGTTGGCTTCCGCTTCCAATTGATCCTTTGCATCGTAGTTGATCATAATTTGTCCTCTATGCTAGCATATAGATGACATAGGAGCTCATGTAAAATTTCCTTGTATGTTCTAGATTCATCAACTATTCATTTAGGTTATCACTTATGAGCCCAACCTTATCTAGTCTGTCGCCTTCCTCCATTACTTGCTCAAAAAAATACCACATCCAAGATTCAAACCTATAAGAATAAGGCATGCCAAATATGTGACTCAACATCATGACCATATCACTATATTCCTTCTGCAATTCAAGCCATACTATTTCTTTTGGAATCTTTGAATGATGCGGTCTATTCTTTTTCGACCATTTTTTGTTGATTATTTCTTCACAAAAATTGATTCCAGATGTATAGATTCCCAGTGCTTGCTCTTGTGTTTTTGTGACCATCCTTGGATTTGAAGGAATTCCAAATGCTTCAGAAATGGATGCCGGAGAAAAATCTGCCAGAATATTTCGTTCAGAATGCTGGATGGTTCTTTCTCTAGGACTGTAGTGCTTAGTACATTCTAGGATCAATTCTGGATGCTGAAAGGAAGAAGGGAAAGAAGTTGCAACAAAAATTCCACTTCTCACAATTCTTGTGGTTAGGTGTGTCGGTTGATGGTCATTGTATCCAAGCATTCTCCAGTTGAAATCTTTCAAATCAAGGCTGCCAAGGCTTGTATCTCCGATTTCTGCCCACTTTGACACAATTTTGGATTCAGGATAGAATCATCTTCTTTCATTCTTTATCAATTGTCGTCGTGTTTCTCCTGTTCCCCTGGGCTCTGCCATTTTCCTTTCCTGCAAAATAGATAACGTACATACATAAGACTATGCAAGGAAAGTATTTAAAAACAACGGATACAACTTGTCCATAAGACAAAGATTTTGGATTTTCGCCAAAATTTCCATACTCCTTTCAAGATTCACTTTTTTAACTCTTCTGCACAACTCACTGCAAAGAAAATTTCTTTATGATCGGATTCAAAATCTTCTGTCATGAATTCCTAGAAAATTTCTCAACAATTTCAAAAAATTTCTCAAAAAATTTGTTCCCTTGAACTCCTCAAATCTTACTCCTATTCTTGATTTTCTCTTCAAATTTCTGTGTGAGCTTGAATGAATGAGAGGGTTTCTTATATAAATCATCCTTCAAAAAAGATGCCTTTAAAGCTGCAGACTAAAATTAGGCAGCTATTTTACTTAACCATTAAGGTTTCCATTTTTTGTTCCACTTGTCACTTTTTGCCGTTTGATTCAAAAAGTTGCTATTTTTTATGCTCTTAGCTTCATGATGAAGCTAAGTACTCTCGTATTTTGATTTTTTTTTATAGTTTTATTAATTAAATATCAATTTAAAAATAAATCAATATTCAATTAACTTCCATTTTTAAATGAAAAAAAAAAATCAAATTCTTTTGCAACTTTTTCTCCATTTTTATTTTTTTGGATTATTATTCATAAGAAGTCAAATTAAATATTAGTAAAACTAATATTTAATTTTTTAAATGTAAATCCAAAAAACATTTTCTGAAGGTAAAATTATTTTTTCACTTTTCTCCTTTGAATCCAATTTTCACTTCATAAGAAATTTCACTCTCTTGCTTTAAAGTTTGGATTTTTTCTGAAAATTTTCAATATTCCGGCTTTTTATTGGATGTCTATTGCTTCAATGACAATATTTCTCTGCCACAGCTACATTCCGTAGTCCAAAGCGATCTTTTCCATGATTTGCGGGTCAGGATTTTGAAGGAGTGGAGGATTTTATTCTTTCCCCGACTTCCTTGGATTTGCATTTTTTCAAATTGTGGAATTGGCTTTTTGATGGAGTGAAGGAATTTTCTCTCATCACAATCTTCCTTCATTCCCTGGAAACTGCGACCCATTAAAAGCGGGTTTTCTAAACTGGGAGATTTTATGCACTTTATAGGATAAGGAAACAGCTGGCGAAAATAGAAAGGGGCCCCAGGCTTGGGCGATGATGTGACTATTGGTCACAACACACACCTTTCATTGTGATAACAAATTCTAGTTTCACTCTTTCTTTGGGAAAAATGGGGAATTGGTGTTGGCTAACCATTCACTTGTATTACTGTTCTTCTATTTTTGCATCCTTTGGTTAGATTATTACTTTTTAGCTTATAACGCAACACTTTTTGATGTTTGTCCATGTAGAATTCAAAACACAGAAAAAGAAGGCAAAACAAACATTGCAAAATTACACAAACACAATATTTCTTTCATTCATATTCTATGCTCATCAATTATAATTGATGAGGCTTTCCATACTACAACATAATAAATTAACGAATCAATAAAAATTACATATCTCTTATTATGTCTAGAGCCACCATAGAATCTGAGGACTGCATATTACATTAATAAATTAACTCATAAAAGTCTACCAAAAACTATGCATGCGTAGCAATTAATAATGCATGATTAAATAAAACTAACTCTTCTATATGCATGTACAAATATACCGCATTTATTCTTAGTCTTCACTAATTGCTCTAGTGTGAAACTTAAATGATTGACAATAGAGGATTAGCGGTGAAAAAGAGTATTAACAGTGGAACTGTGTGATGAGCATCCATTCCCTACATACTCCCCTTTGAGGTAAGACGCATAGTTCAATCTGAAGGAACTCAAACTGATTTTTTTGCAACTCATAATGCAAATTTGCTTCACACTAGTCTTATAGACTCACACAACATTTCTAATTGAAGCCAACAATCAATTTACTAATATATCTATTTCATGAGAGATCACAAGGCTCAGTCTTCTCCTCCTTCGTCTAATATAGAGAGGACTCATGAAAACAATGATAAATCTAAAACATAGGAAGAAACAGAGCAAACAAAACACACAAATAATTTTACATACTAAAATAGAAATCTTTTATTCATATGCTTCAGTACATATTGCCTCTATTATGAAGTCTTACACAATGGTTGTCACACTTTCTATTGTGCAGCTTGTTAAAACAATATCAGTACATTACATATATTTATGTCAAAATCCTATAAAAAAAACTACTTAATTCTGCAAAATGGTGAAATGAAGCTCCAGTTCATTTCTTGTAGTAGTAGTTTAAACTACATATGAACTGCCTTAAATTTATGATGGTATGTAAGGAATCTATGGTGGAAGCATCACTTTGATTCACCTAGACCCAAATAAAACTCAAACAGCTCAGACTCCCATAAATCTTTTTTTTTTTTCATGTGAAATTCTTATTAATACTTAATATAACGTAGTTCCATAGTTAATGACATCGTGAATGCATGAGACTTTAATCGTGCATGATCTTTTCAATTCCAAAGTAAATGCCAAACATGAACTGTGTTGATGAACACAAAGTTAACTTGTATGGTGGAATTGAAGGGGACAGTCTAATCTCTAGATAAAATGCATTAAAGGAAAAACAAATTCAAACTTTATTTTTCTAAATTGACAAAAACATAGTAATTTAATTTTTCTAAATTTTTTGTTGTTTTCAACTACAAACTATGCAGATCATGAAGATCAAATTCTGAAATTTTCAGAAAAATCCATAATATTTTAGATTTTTTGAAAATTGCTCAAATATATAGTTTGTTGGAAGTATAGCTGCATCCGAATTGAAGTTGGAGATTTTACAATGATAGTTGCAGTATCAATCGTCAGTCCATACTTTGGTCTTGTAAGTCTGATTGTTTACAATAGTGGACTGACAGTCTTGTTTAGCATCTATCCCCTATTTTTAGAGTGTATGTTGTTAATGAGCTCAGAATCAGTTTGGTTTAAAAAATAGGGCAAGGGATCCATGTTTGCTTCTTATTTGGTCTTTTTTCTCCACTTTAAAGGATCGTCTGGTACGAGTCCAAAGATATTGTCTCATTGCCTAAAAAGCATATTGCAGTACATTTTGTTTCCCATTTTTAGTGTATTCTTGGTATTGAAAATCACTTGGTCTGTGTCTATTAACAAGTTTCAAAGTGGAAAAAAATGTGTACTTTTGTAAAAGTAGATGCCATTTTTAGTAAAGAAGAGATCAATGCTTATGTATCTCATTTTTATTTTTAATTTATAGTTTTCACCTTCCTTTCATGTTATAAATTTCGTTGATTCTCATTTTAATCACCATTTAGTTAACACTTTTGCATGTGGAGAATTATTTGAATCTCATAATAATAATCAATGGTTGTCTTGATGGAAATGTTATAGTCTCTAAATAGGTTTGATAAAGTCCTGAATGATTTATTTTTCTGAGTGATTAGTTAGAATGACTTTCTAATTAGTCTCAAGTTTTGTAGGTTATATCTGAGTAGTGGTAGAACCTTTTGCTTTCCCAAATAAGAACTTTATATTACTCAATAATTTTTTAAATTTCTTTATAGTGTCAAGATTTTAGAAACAGAGTGAATATTTTAACCTTGTGGTAAAAATTTGGTACTAATGACTTAACAAATTTAAATATTGTCATTTATTGCTATTTTGTACTTCTGTTATGATGAGGCATAATTTCTTGAGCACTTATCTGTTTAAAATATTGCTTTGAGCTATATATAAGGGGAATTTTACAATATCTCTGAAATCAAAGAGGTCTTGCTAACCCCATATTTTGATCCTGGAGTAAATTGGGGAGATTATTCACAAAAAAATAAGAATTAGGGTTGAATAGGGAACTATAAAGTCCTTCAAATTATCTTTTGTGGAACTATCATGGTGGATTGATCAAGAGAATCCATTTTCTCAAATGATAGTATAACAGTTTCAAACAATGGTTTTCTTCATATTGTTTATTTTTGTCATTTCAAATAGTATCTATTAGATAACTTCTCACATTAGAAGTGTTTAATTGTTCTTGTTATGTGTATTCTTTCTAGTTGTCAAGATGTAAAATGTTGTCCCTTTAAAATTTATGAGATGAGTGAGAAGGACTTAACTTATTGTTTAGAATGATCATCTATGTTGGCTATTGTAAATTAGCAATTTATCATATTTTCCTATCACAATATATCTTTTGTAATCTATTAAAAGGACATACGTTGGTGACCCCAATAATGGTCACATAGAGCTAGTTAGCTCTAGCAGTTTAACTTAGCAAGCCCAAGGTGTTTTTTAAAAAATCACTATTTTCCTGAACAATATTTACACCCTTATGGGGCCTTCCCAAAATTAGTGTCTACCTTAAGCTTGGTCTGCTCTCAATTTATTTTTGTGGTCTTAGTGATCATATATTAGGCCAATAGCTATAACTTTTTCTTATTAGGATTCCCAAAAGGGATAAGTAATCAATAACATATGAAAAATACTTGTAGATAATGCATAATTAAGAATCGACTCTAGAAGATTTTTTCTCATAAATTGTACCAACAAATTTCATCCTGATTTTGCTAACAAATTAAAAAGTTGTGGAGTTGGAAGA
This sequence comes from Cupressus sempervirens, assembly GCA_028749045.1. Classification (NCBI taxonomy): domain Eukaryota; kingdom Viridiplantae; phylum Streptophyta; class Pinopsida; order Cupressales; family Cupressaceae; genus Cupressus; species Cupressus sempervirens. Next base: position 255,324,618 of record CM053784.1, on the reverse strand, counting down.
GGATTATTTATATTATTCATATTTAGTAAAAAATTTAAGTTATTCATATTGCCTTGGCACATATACTCTTCAGGAATAGTATATTTATTGGGATTGTAAAAGGTTTATATCTGATTTAAAAATAACATGAGAAACCATATAGTTTTGGGTGATGAAAATGGATATCATCCTTGATAATCATGTAAGGCATCTTTTAACACAATGAAAGAAACTTCTAAAGACTTCAAATCTCAAATTGATTTATATATTTCTTCAAGTAAATTCCATACCTAGTTGAATATTGAATATCCAATGCCAAGAATGTTGCCAAGATATTTATATCAGTGAATTTTCATTGTATATCTAAATTGGTGAGTTTCCATTGTATAGTATCTTATAGTTTACATTGGTTCATTCAGAAAAGGATGGCATTGGGAATGCATGTTAGAAAATCATTTCAAGTAGAAAAGACACTAAAGCTCATCCAAGTGAATAATGACCATTAATTTTCTTCTTTACAAGATACTTCATTAGTACATGAAAATGCAAAGCAACAATGCTTGAGAAAAAACATACAAAATCAAGTTTAGATCCACACACAACACATTTAGCAAGTAGTTTTATGTAGTGGTGTAGGGGCACCAATCAATTTGCCAATTTGATCACATTTTATGAAAAGTTCAATGTTGTCTTTCTGAAAAAGATAGAACTAAAGCCCATGCCATTATATTTATTTATGTATCAAGATGTGCCAAAATCTAGGTATTTTAATATAATTGATATGTTTAGTGTGAAATTGAAGAGATACAACTGAAAGGGAAGTTAAATAGTTTGTAACTACCTACAAAACAATTATAAAGAGCTTAATGTGGATCAAAACCACATAGCCAAGAGAGGTTTGAAGAAATTAAAATGTAACTTTTGAATGCCATATGGTTGTCATCATGCAGGAACATGACAGATTTGTACTTATTAAAGCATGGGAAGTTCCATGTTGTAAATAGATTTGGCTTGAACAGATTTGGGTCATAGTGAATCAAAACAAACTTTTGGCTATTGACAAAAAAAGAGGAAGATTTGATTGCTGATTTGATTGCTTATTGAGTTTAGATTTTATGTTTTTTGTATTGGTGCAATATCAATCGAATGATTATAGAGGACATTGTTATAAGTTCTTGGATTTGTATATAGTAGTATTCATCCAACAATAATAAATATGTTTATCAAAATTGATTAAGGGAGAAACTTGGCATTCACTATGTGAACAGTGATGATCTTTTTTAGAATGGAAAGTTTGGAAACAAATATAGATTGTTTGATAGAAAAAATGCCTTGCTACAAAGGGCATAAATGTTGATTGCACCGTTTGATTTTCATAAGCTTTCAATATGTTTTTTCACGGCCTAATTTTTCATAAATTGAAGATATTTGTTTAGGTTCAAAGGTTATTCAAGTCTGATTATAGGCCTATAAAGAAGTGTTGGAAATATTTAGAAAGGTTAGGTTATTGAGAGGGGAACTAAAAAAATGAAAGCATTCAAAACATTTGACACACAAATTTGGTGACCTAGAAACCTTCCAAATAGAAAGTAAAACTGGGGTGGGGATGATATCCACAAACTTTAGTACTACAATATAAAGTTTCCCTATTAAGGCTTACATTGATCACTTTTGATGATCTACCCGATTAGGAGCAATAAGGACTGCTAGCTCCACCTTGTTAAAGGATTTACAAGCATATAATGAAGTATGCAATTAGTAAAGAGATTCATAAAAGACTCTTAGGTCTACCTTGTTAAAAGATTTGACTAATCCACCTACTAGGATGAAACGGTAGCTGATCTCTAATCTACAACTTTATTTTCTAAATGAGATTCCTTTATGTACAAATGACCTTTTTGTGATAGATATGTCTTTGTTGCTCCTTATACTACTGTATCCTATGTAATCATTTCTTTCTGCTCTTCTTTAATTGCATTTGATTACATTTCATATCATATACTTGCACATACATATTTTGATGTGATATAATACATTACATATATACCAATCCAATTATACAATTACAAAGTTAGCCATAATACAAGTTTACACAAATACTACAAAGTTGACCCAAATGAAGACACTTAGATTTTGAAGACTAACTCAATGAGGTTCTGATACTCGACATCCACTATCAATGCTTGGCATCATCATGCACTTGGTAGATGTAGAAGCTTGGTCCATATTGATCACTTCCAAGTAGTCTTGAACTCAGTCTGCACTAGTGACTTGGTGAATATTGTGAAACTCGGAATATAAACTAAATCACTTGATTCACACTGTGTGACTTAGTCAATGCTTCCTCTATGAGCTTAGTATAAATTGAATCACTTGGTGAACACTAGATTCACATCACATCAATTGCAAACTCGATAAGCACTGCACTACTCGGTTTACATTGGTAAACTCAACATACACTAAGATGCTTAGTTTACTCTTCTAATCTTCACACTAACTCAAACTAGTCAACATGCACTAAATTTTTTTCAAAGGACTCAGTAGAAACTGCAGAACTCGGTAGTAACCGAAATGCTTGGTAACTAAATACAATTTGAATAAGTGGTTGTCACTAATAACAAATTTGATTGATATATCAACAATCCCCCCTTTTGGCATTAGTGACAAAAACACTTATTAGCCAAAACTAAGTTTAAAAAGGTTTCCTAAATACCATTACTCATCACCTTGTGATACTAGCTCAATAGAGTATACTATTTTTGAGATTTTTCATAATTGCTTTTGTAAGATATATATCTATACATGGTAAGGTTCTTTCATACAATATACTATACATCTTCTTGCTATATAAGACATACACTTACTATACATATATTTCTCCCCCATTTTTTTAAAACATATTACATTTTTCTCATATCTTTTTATTCATAGTATATATTCCTCCTTTTTAACATTAATGGCAAAGATTTATTCTATATATTTACATGTTAATGCCAAAATGAGATAGAAATTCTGAATGTACCTTGAGAGTAATTGCTACGGTCTTGTCCCAGTCCTCTTGCAAGGCCTTACTTTTGTGTAGTGCAATTTGTACTTCTATAGACAACTCTATCATATAGTCTGCTATGGAGAAATTGTTGTCATGGATGAGAGTTTTAGAATGTGGAATGTGTAATGCCCCGCCCGGAGATCCTTGGAACAAGGATGAAAAACAAGCCAGAATATTTTTTTTAAAAAAAAAGTGTAAGTGCACATGACAACAACATACATGGATCATTCAGATCACAACGAAAGACTTAACAACCATCCTGACACCCAACGGATCTCCAAACGTCACCACTAACCAAAACACAAACAAGGAAACATAAGAGATCGACCAAGTTAAAAGATCAAAACTGGCTAAGTCTGAATTATGAAGCCATGAATTAAGATATATTTTAATAAATGTGACGATTGTCATCCTCGCGCAAAGATTCTCATCCTCGCATGAAAGAGAAGCATCCTCCCGCAAAGATTTGAATCAGCACGCACAAAAAAAAAACATAAAAACAAGGCTAGAAAATAACGAAACAAAGTTCCTCCACACCGGGGAGTACCAGATCCACTTTTTGAGGTAAGGACACTTGAATCCAAGCTAAAAGATGGACAACTGGAAGCAAAGTCTAACCATCTAAAACAATAGCAAGGGAAGAACAAAAGGAAACATTGCAAAAACTAAAGTAACATCGCAGTGAACATTAAAATAACCTCTTACATTTAAGCATAAATATCAAAGCAATAAACCAAATAACCAAACTAGGTACGCGGTTCCTCCCAACCATCAATGGCATCATAAGACCATCTTGGGCCCTAGCCATCCCCCGCACATAACATCCCAAGTCACTGATTAGATCATCGGTGTTGTCGTGATAGGGACATCACTACTAAAAATGCTACAATATAAGTAAATGAAATCTAACATGCTAGTAGTAACATAAGATAACCCTGTAATCAGATAACATCATCTATTATATGCTAAACATCATAAAAAGGAATGCGTAAACCCAACATCATGTAAACATGGAACACAACATCCCAATGAAAGCAGAAATCACTAGAAAGCATACTCTACAAATCGAAGTACTAAGTGACACATCCAGCAATGATCACGCTAGAACAATAGACCATCTCTGTACACCGATCCCTAGCAATGGTGAAGGTAGCTATGCCTCCCAACCACGTGGCACTCGTAGGTCCACACCCACCGTGCTGATGGAGATAATGATCCAACCACACACATACAAAACAACAACCATGACTAACACACACGCCAAGCAGTATGATGACTGAATCCAAGACATAGATAATGCATAAACTACAGGTCCTGGTCAGACACCTCAATGGGCTACTACGTAGGGACTGACATCATGGAGAGTCGCTTGGCATCAACAAGCTCAAGCTCAGATCATGCGTTTCAACTCCTCAACGGAGGGCCCCGCATATACTTTTTATTATCTTAAATTTTATTACCACCCAATGTTTTATTTAATTATCACTTACTCAAAACTTCCTCTGCCAACCCTGTGGGACTAAGGTCACTAGGCTACAAGATAAAAGCCCCCTCCATATGCTACCCTACCCTACCCATGCTCATCCAACGATGAGTGCTCGTAGGAATGCAAACTCCCAACCCAACCCCAATGATCACAACTTCCGGAAGTACCTTGAAAGATCGAGCCCCGCAGGTCACCCGAAAATGTACATGTGTGTGGCACACCACTATCACAAAGATCATACACAAGGACAGGATGAGAATGCAAACAAAAGTCAATCAACCGAACCAAAATCGGGATGACGGATACTACACGCATCCCAATGCAAAAAATGATGCAAAAGTGTTCTAACTGGTATCCAAACAGATCATCCAGGTCCGCAAACCATAATGTGTTAAGAAAACTCGAGAAAACAGGGTGGCACGCAAAATGAGGTAAAAACTCCAAATTTTGGAAAAATTCCAAAATTAAAACCCATTTGGCCTTTAGGTTCAAAAACCCCAAAAATTGAAAAATAATTGAAAACGGACACCGTATGCAAAAACGGCCAACATAACGGTCCAAAAACCCAAACCCCCATTTCAAAAATAGGTAAAACATTCATCCCCGACCAACCGGTCAGAACTAGCAACCAGAATTGGAGGGGAACACTAGTTCACAACCTCCTAACATAATGCTACAAGAAACGGAAGCAAAAATAGAGCAAAAACATTAAAATGGGAAGGCCGTACCTGACAGCAAAACGGGGTGAAACTGAAACCGGTAGAATAAAATAAATACTCCGTCGAAACTACTGAAACTAACGGCAAAGAAAAAACTCCTCGAGTTGAATCCAACGAGACCAACCTCGAGAAGATCTCATGCTCATAGCTCTCACAATGAACAAAACAGTAATCCTTCAGAAGAGAATTTCCAAATTTGCTCTCCAATTTCAATTTCCAAAATGTGAGAAGTGAATAATGAATTCACTTTTCCAATATTTATTCATTTTGAGTGAATAGCTGATAATGGAAAATAGCTACCTGGAGTAGTTAAACTCCGAAATAACCCAAACAAAAATAGGTTATTATCCGTAATAGAAATTCACCTAAGGCAAAGCTGCCAGAAATTAAATCCAAAAGATTAAAAATTTGAAAACCCAAAATTATAGAAAATCACTTAACACTTTCGCGACGAATGCGAACTTCTAAATGCACAGACATGTTCACTGGTCTAATCACATAATGCAACTAAGTTTAGATTTACTAATCATTGAAAGGTTTTAATATGAAACAACTAAATAAGGATACGCCAACCATATAGGAATGACATTGGCAAAATATGAACAGCTGGATCACTAACTCCATAGGCCACTGCTAGGGATAGAATTCCTGCACATTAAAACACACGATCAAGTGCAATTGCATATAATATAATAGCCGAAGCAATTAAAGCATTAAATAACTCATTAATCCATTTACATCACTCACGTTCGCAAAATGCGTAAAGAACATAGATGAAATAAATAACCATAGCATAAAATCCATCTCATAACATAATCAACAAATATGTCCAATATATCATGTAACCAGATATCATTATAGATCTACTATCATCTTAAAATAGCATCAACATGCACATATGATAAACTGAACGGCATAGCAACAAAGCATCTATGGTGCGAAAATCAAAGTATAACATTCGACCCTCGGGTCCTCTCAAGGTACAAATATCAAAAGGAGTAACAAGTATCTCTCAAATAAAAAATAGACAAGGTATAGACTGCAAACACCAGAGGCACTAGAAAATGTGTTTCTATAGTACATCCATGTTGGGAAGAATCATATTCTCTATATCTACCAATGTAGATCTGATTCTTGTTTCTTTTCTAAGCAATTCTGCTTGCATATCTATCAAGAATCTTATCTTCTTAAAATGAGTCGAGCTTGAACTAGGGTCAAGCTACAATTGATGTGCACTTTCCTTAAGTTCTTCATCTATCTTAGACAAGTTGTCCTTTATTTCTTTGGTAAAATTGGAAACATCACATAGCTTAACAAAAAGTGATGATACATTTCTACAAGATGTTTCCAGAGAGCCAAAAATAGTAGAGAGTTCTACTTGATAAATTGCAATTTATTGAGCAATGTGCTCTAACACTTTATTTTCAAACTTCTTTTCTACCTTCTATACCAAGTTGTCCTATCCATTAGTATCTTCATTAAACTTCTTGACTAACTCTACCAATTAATGCAAAATTGGCTATGAATAATCAATGTCTACTCCTATAGCATCTGTCAAAATATTCTTTGCATCCTCAATAATTTGAACTCTTTGTCCCTTTCTTCTCTTAGCCTCCACTGCTTGGCTTTCTTTTGGAGGGGTTCACCAAATATCTACATTTGGTCTAGATTATGTTTACAAATGCCCCAATTAGGGATTATAATTTACTCATCTAGGTCTATTTCTTCGTCCATCTTTTTTCCTTTTCCCAAAAATTTTGTGCTCGATTGAGGCTTAGTCTCAACTATCATTGCACTTATTGCTTGTGTTCCTAGAATAGAAACAATTGTAGACATACTAGGGCAAGCTGTAAAAATTTATACTATACTTATTGAAGGAATACTTGTGGAAATACTTGTAGAATTCCAAAATTGATGTATTCAAAAAGGTTATGCTCAAAATTGATGTATCCAAAATTGGTGTAGCCAACTTGGTAGAAGAGATAAGAGTTTGTAGCTCGGTAGACGAAGTGGAGGTCACTTTAGTCAATGATGTGCTGAGTTGTACTAGTGCAAGGAGTGATTTGATGTCTACGTTGACACTAGTGGTCACAATCAATCTTGCTAAAGTTGTCTCCATGCTTGATGTTGTCACTAATTTACTTGGAGAGTGAGGAAGTGAGGCAATGACTACTGTAGTGATTTTGATAGGATCAACTTCATCATCATCTTGTGTTACTTCCTTGGTAGCCTCTTTTTCTTTATACTCTTCATAGTCAATAGTATCAAAATATATTATTTCTTCATTGTTTCCTTCTTCATCTTTTTCTTGATTGTCATCTTTTACATCAATACGAAAATCAGTCAGTTTATGTAAAAGATAGATATTTTTCCATGTGTTTGTTGTATTCCTTACAACATGCTCAATATCATTCATCAGAATCAGACAAGTGTTCAATTTGAGAGTCAACTTCCCCTCATTTTTCTTTAGAGATTCCTCAATCTCCTTGTTTATTATGCTTAGTAAAAGTTGCCTCAGGATTTTCCCATAGATGTCTTTCATAGTTTTCATGGAAAATTCCCATCTCATCTTGACCTTCTCCATCAAAGCATTAGGAATGTGAGAGGTAAGGTGGTTAGGCAAGTACTTCCACTTACCCATTTTATCCAATACTAGATCTTCAATTTACTTTTGTTCTTCCTTGGTCCTCGTTTCATACTTTAATGCCTTAAATTTTTTTATACCAGCCCCTATCTGTAGATATTTCAATTTATCTTGGAAGGTGGGTGGAGATTTTCTAAATATAATGTCTCCTCCTTCCTTGTTAGATTTCTTCCTTGATCTTCTAGTAAACACAACATTGGATAGATTTTTTGGCTTGGTCATGATTACGTTTCCCTTTTTTTTTAGTGATTTCTCTTCCTTTGATTCTTCTTCAATCTCTGCCTCTTTTTCTTCACCTTTTCCCTTGGTCAACAAAAGAGTAGAACTTGTTTGCAACTTGGCAATTCTCTTCTTGTCTTTGTTTACTACCTAGGGGAGCTTGATCTCTAGTTCTATCCTTGCTTTTGCTGCACCATAGGTGCAAATAATATGTACCCTTAGGATCAACTGGTTTATTAACAAGTTCCTCAATATTGTCTTTAGTTTCATCTATATTAACATCATATACAAGAGGTTTTACCAATGTAATTCTAGGCCTAACTGCCTAAATGTATACTTTGTCACTATCCACCATGAAACACACATCATCCTTATAATCTTCAACAAGTTTCTTGGGGATTTGGTATCTATTTTTCATTTTCTCCTTGAAAGCATAAAAATAGTTATCCATGATACTATTGTAATTTTCACCCATCTCAGCAATATACTCATTAATTTGATATAGCACTGGCACATCTTTTCTCCACACAATAGAGCCTTCTAAAGGAAATTTTTTTTGAACATAAAAGAATAAACATGTTAATAGGGATCCAAACTTATACGGTTGATTCTTTGATGTCTTGATGCTCTCCATGTTTTTGTTGAATTGTCTCAACAGTAGCTTGACAAGGTCAAAAGATAGATTGTTATTCACTACCTTGTATGCAAGGTCAATTGCTTCACATGATATCTTGTTTAACCTACTTGAGCTGAAAATCTTATGTGGAATAATATTGATGTGAAACTTCAATTTCACATCAGTGACACTACATATTTTAATGGCTCTTCCATCCCATTTTGCTAGGTTTTTCTTCTCAAGTTTAGCCAGACTTAGGGTTTTGGTTATTTTGGCTTTGGCCAACATTGGGAGACTAGTAATTTGATGAATCATCTTCTTTGTGATCAATACTGGTTGTTCTAACCATAACTACCCATTATGCACTCAATTAAGAATTTTTTTATCTATTTTACTTTGAATTCACGAGGCATGTGAAGAATATGAGTTAACCCTTTAGTTTCCAGGTGTTGGTGCTTGGGTTTTAAAACTCCATTTACACATAGTTTTCCTAGGGCATCGTCCATTTCAAAAGTACCAATATCTTGCAGAATACATTTAACATGAGTGCGGATATCATTGATCAATAGTACCTTTGAAGGGATTTGTGACTGCACTCCACTTAGATCTAGGTTTTCTGTGATTGTAGGGGTGACCTTGAAGTCCGGAGCTTTCCATTCAACACCATGAGCTAGCATGTCTGGACCTCGATTTGCCTTGCTACTACTAGATGCCATCTTCACTTGGTATGATTTGAGAGAATTCAAAATTTTTCACTGTCAAATTGCTCCAATCACTTGTATGCTTTAAAGATTGCACTTTACAATAACTCTAGATAATTTTATGATAAGAATGACTTTGATTCCATTCTTTTTATCAAAATTCCACCATCATGTTGACAATCTATCATCCACTTCATTTGCATTAATCACTTGATAACCATATAAAGTTTATTTACTCTTGACCTTGCTCAGTACAGTTTGTGAACCAACCTCACTCGGTAAAGAAAATTAACTCGATAGATACTAGTACCCATATACTTGGTGATCCCTTTGTCTCTTAAATACTGATTTGGATCTTTTTGTTCTTTCAATCTAGAACTGATTTAGATGTCTTCTTTAATGCCTTGGTTTTAGTTCTCCTTTAAGAACTTAAATAGAAGTGGTAGAGTCACTCAATTCTTGAGTGACTTGTTCATCATTGTTTGGACTTGCATTCTTAGTACACTTTGGAACCCATTTTTCCCTCATCTACTTTTGGATGTTATCATCCTTTTCCTTCTTTTCATCTTTAATCATGCCAGTATTCATGCAGTTCCTAGCAAGATGACCAAGTTCTATACAAATGAAACATCTTTTAGTGGTATCCTTTTTCCTCATATGATGTTTTACACAATTCATACCAATGTGTCTAAATTATTTGCAGTAATGACATATGCACTAGGTGTTGTAATCCCAACCAAATATAGCTTTCAAAATTTCTTTTGCTAGATTCAATGTCTTTGTTTTGCATTCCGATGACTTGTGTCCATGTTTCTTACATTTGTGACATTTGCCTTCAAATATTGGTTTCTCTTTGCATTTGTTAGCCTTATGACCATGCTAATTGCAATTATAGCATTTTCCATTGAATTTTCCTTTCCCATTACTCCAACATTTGTTCGATGTATGACTATCTTACCACAATGATTGCAAGTAGGTCTTTGGTTCTTTTGAGCTTCTTGCTTGGAAGATTCACCTTCTTCTTTGTATCCAATTCCTACTTTTCCCCTTTTGTCTATATTGATTTTTCTAATTCAACTAATTCATGTCATCTTGGGATTTCATCATTCTTTCATTGGTTTTCCTTTCAGAGTTTAGGTCATTCTCAAAGCTCAAATTCATGAATTCTTCATTGCATTGGTGAGTCGAAGGGATAGATGTTGAATCTCATTATCTTTTCCTTCTATTTTTGCTTTTATCTCATTTTTGTCTTCCACTACTTCACATAGCCTCACTGGGTGAATTTCTTGTTCTCCTCTTAGTATTCTTACTTCTTATTGCAGTGAACCATTATTTTCCAAGAGTTCTTTGATTTCTTCATTTGCTTCATCTGAGCTACTTGATGGATGAAGGTATTCAATTCTTTTTTCAATGTAGAGGTGATTATTCATTTAAATTGCAAGACCTTTTCTTCTTTTCAGGGATTGGGTGAGTTGCTCATTTGCTTTCTTGAGTTGGGAAATAACCATTTCCAAATCCAACTTCGCATTATCAAGAGCTTTGTCAAGTTTGAATATCTCCATGGCCATGATCTTTGCCCAAGCTATTAAACTTTCTCTTGAGAACCACAATTCTCTAATACCAATTGTTGGAAATATTTAGAAAGGCTAGGTTAATTAGAGGGGAGGGGTGAATCAGTAACCCTTGTAAAAAAATTTATCTTCTATTAACCAATTACCATTTTAATCCTTTTCATATAATATGATCTAATTGCATGCATAAGAAACTAAAAGAATGAAAGCATTCATAAAATTTCACACATAGATTTGGTGACCCAGAAACCTTCCAAATAGAAAGTAAAACTGGGGTGGGGATGACACCCACAAGCTTTAGTACTGCAATATAAAGTTGGCCTGTTAAGGCTTGCATTGATCACTTCTGATGATCTGCCCTGTTAGGAGCAATACAGATTGCTAAGTCCACCTTGTTAAAGGATTTACATACATACAATGAAGTTTTCACCCAGTAAATAGATTTGCAAAAGACTATTAGGTTTACCTTGTTAAACGATTTGACTAATCCACCTATTAGGATAAAGTAGTAGCAAATTTTTGATCTACAAATTTGTTTTCTAAATGAGATTCCTTTATGCACAAATCACCTTGCTATGATAGATATGTCTTTACTACTCCTTATACTATTGTAACCTTTGTAATTCTTTCTTTTTGCTCTTCTTCGATTACATTGGATATCATATACTTGCACATACATATTTTGATGTGATATAATAATTACATATATACCAATCCAATTATACAATTACAAAGTCAACCACAATACAATTTTACACAAATACTACAAAGCCAACTCACATGAAGACACTCGGGTTCTAAAGACTAACTTGGTGAGGTTTTGATACTTGGCATCCACTGTTAATGCTTGGCATCATCATGCACTAGATAGAAATAGAAGCTCAATCCATACTGATCACTTTCAAGTAGCATTGGACTTGGTCTACACTGGTGACTTGGTGAAAATTGTGACTTGGTTAATACTGGATTCACATCACATCAACTGTGAACTTGACGTGCATTGCACTGCTCAGTTTACACTGGTAAACTTAGCATACATTGAGATGCTCAACTTACTTTGTTGATCTTCACACTAACTGAAACTACTTGGAATGCACTAAAATTTGTCCAAAGGACTTGATAGCAACTGTAGATCTCGGTAGTAGCTAAAATTCTTAGTTAACAATATTAACTGTACAATGATCTTGGTAATTGCTTAAAATCTGAATAAGTGATTGTCACTAATAACAAACTTGACTGATATGTCAACAAGAAGATTTTATAATTGGAAATTCCAAATATTGCATATGTTTTTCCCTATTTAGTGATATTATGTTAGAAGTTGAAGTTGGTTTTGCAAATTGGCAAGATTACAAAGGTGCTCTGCACCGCATAGAAAAAATTTCTAGTTTAAGAAGGCAAACCTCTCTCATTAAGTCAAAATTAGTATTTTTAACTAAAGCTTCTAAACTCTAGTAGATAAATTTAAAATGTATTGCACCTCCAAGAAACATAAAAGAAGTAAAATTGTTATAAGTAATTTAAAATTTTAATCAAGGTATGGTATTAGACTATATTATTTAATTTCCAAGAATGTTATTGGCACATACTTTCTGAGTTTTGTAAGTCCTATGCTATTGGTTTTGGTGAATACTTGCCAAAAAGGCTGAGTTATTGGGACAATTTTTTGCTAGTTGTATTTGTTTAGATTAAGTTCTTATATATGAGATAAATATTGGATGTTCTAAGTCTCTTATATGTTACTATATAGATTTTTTCTATTTTGTTATTTTGTTTGTGCAAAATTGCAAAAAAATATGCTCACAGCTATGAAAAAATTATTAAAAATCTTTTGTTGGTTTTGTTACTTTGTCTATTCTCTTTCTGAAACATATTGAAGTTTTAAATATGGCATTGAAATCTAAAATTTATGGCACTCTTTGTGCTAATGTGTACACTTGAATTAGAAAAGAAAATCAATAATTCAAACATTGACTTATCTCATTGAACATTTGATTTTTAATATATTAGAAGGTTTGCAAATGAAGCCATTGATATTTATGATTATGATTATCTTTGTACAAGTTGGGATAACATCATTTCGTAAAAGTATATATACATTTTGAACAATGGTTAGTAAAATCAACCACTTCTTTTTATAAATATAAATCTATAGTATAGAAATAAAATCATCTCCTTATATTATTAGTTACTCATGTGACCTTATAATGATGTGTAATGTTTAATAAATTTTAATAACATTCATTCTTTGTTACTAACTAAAGTAATATTTGTATACGTTGTTAGATTGATAATAACATCTATAATTACTCTTTCAATGGATAAATCTCCTAGACCTGATGGTTTTCCCACCGTCTTTTTCCAAATGTGCTGGCTCGTCATTATGAAGGATGTTGTAAAGGCAGTTTAGGAGTTCTTTGGAGCCAGAAGTATTATGAAGGAAATCAACTCCACATTCTTAGTTTTTATTCCCAAAGTGCTAGGAGTTAACACTCTAGATAGGTTCAGACCCATCAGTTTATGCAACTCATTTTATAAGATCATCTCGAAGGTGCTCACTTTGAGGCTACTTAAGCTTCTCCCTCTGATTGTTTCTCAGCAACAATCTGGTTTTGTCCCGAGCAGATCTAGATTTTAGATTTGATTATTATGGTGCATGAAGTGATTCACTCTATGGAAGCTGGAAAGAGAGAAGGGATGTTACTCAAACTAGACATGTCCAAAGCTTATGATCGGGTGGATTGGTCTTTCTTGGGTTTGGTGTTGAAGGCTTTTGGCTTTGATGTCAAATCGTGTAAGGTAATCTCCCAGCTAGTCACCACCCCCTCTCTAGCTATTTTAGTGAATGGATCCCCCTCCGATTTCTTCAAACCTTCCAGAGGCCTACGGCGGGGGGATCCTCTATCACCTATACTCTTTATTATCCTGATAGAATGCATTGGCAGACTCATGGAGAAGAACAAGAAAGAAGGGAGGATCAAAGGTTTTAAACCTTCTTCCAAATGCACCCCCTTTATGCATCAACAATTTGTTGATGACACTATTATGGGCGGAGAGGCCTTGGTCAAGGAGGAAAAGGCTATGAAAGACACTTTGGAAACCTATTCTAGAGGGTTAGAGTAGCTCATCAATTGGGACAAAAGCTCTATTTTCTTTATCAATACTCCGAAGGAAAGACATAAGAGAATCTCTAGAATCCTGGGATGTCAGGTGGGCAAGCTTCCTTCTACCTACCTCAGTCTTCCCTTGGGAATGACCCCATTTGACACCTTTTGGAATGGCATCATGGAAAGGTTCAACACGAAGTTGGAAGGCTAGAAAGGAGCCATTCTTAGCCAAGCTAGAAAATGTCAACTAGTTAAATCCATCTTCCAAAACTTGCTGATATATGCTTTGAGCCTTTTTACCATTTTGATGAAATATGCTGAGAGAAAGGAGAAAATCCAAAGGGATTTCTTATGGACTAGAGCTGAAAGGAATAAAAGGCACCCCCTTGTTGCATGCGATAAAGTTTTCCTCCCTAAGAAGAAAGGAGATCTGGGAATTAGGAAGCTTATTCACCTCAAAAAGGCCCTCCAAGAAAAGCAAATCTGGCACATCTTTAGTAGCAGGGAGGAATGGAGAGACATTGTGGTAAATAAGTATATACAAAGGCCCAGTATTCAGTTCACCTTTTTCAGTGAGGATATCCCAAGAGGCTCTATTGTTTGGAATGGTTTCTTAAAAGCTAGGGACTTGGCTAACTCTAAAGTCTCCTAGAAGCTGGACAATGGGGAGAACATTCTATTCTGGTCTAATTGTTGGCTTTCTTAGGACCCCCTTATGAACAAACCCAGCTATGGTTTATGGGCTAATTATTGCATCAACCTTTATGGGCACAAATTTAGTGATTATAGGACTGAACAGGGGTGGAGGGACCTTTCCATTATCTTTGAGGACCTCAAACCAATCATGATCATGCTTAATTCCTTATCCCTCAGCAATAATAAGGATAAACTAGTTTGGAGGGATAATTCCAATGGGCTCTATTTAGTTGCCTTTGGGTACTCTGCTTTATGGAGCTTAACAAAGTCTCCCCCTTGGTTGAGGGCTTGGTTCCTTGGCCTCACACCAAAAGTCAACATGTTTTTTTGGCTGGCTCTTCAAGACAAAACTCTCATCCAGGAAAACCTCATCAAAAGAGGTCACATCATGCATAGCAGATGTGTTTTGTGTAAAGAAGAGTCAGACATAGGTAACCATATGTTCGTTCACTATTATTACTCTAGGACAATTTGGGCCTTCCTCACCTAGGACTTTCGCCACAGCTGGTGCTTTCCTTCTAACCTTCTAGACTATTTCTATCAATGGAATGGCATGTTCAATGGGTTGGCATTGCAGGAAATTAGCTCCTGGATCCTACCCCATTTTTGTTGGACCATTTGGAAGGAGAAAAAAAATCAAATTTTTAGAGATAGGGAGGAGATGGCTTTAGTTGTTGGGAGAAAGATCTTTAGTAACATCAAGGAAAACTTTTCTGTGAGGAAGGGGGGATATTTTGAGATAGGAGGCAGGAAAAAGGAGAAGGTAAAGGACAGAGTGAGGAAAAGACAGGAAGCCAAGTGGCTTCTCCCCCTTGAAGGCTAGCACAAAGCCAACTTTGACGGAGCCTCCAAGGGCAACCCTAGATCCTCGGGTAGTGGAGGTGTGATAAGAAATGAGAATGGAGATAGTATTGCAATTTTTTCTCTCCTACTAGGATTCCAAACAAATCATTTTGTGGAAGCCAATGCCGCATGCAATGTAGTTAAATTGGCTTTCGAAATTGGGGTTACCAATTTATGGCTGAAAGGGGACTTGAATAACATTATTAAGTGCATCAATGACAATTCACATCCATCATGGATGATTGCTAATCTAATTGATGAGACTCGTGTGACTCTCACCAAATTTAATAGAATCCACGTCACTCACACTTTTTGGGAAGCAAACCCAGTTGTCGATAGGTTTGCGAATATAGGGGTCAGCACAGACCAAAAAATGACTTCACTTCCTAGAACTTGTTTGCCAATGGACGTAAAAACTCTAATCGACTTGGATAAAATCCAAGGAACTACGAAGAAAATCAAGCTATAATTATGAATATGAAGGTTTTAAGTAATAAGGGTACTTTTTAAGATAGAAGCATGGGGAATCGTAAATGTAGTAATCCATTATTGATTAACAAACACACTTTGTGGGTTGTTTTTTATAATTGCTTCTAGGCCAATAGCATGGTTATTTTTCTCTATTCATTGCTAACTCTCGGACATCCATTTTAGTCACACAGTGAAGAGCACATGAGTAAAGAGGGTGTCCAGTACATGGAAATGGTAGGTGAGAGATGTAGAAAGGAGTCAGTGGGGGATTTTGAGAAATGGAGAAGTAGGCCAAAGGTGTGCGAAAAGCTTGAAAAGGGTGGGGCTACCAATTATATCATAAAGCTACATGGTTTCAATCAGGAGGTGACCAAAAGTATGGTGGGGTCTTAGAAGGATGGTAGGGTGAAGGTGAATGGTGTCTACTTCTGGATAACGGAGGAGGTGATTGAGACTTTCACTAAAATCCCTATCGAGGGTTTTAAATTCTTCAGGCATAAGAAGCTCTTAGCCAATGCGGTTGGGGAATTTTTGGAGAGTGAGAAACAATTGAAGGCGCTAAAAAAAATTGACACCTACTATGTCCCTGACTCCATGAAGAAGCAATGGAGGTATGTTCTAAAAGCTGTTATCAAGTACATTACTTTGGATCCTAGGTTTGATAGAGCTTGTACACACCACTTTGTTATATTTAATCATTTCTGGAATAATGCCAAAATTTCCTTTCCTTTTTGTCTATTAACCTCTATGAGCAAGGCGGTGGATAGCTTCAAAAAGAAGACCATCACAAACCCAGCTTTGTACAAGGTGCTACTGCTACTTATCCATGAGCACTTCAAGACTCGGACTATAAGCATCACTCCCCTTCAAGAAAAGAATGTGGAGTCTAGTAGTTCTAGTTACTCCTTTGATTCAGATGAAATATAGAGCCTTAGCTCTGATAAAGGAGGGATCTCTTCTTTGGGGAAAGCTACGACTTACCAAGCAAAAAAATTGCCCTCCCCCATAACCCCTAGCAAAAAAAGCCCTAGCGATCTTAGGCAGAAGCCTCCTAAGAAGGCTGAGGAGGGAGACAACAATGATGAGGAGGAGTTGGAGTCTGAGGAGGTGGTTAAGGAGACGCGGGAGGAAATTAAGGAGGAAAGTGGAAGGAGGAAACACAAGAGGGAGAGTTTGGAGGAAGTGCACTCTCAATTTGAGGATGCATCTGTGCTGCCCCTTTCTCCTATCCATCTCCAACTTGAGGAGTAGAAAGAGGAGAAAGTTGGGTATGTGGAAGGGGAAGTGTAGACCAATAATAGGAGGAAAGCTTGGATAAACTTCAATATCAAGACTTCAAAGATGGGCATCTTCAAGGAGGCCATGAATCCTCAAATCCTCATGGAAAATCAAGAAGAACAATGATTGGAAGAACTCATTGACCCGACGATTGTGGCTATCTCGTACAGAGCCAAGGAGATAGGGATGAACCTCTTGAATAATTCTCATAATAGTATGATTGAGAAATTTTAGATCAATCAAATGGCTTTTCCATGAGATGAAGGAGGACAAAGATCAGATGAAACATATTGAGGTTACAAGGAAAGGGATGGATACTAATAGGAGGATGGATTTGGATGATAGGCTCAGTCTGGCAAAAAAAAGGATTCATAACCTGGAGAACTACAATCACAACCTAGCGAATCAAATGTTCTCTTTGTTAGGCTCCATTAACAACAATATCATCTATCTTATGGGCTGGATCAAAGACAGAGAATTGCAGGAGGATGAGGAAGGAAAAGATAGGGTTGAAGCCAGAACAGAGGATGACTCTGCAAAGGACAAAACCATTCCTGATCAGGACCAAGGGCACCAAAGGGAGCAATAGCTAGAATCAAAGGAGAATCAACTGGCCTTCGAGGCTGGTCAAGTTATGCAAGAGCTAGAGCGAAAGAACGAGGAATAACTCTCACCTGTTATTTTGTTTCTCATTGTCTTTTGTCTTTTTATTCTAGCTTTTGGCTGTGGTCTTGCTTGTCTTTTTTCCTGGTCTTTTTTCAGAATTCTACTTTTTGGCTAGGCTTTATGCTTATTATCAACCTATGAACTTATGCTTTTTTGGCTAGGCTTTCATGCTTATTATCAACCTTTTATGTATTAACTATTGGGTTTCAAGATCCCTGTAAAACTTGTTTATCTAATAAAAAACATCTATAATTACTTATTAAAATATACAATTTGATAACTTTAAACTTCAATACCAACATGAAGAGCTTTTTTTATAGATAGCTTCTAAGTTGTATTTAATAATTCAATAAAATATTCACATTAAAGTGACAATAGGTCATTCCTCCATGATTAAGAAATGTATTAATTTTTATACTTCTCAACTATTGTGAATTTGTTAAGGAGCAAACATTATTTATCATACATGAGCTCAAAATTTTGCATACTTATCATTGGTTAGATTGGAACTTTTGTCTAGTAATTGTTGAGAACATGTGTCTCAACCTTGCAATCTTTTTCTAGAAAATTCTAGATTTCTTTGTGGAAATTTTCCACTTGTTTATATCTTCAAAAAGAGCACACAAAATACCACAAGATGCATAGTCCATAGTAGAATATAGGAAGGCCATTTTTAGAGCATAGTTATCTTATTTAATGAATTTTATGGGGATCTAAAATAAGATACAAAATGATGGTGGGATTACTATTTTAAGCTAGTTTTTTCTCCATCTTGGAAATGTGAATGTCAAAAATGGGTAACATGTGGTGTGGTAGTTTTGCCCATGGTTTTATAAAACCATAAGTGGTTTCTACGTTGTAAAATCACTATAAAAGGAGGGCTTGGGGAGGTGCTTGTGTCATTGAGTTTAGTTTGCAATACTGGATGTTAGAAGAAGTCTCTTTGAGTTTGAGTTGTGGTGATGCACTCCTATAAGAACTTGCATTGCATATGTAATGTAATCATCTTGGTTTGATAATACGTTGTGTAGGGTTTGGAGGGTGGGGTTTTTCTTCCAGAAGGGTTTCCCCATAGTAGTCATTGTGTTATGTGTTCATTGTTATTTTTATTAAGTTATTATGCATTTCTTGAGATCTCTACAATAGTTAGTTGAATTTGCAAAATTGTCCTCTTAAAGATCAGTGTAGGAAGCAATTCCATGCACCTTTGCTTCCTTACAAGTGGTATCCGAGTTTGGCCAGTTTTGGTTTTATTTGTTGGGTACAAGGTTTTTTGAGCTAATCAAGGTTTGAGTGGGAACTTGTGGAGAGGTTTTTATTTTTGTATTGTGAGATTGTAAAGATGGCAATCATATCAAGGAGAATTGATGTTGAAAAGTTTTTTGGCACAAACTTTGAGATGTGGAAACTGAAGATGGAATATCTATTGAATGATTAGGATCTATGGGATGCGATTGATGAGAAGAAGGTGAGGCCCATAGATCAAACTTTAGTCGCACAGTATAATGTGATAGAAAAAATAGCTAAAGGGCTCATCAAATTGTGTCTTGAAGACTCAATTCTCATTAATGTCCATGAAGAACCTACTACAAAGAAGCTTTGGAAAAAGCTAAGTGAGATCTATCAAGTGAAATCACTTGTGAACAAGATTTTATTGAAGAACAAGTTGTATTCCTTGAGAACAAAAGAAGGTGGACAAATTTTTGAGCATCTAGAAAACTTTAGTATATTGGTGACTCAGTTGACCATCATCGGGGTGCTAATGGATGAAGAAGAAAGGTGCAAAATCTTGCTATGCTCATTGCTAGACTCATGGGATAGTCTTGTTATGGCCATAGGGAGCACTTTTGTTGTCTTGAAGATGGAGGATGTTGTTGGTTCTCTAATTTTTGAAGAGATGAGAAGGAAGGTCTCTCTGAATTCCAAAGAGGCTTTGAGTGTTCAAGGAAGACCAAATGAAAGATGGAAGAACAAAATGTAGTATGGCCATTCTAAGTGAAAGAATAAGGGGAGATCACAATCTCCTGGTAAATCCAAGGTAATTTGTTGGAATTGTGGCAAATTTGGACACTTTTGAAAGGATTGCAAAGAGGACAAGAAAAAAATGAAGAAGCAAGATTATGATTATGAATCTGAAAAGGAAGATGGAGATGCTTTCATCATAGCATTGGCCACTTGTGCAAGTGAAAATGCATGGTTAATAAAATTAGGTGCATCTTTTTGTAGGATACAATTGATTAAATTGTGTCTTGTCTTTGATGTTACAAAAATGTCATATCATTGTTAGTCAACGCATGCTGAGCTCACTCAAGTAGTAAAGATAGTTTTCTATGTCTATCGAGTGTTCCTATGGTTCCCCAGTTCAAAAATTAGTGTCTACCAAGTTCATATAGGCACCAAAGAAAGACATGCAGAAAATGAATGTTAACCGAGCTTACTCAGTTAGTGAAAGAGAAGTTTGATAGGACCAATGCTAACTAATCTCACTTAGGTGCCAAATGATCATTGCAAGTTTGTAGTGTTAACTAAGATTCTGTTGGCTAACACAAGAAATTGCTTTTGAGTTAGCTCTACCAAGTTGGGTCAGCTAACGAAGCATTTTCTTATTTTGGCATATTAAGCTCAATTAATTTATCTATTGGTTCTAGCTAAATAAAGTGATAAATATTAATTTTTCTAAGTTGTATTTGAGTTGACTTGACAATATGTAAGATATAAGTATAAGGTCAAGTTGTGGTTTCAAAGTGTGAAGCTATAATGAATGAATTGAAAGGGATGAAGAGAGGAAGAAAATTTGAAGGATAAGTAGAATATCCTTATGAAGTAGAAAATTTATAATCAATTAGGAAGGATTAAGTGTAAGCCAGAACAAAGATATCAAATCAGCAATTCCATTGCATCTAAATCAAGTTAATTCATTTTTACTCTCTAACCATTGTAGAAATGATCTAAATCTCTTAATAGAGTTGGTTTAACAACCATTGGTAAATCCTCTAACAAGGTGGAAATTCTATTAAATTGTCTCAAGACCTCTAACATGGCCACTCCTAATAGAGTAATTAAATCCTTTAATAGGGTCACACTTAATAGTGTGTTTTGTAACCTTTAACAGGGTTGGCTCCTAACAGGGCTCACTTTAGAAGAGTGACAACAATAACTAGTTACAATTGGTGGTTTTTCCCAAATTGGATTTTCACATTAAATCTTGGTGTCATATGTGTTCATGCTATTTCATTCATGCTTGCAATTAAGATTAAGTAATGATAATCACTAACAATATCTTAAAGATCTACAAAGCTAATTAGTTACAAAGTACATTCAATGTTTACAGAGTTACAACATTCTATATGTGGTTACTGAGCATCAGTAGTATTAAGATTTTGAAGTATATGTTGTATTGACATCTAAGGTTCTAGGATTTATTTTAGTAGTAAATGATTCACCCCTCCCCTCTCAGTTACTCCTCTTATATTTCCAAAAATTGGTATCTAAGCTTTTAGTGCTTGTAGAGAAGGTTTGAATAACCTAAGCTAAAGATTAGGATGTCTTATAAAAGAGAGATTCCAAAACTAAACAGAGACAATTTTGTAGCATGACAAGGACTTATGAGGTTTCATCTAGGTACCATCAGTGATTTAGGTTGCAAGTATCTTGATAATGAATAAAAAACCCCCACTAGAGCATTATCAATGGAGGATATTGCTAAAAGAAGAACCATAACATCATGATGATTGATATTGCGTCTACTCTCAGTTATGTTGAATTTGATAAGGTAAAAGACTATAAAAGTGCTCATGAAATGTGGACCAAACTAAAAGATATCTATGGAGGAGATGACAATGTAAGAAGAGCTAAAGAAGGAAGTCTAAGAGGACAATTTGACCAAATGAGAATGACAGAAGATGAAAATATTGCAAAATATGTGGAAAGAACCAAAGCTAGTGTAAGTGTAATCAAAGCATCTAGAGGAGACATTAAGGAGGAAACTATTATAAGTAAGGTAGTTATAACTCTTCATCCTATATATCTATGCAATTAGAGTATCTGTTATTCAAGAAATGAGATGTGATCCAAATAACTAATTAACCTTGGATGCTCTAGTTGGAAGATTGACATCTTTTGAACTAGATAACTATGATAACTATGTTCTTGTTTCCAAGAATATGAGTTTGCATTTGAAGCCAAACTCTCACTTAAGGAAAAAAGCAAGAAATCAAAGAACAATCAATTAGGAAGTGACGAAGAAACTAAAGAAAGTTCTGACAATGATCTTGAAATTATTGAAACCCTACTTGCAAAGAAATATTTCAAAGGCAGAGGAAAGTACAAAGGTAAAATCCCTCTAATCTATTTTTCTTGCGAAGAAATTTAACATATTGCTACTAAGTGTCCAAAAAGAGAAAGCAAGGATGAGAAGAAAAATCACAAGCACAAAGGTAAGAAGGAATTTAAAAGTCACAAAATCTACAAGGACAAAGGTAAGAAAACTAATTTTATGGCAAAATATTCTAATAATAGTGAAGATGAAATGATGTGTATTGTTGTAAAAGATGAATCTGATGATGAAGAAGATAAGATGGCACTTATTTCTCATGTTAGCAAAAATGATACACATATTATTGACAATGGTTGTTCACACCATGTGACTAGAGATTATAAAAAAATTGAACATTTTGAATATTATAATGAGGAAGTGTATGCTTTGGTAACAATGAACCTTGTTACATATAGGGGGAAGGTCGTATCTCATTAACTAATGAAATCATTTGTGATAATGCCTATTGGGTTGAAGGACTAAAACATACTCTACTGAGTGTGGCATACTTGAAAAACATTGAATTCAAGGTTGAATTCATGAATGACAAGGCAAAACTACTAGATGACAAAGGAAATCTAGTTGGATCAGGAAAGCAAACAAAAAGTAATCTATTTTATCTTGATCTTGGTGAATGCTCATGTTTTATTCCTCATGTAGAAGAAATTTGATTTTTGCATAGAAGACTATGTCATGTAAACTCTGATGATCTAGTCAAGATAAGCAAACATAAAAGAGTAAGAGGTATTCCTAGTTTGAAGAAACTTGATGTTGGTTTATGCCAAAATTGTCAAATTGGTAAAATGGGATAGAATAGTTTTAAGAGAAAAAACTATCAGTCAGATGAAGTCTTAGAAATTGTACATACTAAATTATGTGAACCCATTGGAATAGAAATTTACAATGGAGAAAACATTTTCATTCTTTTTGTTGATGATTATTCTAGAATAATGACTGTGATGTATCTAAAGGAAAAATCAAAAGCTTTGGAGAAATTCAAATGGCATCTAGCAAGAGTATAAAAAGAAACTAGAATGAGATTAAAGTGCTTAAGATTAGTCAGAGGTGGTGAATTCATTTCCAATGAGTTCAATAATTTTTTCATTGAAAGAGGAATCAAAAGACAAGTATCAACTCCTAGTACACTTAGTAGAATGGAATAGCTAAAAGAAGAAATAGATCCATCATGAATTGTGCAAGGACACTGATGATAGAAAGGAATGTTGCTATCAAATACTAGAAGAAAGTTATTAGCACTGCAGTTAACACTTTGAACTGAGCTCAGTTGAAGAAAGATTCAAACCAAACTTCCTATGAACTATGGTATGGCTACAAACCTAATTTAAGTTAATTGATAGTATTTGGTAGCAAATGTTATATCTTGAAAGAATCTAGAAAAGGAAAATTTGATGTAAAAGGTGATGAAGGCATATTTCAAGGATAGTCCTACAAAAGTAAAGCATACAAATGTTTGAATCTGTCTACTCATAAAATCATAGAAAGTGCACATGTGAGAATTGATGAATTTGCAAATAAGAGTGAATAAGAAAGCAAAAATGAGCCAAAGGATTATAGAAGATGTGTTTACTATGAACCTAATACCCTACCAAATCTATTTGAAAGAAAGGAGACTTCATCTCCCAAGGTCCTTAAATTTTGAATGCTTACCAAGTTGCAAGAAGTGCAAATTGAGTCACATTCTAAAGGAGCTGAGTCATAATCAAAGGCTACCAAGATAGTTCAAATTGAGTTTAATGGACCCAAGTCATAGACAGAAGGACCCGAGCTTGATATATAAATTCATGAAGAAAATAGTGGAACTCATACCATATTCAAAGAACTTGTATTAACAAGATATGTCAGAAGGCATCATGCACCTGATCAGATGATTGGAGATAAATCTGATGGAACAATGACACCAAGGAAAAAAAAAGGTACATGTTTACTTACTAGATTTGAACCTATAAATGTTAAAGATGCTTTGGAAAATGAAAGTTGGATTGAAGCAATGAATGAAGAGATAGAACAGATAGAAAAGAACAAAACTTGGACTCTTGTTCCTACACCCAAAGATAAAAATGTGATTGGTACTAAGTGGGTATTAAAAAATAAGCCAAATGAAGGTAGAAAAGTGCCTAGAAACAAAGAAAGACTAGTATGTAAAGGTTATTCTCAAGAAGAAGGTATTAATTATGGTGAAACGTTCGCACTTGTCGTAAGATTAGGTGTTAGAACTCTACTTGCATATGTAACTGAAAAAGCATTTAAAGTATATAAGATGGATGCTAAATCTACATTGAACAACCAAAAGGTTTTGTAGATCTTAAAAAAAGGGACATGGTTTTCAAATTACACAAATCACTATATGGTCTCAAACAACCTCCCAAAGCTTGGTACGAAAGACTACATAACTATTTAATACAAATTGGTTTTCAAAGAATAAATGATAAGAGTAGTTTGTATATCAAGGAAGGACCAGATAAGAAGATTGTATTGCCAAAAATATTTGTTGACGATACCTATTTACAAAAAAATATGACTTGTGCAAAGCATTTTTAGAAGAAATGAGTAAATAATTGGAGATGTCCATGTTTGGTGAGATAAGATTCTTTGTTGGATTATAGATACATCAGAACAAAAATGGTATCTACATCACTCAATCTAAGTATATCAAGGAGATACTGAAAAAGTTTGGAATGGAAGATTCAAGACTAGTTGGAACTCCCATGTCTACTAGACATAAGATTTCAAAAAATGATGACTCCAAAGAAGTAGATCAAACCTTATACAGATCAATGATTGGGAAATTATAGTATGTAGTGCATAGAAGGCCTAACATTGCCTTAGCAATTGTTATAGTGGCAAGATTCTCAACAAATCCTAAAGAAAACCATATGATGGAAATCAAAAGAATAATGAGATATCTAAAAGGTACTAAAAACTATGGCTTATGGTACAAAGTTAGAGGCAATCTAGACTTAAATGTGTTTACTGATGCTGATTGGGCACAAAGTCTTGATGATAGAAAAAGCACTAGTGGTGTAGCATTCTTTCTTGATAAAAGACTAGCGTCTTGGAAAAGAAAGAAGCAAAATTATACATCTCAATCCAAAATAGAGACATAATATGTGGCAATGGTAATCAAGTTTTCTAACATTGTTTGGTTCAAACAACTTTTGGAAGAATGAAGGTAGAGATCAAAGATCTAGTATGCATATATTGTGATAACACTAGTGCAATTAATATAACAAAGAATCCAATGATGCATTCTAAAAAAAAAAGCAAATTGCTATAAAATATCACTTCTTGAGAGAATTAGTGTAAGACAGAGAAGTCAGATTGGAATGTGTGAATACAAAAGAACAGATTGTAGAAATATGTACCAAGCCATTACCTAAGTATGCATTTTTGTATCTAATAGGTAAGCTAGGGGTCATTCCACTATCTAAGGCACACTAAGTTAAAGTTTAGTGCTGCATCAACAAGAGCTAAGTTGAAGATCAATCAGTTGGTACAGAATTGGCAAGGGCATATTGCAAATGAATAAGTACTTAAGATACATTGGTATTCATAGAATTTTTGTCTTTGGCATGTGTTTTCAAAGAGGGAGAAGTTTACTGTCATATCTCTAAGAAATTCTTAGAACTAGAATAAAGTAAGGAACTCAAGAGGGAGAGGTTTTCCAAAGAAGAAGAGAGAGAGAAGTTGTCAATAAGTTTTTCATAAGAGGGAGAGAGCTCATAGTAATAGAGGGAGTTCTCCAATCCAAATCTGATGGGGACACAACCCAACAACAGAATAGACACAATAGAAAAAGGGGAATTATATTAACTGAGAAAATATGCCAGTACAAACAGTGCAGAGAAAATAAACTTCAAAACATGCCCTGCGGGCTTACAATAGCACAAATCTGGAGAATATTTCTCCTTTTAGCACCTCCTCTCAAGCTCCAATCTGAACTGCATTTTACAATGCCAGAAATCTCCTTAAATAGACCCCGGAGGGTTAAGGACTAGGAGTACATTCTAGAAAGTTCTAGTAGGCATCCACCGACAAAATAGAAGGTTCCAGAAGCTGCGTTAGAAGTCGGTGCAATTCTAGAAGAATCCAGAAACGGTAGCCGAACTTCCAGGAGGCATAACTTTTGAACCGTAACTCCGATTGACGAACCGTTTACATTTTTGAAAAGCTCTCGAAGTGCTCTATAGCCCTATGGACAAGCTTTGCTCGTCCCCCATTTTTTGACCCTTTTCAAAGTCATTTAATGCCCCAAACCTGACTTTGAAGCATTCTTAGGGGGTCTCCAAAACTTGAAAAACTGCAATAACTTTCAAACCGTGGGGCCTTTTGACCTGATTCTTTTTTTGGAATGCTCTAAATCTCGATTACATTCATCTGGCCAAGTCACACCTTCTAGGTCACCAAAATGATGGTCAAATTGCATGATCCTATTTTTTCAGGATTTTCAAATGCATTGATAGTTGAACTATGAGAGTTGGAACCTTTATTTGAGCCAAATGGGTATCCAAAAATGTAAAGACATAAAATAGAAACTAAGTCTAAGTACATTTTTTTGGGTGACACAGGATTGCCCTTATACCTCTGGATGCTCCTGCATCAGACACCCATGGTAGATTGAAAAGTGACCCTGTCACTTTATGGATGGTAGAGGAAATCCCAAATGGGAAACCTCAACTGCTGAAATCCAAGTTGAGTCTTCGATCGGTCATCCTTTCCATTTGACCAAATACTCTTCATACTGCCTGTTTCTGGTACTCCTACCCACACGATGATCTAGAATGTCTTCTATCTCCTCCTTCTTAGAAGCAGGAATTGGACATGGCTCTAAAACCAGCTCCTCATCTACACCATCATCATGATACTCTGTCAAATCTGCAATGTTGAAAATGGGAGAAATGTGAATACCATCTGGCAGCTCCACCTCATATGCATTTCTTGAGTTATGTTTCTTCAAAATTTTGCAGGGGCCAAATTTCTTCATTTTCAGCTTGTTGTAGGTACCAACTGGAAATCTTTCTTTTCGTAAGTGCACCATGACAAGATCCCCTACTTGGAATTCCTTATGTCTTCTCCTTGCATCAGCCCTAGCTTTATACTCTTGATTCATCTTGATAATGTGTGCTTGAACCTCCTCATGTAGACGCTTGATGTGTTCAGCAAATTCCTCTGCTTCAACACTTGTTCTCTCCCCTTGTTCTATCTTCCTCAATTCTGGTGCAGTCCTTGGGCTATTCCCATATACAATTTGAAATGGTGATTTTCCAGTACTCCTATTTACAGAGTTATTATAAGCAAACTCTGCCTGTGGTAGAATCAAATCCCATCCCTTGGGCTTATCTCCAACTAAACATCTCAGCAAATTGCCCAGACTTCTATTTACCACCTCTGTTTGGCCATCAGTCTGTGGGTGATGCGTGGAACTAAATTTCAAGTCTGTTCTCAACTTCTTCCACAATGTCCTCCAGAAATACCCCACAAATTTAGTGTCTCGGTCAGAAACTATACTCCTTGGAAGACCATGTAGTCTTACCACCTCTTTGAAAAACAAGTCTGCAATATGGACAGCATCATGAGTTTTGTGGCATGGAATGAAATGTGCCATTTTGGAGAACCTATCAACCACCACGAATACTGAGTCATTACCCCTTTGTGTCCTTGGCAATCCAAGAACAAAATCCATACTTATGTCCTCCCATGGCCTTGATGGAACAGGCAATAGCTGATATAGGCCAGTATTGTGACTAAACCCCTTGGCCACTTGACAAACCTGACAACTTTGTACAAACTTCTTCACATCCTGTGTAATTTGAGGCCAAAAATAATGTTCTCTAAGAATGGCAATGGTCTTATCCCGACCAAAATGTCCTGCCATCCCTCCACTATGTTTCTCCTTAATCAGATTTTCCCTCATGGAACTCCTTGGAATGCACAATTGACTACCTTTGAACAACATGTCATTCTGAATCAAATAGTCTAACCACTTGGTTCTATCTACAGCAACAGGTTCTTTACAAGCTTTCCATGCTTCAACAAAATCAGGATCCTCAGGGTACAAATTCTTGAGTTCATCAAACCCAACTACTTCAACCTGCATTGTTGTAAGCAACAGTTGTCTCCTACTTAATGCATCTGCAACCCTGTTAGATTTTCCACTTCTATGCTTCAACACAAATGTAAAACTCCACAAGAATTCTACCCACTTCATATGTCTCTGATTCAACTTACCTTGGCTATTTAGGTACTGTAATGCCTGATGATCAGTATACAAAACAAATTCCTTTGGCAATAAATAATGCCTCCATTTCTTTAAGGCCTGAACTATTGCATAGAACTCTTGATCATAAACAGAATACTTCTTCTTTGCATCATTCAATTTTTCACTAAAATATGCAATAGGCTTACCTTCTTGGCTTAATACAGCCCCAATAGCACTGCCACTAGCATCACAATCCACCTGGAACACTTTTCTAAAATCTGGAAGTGCCAACACAGGCTGTTCAGTCACCTTCTTCTTCAGCAATTCAAAACTTCTCGCAGCTGCTGCAGTCCATTTGAACTCTTTTCTATCCCCTCTTATTGTATCAGTTAGAGGTGCACATATGCCACTGAAATTCTTAATAAACTTCCTGTAAAAACTAACCAGACCATGAAATGATCTTACCTCAGTAGCAGACCTTGGAGTAGGCCATTCCAAGATGGCTTTTACCTTCTCTGGATCCATTTTGAGACCTTCAGGTGATATAAAAAATCCCAAATAGACTAACTCCCTTTTTGCAAAGACACACTTCTTTAGATTAATTAACAATTTCTCTTCCCTTAGCCTTTCAAAGACACTACGAATATGCAGTAAATGTTCTTCCAAAGTCTTGCTGAAAATTAAAATATCATCCAAATAGACAATAACAAATTTTCCCAAGAACTTCTTAAGTACCTCATTCATGAGCCGCATGAAGGTGCTTGGGGCATTTGTCAATCCAAAGGGCATGACTAACCACTCATAAAGACCCTCCTTGGTCTTGAAGGCTGTTTTCCACTCATCTCCTTCTCGAATCCGTATCTGATGATAGCCACTCTTCAGATCTATCTTTGTGAAGTACTGAGCTCCACTCAAGCAGTCCATAAGATCATCCATCCTTGGTAAAGGAAACCGGTACTTGATGGTTATCCTATTTATAGCTCGAGAATCTGTACACATCCTCCACTCTCCATCCTTCTTTGGTGCAAGTACTGCAGGTACTGCACATGGACTTAGGCTCTCTCGAATCAAGCCCTTCCTCAAAAGCTCCTGAACCTGTCTATTTAGCTCCTCTTTTTCAGTAGGAGTCATCCTGTGAGCAGCCTTGTTAGGCAAACTAGCTCCTGGAATCAGATCTATTTGATGACTGATTTGCCTTACTGGTGGCAATCCATCTGGAACATTATCAGAGATAATATCTCCAAATTCCCCTAGTAAATCTGAAACTTCAAATGGTATTTCACTACTACCTTCTTTATCTTTCCTAGGAATCAAAGCATAGCACATACGCTGATGTTTCATGCCATCTAAAAACTTCCTTCCATCAACAAGACAAATCCTAGCACTGCTACATACCTTTTCACCTTCCTTTTTCATGGGCTTCAATTTGTGGCGAACTCCATCCTTTGTCAGAGAGTATGTGTTTGCATGTCCATCATGTATTGCATGTCTATCAAACTGCCATGGTCTACCCAACAATAGATGGAAAACATCCATCGAAATAACATCACAGAGAACTTCATCATGGTAACTCCCAATTTTGAATTTCACTAAACATTGTTCACTTACCAGGACCTTATGATCATCTTTTACCCAAGAAATCCGATAGGGCTGGGGATGTTTCTCCCTCTTGAGCTTCAGCTTAGAGACCATCTCTTCGGATACCAAGTTATCAGTGCTACCACCATCAATGATCACATCACAACATTTATCCTCACACTTGCATTTGGTACAGAACAAACTCCTCCGTTGTCCTAGTTCATTTTCACCACTTAGTAGGACTCTTTCGTTTACCAAGGTCTCTCCTCTTTCTGCATCCTCTGAATGTGATGATTGTGCATCCTCATCCACATGAGCAATCCTAGCTTGGCCCTCAATTCTCCTATCTGTCCTTCCTTGTTGTTGAGGGCATTCAAAGGCACAATGACCTTCTTCATTGCAATGGAAATAGGTACCACGGAAGCCTCCTCTTCCTTGTCCATGTCCTCTACCTCTTCCTCTTTGATTTCCAAAATCTTGATCACGGGAGCGGTTGAAACCCTCATTCCTCTGGTTCCTGCTAGTACCCTCATCTTCATTTTTCTTTTGAGTTTCATTGCGGCCTCCAGATGATCTACCGCTTCCCCTTCCTCCTTGACCGCGCCCTCTTTGTCTTCCTTCAAACCTTTTACTCAGCTTCTCTTCAACTTGTAGGGCAAACTGGTATGCTTCTTCAACGTTGGTCATTCTTACCAGACTTAATTCCTCCTGGATGCTAGGTCGTAACCCACTAATATAACGAGCAACCTTCTCCTTATTTTCCTCTGCATGCCTCGCTCTAATCAGGAGTCGGTAAAACTCCTCTGTATATTCTTGGACTGACCTTCCTGCTTGCTTTAACCCATGCATCTTTTTAAACAGATCAAGCTCGTAGTCCATAGGAATGAACTGCTTCTTCAATTTGTCCACCATGCGATCCCACCTTGTGATCTTCTCCTTTCCTCTTCTAAGTCTTTCCAGTTGAATCTCTTGCCACCAAATTTTGGCATGGCCTTTTAGTTTGGCCTTCACAAACTTAACCCTATCTGGGTCCCTTATATCCTCATACTCAAATTATTCGTCCAGTTCATTGATCCAATCGATCAACTTATCTGGTTTCAAATTTCCCAAAAATATACCCACTTCAATTGTAGGTCTTTTCCCAAACCTAGAAATGGCCCTAAAAATCCTTTCCTCTATAGGATTTAGAACTTCCTCGTCAACTTCCATTACTTCCTCTTCATTGTCATCCTCACTATTGTCATCTGCGACAATATTTGCTCCTCTACGAAGCTCCTCTTGCAATGCTTTTACCTATCTCTGGAGGGCTCTAACCTCCTCAGGATCAATAGCTCTGGCTCTTCCACCACGCTCACTTCATGGAGGCATCTTCTAACTCAAACCCACAACCACACAGTCCTGGTGCAA
The DNA here is from genome assembly GCA_028749045.1 of Cupressus sempervirens. Taxonomy (NCBI): domain Eukaryota; kingdom Viridiplantae; phylum Streptophyta; class Pinopsida; order Cupressales; family Cupressaceae; genus Cupressus; species Cupressus sempervirens. The sequence continues at coordinate 255,293,056 of CM053784.1, read as the reverse complement.
ACTGCCTCATAGTCGGCGCTCTGTCTACACACTCAGGAAAACCCGCCCTGATACCACTTGATGGGGACACAACCCAACAACAGAATAGACACAATAGAAAAAGGGGAATTATATTAACTAAGAAAATATGCCAGTACAAACAGTGCAGAGAAAATAAACTTCAAAACATGCCCTGCGGGCTTACAATAGCATAAATCTGGAGAATATTTCTCCTTTTAGCACCTCCTCTCAAGCTCCAATCCGAACTGCCTTTTACAATGTTAGAAATCTCCTTAAATAGACCCCGGAGGGTTAAGGACTAGGAGTACATTCTAGAAAGTGCTAGTAGGCATCCATCGACAAAATAGAAGGTTCCGAAAGCTGTGTTAGAAGTCGGTGCAATTCTAGAAGAATCCAGAAATGGTAGCCGAACTTCCGGGAGGCATAACTTTTGAACCGTAACTCTGATTGACGAACCGTTTACATTTTCAGAAAGCTCTCGAAGCGCTCTATAGCCCTATGGACAGCTTCACTTGTCCCCCATTTTTTGACCCTTTTCGAAGTCATTTAATGCCCCAAACCTGACTTTGAAGCATTCTTAGGGGGTCTCCAAAACTCGAAAAACTGCAATAACTTTCAAACCGTGGGGCCTTTTGACCTAATTCTTTTTCTGGAATGCTCTAAATCTTGATTACATTCATCTGGCCAAGTCACACCTTCCAGGTCACCAAAATGATGGTCAAATTGCATGCTCCTATTTTTTTGAGATTTTCAAATGCACTGATAGTTGAACTATGAGAGTTGGAACCTTTATTTGAGCCAAATGGGTATCCAAAAATGTAAAGACATAAAATAGAAACTAAGTCTAAGTACATTTTTTTCGGTGACATAGGATTGCCCTTATACCTCTGGATGCTCCTGCATCAAAATCCAAAATTTCATTGTGCTATGACATGTTGTGTTTCCATCAATGCTAAAGAGGGAGATTGTTGGATACAATTGATTAAATTGTGTGTTGTCTTTGATGTTACACAAATGTCATACCATTTTCAGTCAGTGCATATTGAGCTCATTTGGGTAGTGAAGATAGTTTTCTATTCTACCAAGCATTCTTATTGTTGCTTAGTTCAAAAATTAGTGTCTATCAAGTTCATTTATGCATCAAAGAAAAGCATGTAGAAACTGAGTGTTAACTAATCTCACTCAGTTAATGAAAGAAAAGTTGGACAGAATTAGCACTAACTGAGCTCACTTAGTTACCAAAGGATTGTTGCAATTCTATAGTGTTAACCAAGCTTTTGCTGGTTAACATAGGAAATCACTTCTGAGTTAGCTTCTACTAAGCTAGGTTGGCTAACAAAGAATTTTCTTATTTTGACATATTAAGCTCAATTGATTTATCTATTGGTTCTAGCTAACTAAGGTGATAAATATTAATTATTTTAAGTTGTATTTGAGCCAAATTGACAATATGTAAGATATAAGTATAAGGTCAAGTTGTGGTTTCAAAGTGTGAATCTATAATGAATGAATTGAAAGGGATGAAGAGAGGAAGTAGATTTGAAGGATTAGTAGAATATCCTTGTGGAGAAAAAAAGTTATATTTGACCAAGAAGGATTAAGTATAAGCTAGAATACAAATCTAAAATTATAATTTAGTTGCATCTAAATCAAGTCAATTCATTGTTACTCTCTAACCATTGTAGAAGTGATCTAAATCTCTTAATAGAGTTGGTTTAACAACCATTGGTAAATCCTCTAACAAGGTGGCTGTTCTATTAAACTGTCTCAAGACCTCTAACAAGGCCACTGCTAACAAGGTGATTAAATCCTTTAATAGGGTCACACCTAACAGTGTTTTTTATAACCTTTAACAGGGTTGGCTCCTAATAGGGCTCACTTCTAAAGAGTGAAAATAGTAACTAGTTACAGTTGGTAGTTTTTCTCAAATTGAGTTTCTACATTAAATCTTGGTGTCATATGTGTTCATGTTATTTCTTTCATGCTTGCAATTAAGATTAAGTAATGATAATTACTAATGATATCTTAAATATCTACAAAGCTAATTATTTACAAATTATATTTAGTATTTATTGAGTTACAACATTCTATATTTGTTTATTGAGCATAAGTAGTATTAAGCTTCTAAAGTATATTTTGTACTACCATATAAGGATCTGAGATTTATTTTAGTAGTAACTTATTCACCCCTCCCCTCTTAGTTACTCTTCTTATATTTCCAACACTTTCCACATGACTCCTAATATAAATTGGTTTAGTAAGTATGAAAAGTTTGATGTTGTTAAGGTGTATTTGGGTGATAACTCAGTTCTTGATATTGTTGGTCATGGAAATATTCCTGTAAAATTTTTTGATGGTAGAATTAGAAGATTTTTTGGTGTTTTAATATCTCAGGACTAGAAATGAATTTATTAACTATTAGTATGCTAATAGATGCGGGTGTGCATATATAGTTTTCTAAAGTAGGTGTAAAAATGGTGAGAGGTGCTATGATAATAGCAAGAGGAAGTAGATTGGGTACATTGCACTAGCTTGATGCATGCACAATTGAGTGCAATAGTACTTATAATACGATTGTAAAAAAGATTACTTAATTGGAAAATGAGAGGGTTTCTCTTTCAACAGATGGTCATAGTTATTGGTTACCCAAGGCTGCTCTATCTAAAGAATCAAGATTTCCTATAGAAAAGACCATGTTATGGCACTAGAGACTTAGCCACATTGGTGAGAAGGGTCTATGAACCTAGAAAAATAAGAACCTTGTTGATGGGTTGAATGACTGCAATCTTGAATTTGATTTTTTTGGGTATTGTATCTATGGTAAACAAAACTTCATTTAGTTTTACTCGAGTTCTCATAAGTCCTCATGTATTTTGGATGTAATCCATTCATATGTATTTGGTCTAGTTGATGTTCCATCTATTGGTAGATTAGTTTATTATGTTTCTTTCATTGATGATTTCAGTAGAAGAACATGGGTTTATTCCTTAGGAGTAAAGCTAAAGTTTTTAGTCATTTCAAAGAATTTAAACCAATGGTTGAGTTGCAGATTGGAAAAAAAAAAAGTTTGAGAACTGATAATGGTGGTGAATTTCACTCAAATGATTTTGACACATTTTGTATGTGGTAATAAAAGAGAGAAGACAACTCTTTATTCTCCACAATAGAATGGATTTGTAGAAAGAATGAATAGAACCCTGATGGAGATGGCTAGGAGTATGCTAAGTGGAGCTAGATTGGGAAAAAAGTGTTGGGTTGAAGCTATAGCCATTGCTTGCTACTTGACAAATAGGTCTCCTACATCAGCTTTTGTTGATAAGATGACAATGGAAGTGTGGTCAGGCCAAAAGCCTTCACATAGACATCTAAAAGTATTTAGTAGCGAAGCATATGCTCATGTGCCAAAGGAGAAGTAGACAAAACTAGATAGCAAAGATGTTAAATGTATTTTCATTGAATACAACTATTGTGTGAAAGGATAAAATCTTTGTAGTCATATTGAACAAAAGGTATTTTATTCAAGAAGTGTTATTTTTAGAGAAACTAAGCCTTCTCCTATTATAGTGTAGCTAGAACAGATAAAACAAAAGAAAGATGTAATTCAACTACCTTCTACACTAGAGAAAGTTGAATTGAGGGCCTTAAAAAGACAAGAAACTAAAGAGAGCTCTAAGAGTTCTGAATCATCAGAGGAAGAACAAGTACCTGAAACAAAAAATGAATAGATCTTATTCAAAGATCTACTAGACAAACGAAACCACCTAAAAAGTATGGGTATTTTCCTAATGATTGGAGATGCATATTTGCATTAAATGCTAATATTGATGAACTAAGATCTATACAAGATGCTCTTGGCATGAATTATTTAGAGTCCTAGAAAATAGTGCTAGAAGAAGAGATGGTAGCTCTTAAGAGGAATCAAATATGGGACCTTGTACCATTGCCTAAAGGATGGAACCCAATTGGTTGTAAATGGGTGTTCAAAAGGAAGATGGGTTTAGATGGAAGCATTGAGAACTATAAAGCACGTTTGGTTGCAAAATGTTACTCTCAGGTTGAGGGAGTAGATTATGGTGAGATTTTTTGTCCAGTAGCCAAAATGACATCCATTAGATTTGTGCCTTCTATTGTAGTAGCTTATGATCTAGAGATCGAGAAAATGGATGTGAAAACAACTTTCCTTCATGGAGATTTGGAGGAAGAAATTTGCATGTCATAGCCAAAGGACTATGTGATAAAAGGTAAATGGCATTTGTTCTATAAATTGAAGAAATCCTTATATGGTTTAAAACAGAGTCATAGGATGTGTTACTAGAAGTTTTATACATATGTGTTAAGTTTGGGATTTGTGCGATCTAAATCAGATCACTATATATATTTCAAATCTAATGGTGATGGTTTCTTGGTTATTGCCTTATATGTCAATGATATGTTGTTTATTGGCAAAGGTAAAATGTTTGATTGCAGAGTTAAAATCTTAGGTCTTGATAAAGTTTGAAATGAAAGATTTTGGTGTAGTTAGGCACATTCTATGAGTGGAGATTATAAGAAATAGCCAGAACAAAATGCTTTGGCTAGGCTAGAGTAAGGATGTTGCATGCTAGTACATGTTGTGGTGTTCACAACACATGCCCCATTCCTTACTAGGAATGGGGACCCCCTACTTTTTTTGACTCCCAGACTCATAGTTCAGGAGTCAGGACAAGAAAATTTGGTTAGAAGTTAGAATTTTAGAGTCAAAAAACAAAAAAAAAATATTTGAAAAATCAAAAAGTTATTAAAAAGAAAAAGAAAAAAAAAAAAAAATTTAAAATTTAAAACTTAAAAAATTTGAGAAAACACAAAAAAAAAAACTAACTCTGGAAAATTCTAAAGTTGGAAAAAAAATCTAACTCTGGAAAATTCTAAAGTTGGAAAAAAAAATCTATCTCTGGAAAATAATGAAGTTGGAAAAACAATCTAACTCTGGAAAATTCTGAAGTTGGAAAAAAAATCTAACTCTAGAAAATTCTGAAGTTGAAAAAAAAAAAACTTTGGAAAATTCTGAAGTTGAAAAAAAAAACTAACTCTGGAAGATTCTGAAGTTGAAAAAAATTCTAACTCTAGAAAATTGTTACTTAGAAGAATTTTTGGAATTTTGGGTGTTGTCACCAAGGTAAAAAAGAAATCCTCAACTTGTCGACGTCATAACTTTTGACCTAGAGCTCGGAATGTAGAACCGGTTACACCATTGGAAAGAAGAACTAAAGATCTAATTTCAATCCCTAAAATAAAGAGCCTTTGGCTGCCCAATTTTAAGGACTAATAAAAGTTTCAACTTGAAATTTTGAGCAAAAGGCCTATGAAAAAGGCATTTAAAAATGCCTAGAAAAAATAGTGAAAAAATATGAAAAAGCTTCAAACATTTGATCATCTAGATCACTTGGTTTCTTGTCGAGAAGGATAGGGAAATTGTAGAGAAGACAAAGGTCGAAGATACAGAGGTTGGACACATGAAGTGGAATAGGTTCCTCATCTTATGTAGCTATTAATGCCAAGATTCAACATAGGTGCCTTAGGATTTTAGATTGAAGAAGTAGAAGGAGTTCAAGTTTATGAAAGTGATTGGCTATAAAGAGGGTATAAATCATCAAAAAAAAGGCAAAGAATACATACAAAAAGTGATCTAAAACCCCATTTGAGCAAAACCCAGAAACCATTTTAAAAATTAACAACTTTTATTTTTTGGTGATTTGAGTTATCGAGGTGCGCAACTCCATAGGTACGTAGGTCTGTAGTTCGGCAATTTAGAGGTGCACCGATAGTTGACTGCCAGTTTCAAAAATAGCACTTTCGATGCATCGAGAGTGTATTCTGATGGCAAGTTAACTCCAACACATGCCTAGTGAAGGGCCAGTTTCCATTATTGACGCCTCCATGCACTTCCACTTTGATTGATGGCTTCCTCCTACTTTGTCTCTCATGCTTTCTTTGTTTTTGACATGTAAAGGACTCATGCATCCAATTAATGAATAAAATATGGATGGAGTCCCTCTAAGCACTAGTTAGATTGTCAGTTTGTATATATTTAGTTTGTTTAAATGTTTTTAAACCATTTTATTGCATCAAGATATCTCTCACTCTCAACAAAAATTGAGGAGATGATTTTTTATAAATACCCCATTGTAAAATGAAGAAGGGCTACCGTTATTATGCAATAAAGTTATGCTTTTGGTGCTAGCATTCGGAGTGTATTTATTGTTGCCTAAATGTGTCATTGTTTTGTGAATTTTATTCATGAGATTGTGATTGAGCCGAATGTTTTATTGTGTTGTTTTTGGATATGCGATCTTTTAGTTTTAGTGTTTTCTACAGATATATGAATTTTGCCGACGTAACAAGCTTAAGAAGAGATCACACAATAGTGTCTACATAGATTTTTGTCACATGAGTGCACTTTTCGTGGCCTTGTGATTCGATGAAGAGTGAAACATCATTTAATTTATTAAAGATTCTCACCGACGATTGCATTAGTGGATTCTAGGAAGTGCTGCTCCTGTTTTCATTAGTTTCCTACCGATTTCTTCAAAGGTTTAACTTGCAGTGTGTTGTGTTCTGTAGCTTATGTCCATTTAGGAATTTCAATTTCAAGTCATTTGATTTCATGTTATTTGCTTTCAATTTCGTTATTTTCTTTGCTAACCCCCTGTTAGAATAGGACCTCATAGTAGCTGCATTGTTAGAGTTGCATGCATTGAAAAAATAGAAAAATAGAAAAATATTATTCTTTTGGTGTGATATTTTGAGACAATGAACAGATTTTACTTCAATTCCAAGATAAAAGAGTTTTTAGAACTAGCAAAGGCCTCCTTGTGAACACTCACATTTATCTTTTACTGAGCGAATTTTGGTACTTCGCAAGACAAATACTGAACTTTGGAGTGGATCCTTAAAAAGATTTTCTTTTCAAGAGAGGAATTATGCAATAGATTCTTTCGATTGATCTCAAGAAAAATGAATTCCCAATAGTACATTTTGGAAAATATGTGACTATGTGACTAAAATTTCACTATTCATTGCAATTTACAAGCGCAGGTGACTAAATAAGTGACTAATTCAGTCAGCAGGTGAAATCACAAGATCAACCAAATAAAAAAGACTAAATATAGTAAAAAATCAATGACTAAATAAGTGACTAGATAATTATTCAGTAACAATTAGGCATTGAAAGATAAGAGCCTACAACACAATGGTAAACTATGAGCCTCTTATCAAAGAGGTCTTTGGTTCAAATCTACTTGCAATCATGCCTAATAAATAATAATAATTAATTACAACACATAGTAATTAATCTTGGCTTTAGCCTCTAATCTTGGCTTCAACCTCTTATCTAAAAAAATAAAATTAATAATAATAATTAGACATTAAAATATAAGTGACTAAATAAGTGACTTGATAATTAGTCACTAATAATTAGTCATTTTTACTTTCTCTCTTCAACTTTTCTAAGATTTTTTAATTAATGGATCAAGTTTATTTTATTTTTTTATAACTCATTCATGGCCCTTAGACCTTCTCTTTATCATACTAATTTTAGTTTCACTTTATATCTTCACAGATATTGGATGCTTTGTTAAATGGCCCAAGAGATTTTATTCATCATTTTGGACTCTTCGATCAATATTGTAAATTGATTTAGTTTTTCATTAAGAGATAGATCAATAAAGGGATGGATTAATAATTTACGCTTAATTTTATTCTCTTCTATTTCTATTACTCATTTAGATTCTCAATTGTTTATTCTAATATTCATAATAAAAAAGAATTATTAATTTATACTAATAGTTAAAACTATATTTCTTAAATATATATAAATATTATTTTTTATTAAATATATTTTATAACATCATTTATTAAATGTCGTACTAATCAACCTTCCATATCTATTTAACATCAAATTGCATACCTAGATGCAATAAAAACTATGACATTTTAGCTCTATAAGACCACTTACCTAAACTCTAAATTAAATCTTTAGATGCCCTATAATTATAAATAAGAGTTTGGACCATTATCTTTTTGTTTCGCAATTTTGAGTCTAATTTCAACAAATTATTTTTAAAAATATTTTACCTCCAGAATAATTTGAAATAAAACACAAAATATAACAAATATATCCCTATTTATTAAAATTAAAAAATCATAAACCTCTTCATATTCATTTGGCAGGTAGAACAAAATCATTCTTTTCTCATTTTTCCTTTCAAGAATGATAGGAAAAAGATTTTTTTCTAGAGGAAAATGGAGGGATGTTGGGTGATGAGTATATGGAAGAAAAACATGTCATTTTTGTATGTCCTGGTGATCACAATGCCCTCGAGTGGTCCTCTCTTATGGTGCAGTGGCTTCATTAGAGAGAAAAAGTACCTGACAAAGATTATTGCATTTAGAGAATGATGTTGGGGACTTATGCTTTTGGCAGTGAGCCCAACTATTTGATGCTATCATAGGTGCAACTTTTTCTTGAGGATACCAAGAATGATGTCAGGTAATATAAAGAGGAATACAACAAGTTTGTAGGATTTAGCTGTGATAATGGCAAGGTAAAGTTTCCTTTTCCTTCTCTTCTTGTTTTAGTTGTAGAGGGATTGACTATGTTAAGGATGGTGTTGGTGTTTGAAAATGCTAGAGGGTTTTCAATTATCCCCATGAGAACATGACATATCTAGGGGCAGCTAACTCCCATTATCAACATATCATTTTAGACGCAAGGCCAACTATAAGGCATGACCCTTCTTCTACTTCAGGCTCTGCTAAACCTAGGCGGGTGGACTTGAGATTCAAATGATACCGTACTAGTGCAAAATTATATCCCTGAATCTATTAAGTAGATGAAAACCCCTTATATCTCCTAGTAATTCATGAAATGACACAGATATGCAATAGCTAAATGCAGGTCTAGAATATTCACAAGCTGAGTGAGGGTTAAACAATTAGGTCCTTTAACATAAAATGTAACGATGATTTTAATTTTGATTTTATGTGGGTGGGGGAAGCGGATGAAAACCATGCATGGACAAAAACTTAATGACCATGTATCTGATTAGTGCCTGATCCATTGGGCAAATTCATGAATCTCCCTCATGCATTTTGATATCTGATACTTATTCATATATTCAGATATGTGATCTATCCATTAACCTTGCAAATAAACATCAATGTTCATTTCAAATCTCATTCTTACCTGATATCCTTCTCAATAAACCTACAACCCTATTGAATCTCTGAAGCATTTACACAATTCCTTGAATCATTAGCAACAATAAAACAACATACAACCTTAAGGGACTACAAAAATGACCTAGCCTCTTTGTTCAAAGATCATAAAACATCACAAATCAACTGAGAATGGAGACAAGATTTAAATTGAAACTAAACCCTTGTTGTTCTTTGTATTTATTTCCTTGAAATAATACATGAAAATGCATGAAATTAACTCACAAATCACCTAATAAACTAGACTGTACAATAACATATGCTGTCATACAAGAGAGAAAATTGTGGGAATGAGAAACTGATGAGATGGGAAGGGGGTATCATAGCCAAAGCATAGCTTCATGGTCTGGAACCAGCACATCCCAGGTCTTCCATTCAGAATACACCAATTCTAGGGCCAGTCCTACTAACTATCTTCATACTAGAGAAAGTTTCCAAAATTCCAACCCTTACAAAAGAGAAGAAGAATAGAATAAATACAGATGAAGAAATTCTTGGATTCATTATGCAACTGACATGTGTCCCTTTAGAATTCCTTCCCAAGAAGATCAAAAGAATCTCTCTACCTTCTCTTTGTAACTAAAAATCAAATCCCATGATTTTGGCTCTTAGAAGCATAAAGAAAATCAGATATTTGGTGATGAGAATGCAACTGATTTCTGATGTTAAAATGAGTGACTAGGTAAAAGTAAAAATCAGTTCAATATGACTTCAAAAAGCCAATAAAACATTTAAGAATTGATTTTCTTCATTTTCAAGCTTCAAAAGATCCTCAAAACTACCCTACAACCAACTTTGATGCTCCATGATCAAACCTGTCTGCTATGCAACCAATGCTCGAGAAATAAAAAATTGGCTTATAGCATGAACTAGGAAGCACCTATACAAAAAAAAACTCTAGATTTGGAAAGTTCAGCTCTTCTCAATTCCAATAGTGTATTGGATTGCTAGTTTTCAACAAAAATTGCCCAGGTTATGCTTGTTTGAAGTTTCAAGCTTTGTTCATAGGTTTGCACATTAAAATGCCAAAATTGAAAAATTAAAAATAATCTATAGTTTGAACTATAGAATATTTAAGAACTAAAATCAAAATTTTCAAGTTTTATCAAGTTTGATTTAACGTGCACACATGGGAATATTTTTAAATTTTAAATTTCCTTTTATACCCTCTAGATAATTAGACAATGCCACTTGTCAACCTCTGACTTGCTCTAACCATCACAGGACCACGTCATTGAACATGGGACCCATTGTCATGTGTCATCTTCTCGCTAACTCACTATGATAAATCTCATGCATCTTCTACTTGGCAAGATAGCAATGACCACCAAATGTGCCACGTGGCACGATCTCATTGCAACTAATCTGAACTCACCATATCACCTCCTGCTCACTATCACTTGGTGCGATCTGATTCGCCACTGAATCTACCACGTCACATTGATACATGACCCATAATCTCCTTTTGGATCTCACCAGTTTCTCAAATTTTTTGGCTAGTCGCTATGTCGCTAGCCGAAATATCTTGAATTTTATGGCTAGTACCATAGCGACTAGCCAGATTTTTGGCTTTTCTAACGCTTTCAATTGGGATGATTTCATCTACCTATTATGTGTGCTCTATCAAAATTAAGATTATTTTGCCTCCAACTGTGGGGTCGTTGGTGGGGTTCGCACACATGCCACTCCCTTTTCAAAAGGCACTATCTTGAATTCACTCGAGTCAATGAGTTGTATTATATTTAAATACTATAAAACTCAAACATTGACCGCATGTGGGACAATTGTGCTAGATTGTTTCTCTATTCTTCCTTCCAATAGCTTGAGCCCCCTTTACAAACATGGCAACTTCCTTTTCAACAGTGGCTTGGTCTCTTTCAGACGTGTCTTCTAACACAGAGCTTTTCTTGCTGCTTTTGCCTTGCTAATTTCATGGGAACTTCTCTACTTTAGCTTGCGACTTTATTGGATGTGGACTACCCTTTTTTGTAGCAGTTACCTCTAGCATGGAGCCTTCATGGGCCATGACTTTGATTGTTGCTAATGTGGGCCTTTGCACATGGGCACCTAGATGCTAAGGGTCTTTCATTTTTTAACCATGTGCTTTCATCACTGCATGGGTTTTCTCTTACCATTCGCTATGGTCTGTTGACTACCCCCATTATTCTGGCATGGATAGTTTTTGATGTGTGGTATGCCTCTATTTTGGTGTGCTCTGCCTCTGTTTCACTAGGTGGCCCTCCTCTTTTCATGTGAGGGTCTACTCCTTAGCTCAATGTATTCTCCCTTTTTAGGCATGAAGACTCCTTCTGTATTGGCATGGGCATCTTCACTTAAAAATTTGCAATGATGCTCCTACCTTCAGCATGGACTTTCTTGAAGCCATGGACTTCTCTATTTGAGCTTGGCATTAGACATGATGCAGGTTCCCTCTCTTCATTTGCTTGTTGTGATGCATTTTATTTTGAGTTTTAACCTTCAAAATGCCCTATACTTTGAATGCTTGCAGGTTCCTTGGAGTACATTTTTACTGGCTCAAACCTCCAAACTCTCCTTGTTTCAATTTCCTCTTTTCATGATTGTAACTCCATTCAACACATTATATATGTATGTCCATTCTCAAAAACCATTTTTCTCATACAAAACATCATCTCGGCCAAGTGGTATAAGAGAAGTGGCTCCCCTTTTTTAAAAATGTTTCTTTATGATCACAAGGACTTGCCAAATACATAGATCCATCAAATCCATTGATGGGTGTCCAATATTGCACTTCCTGATCACAGTGCTAGAATGAAAATACAAAACCCTTCCATACATTACAATGATGAAATGCTATATTCCCACGAACATATCTAGCTATGATCAATTACTCATTATGATATCTGAGATTGCAATGAATATTTTGGAGTGACATGTTAATCTCTAAATATATTCAACTTCACTTCTCATCAATTTTATCAATTTGGTAGAATTAGTCGGGCCCCAAAGTGGGCCTGGCTAAATTTTTTTTTGCTTCCAGAAAACTAATACTCCGAACTAGTCCATTGATTATCTCAAACTGACTGGAATCCATTTTTGAAGACAAACACGCCACAAAAACTCATTTTAAATCATTTTCGCATCACTATGAAATCTCTATGAAGAGGCATGTTGCTTGGCTTTAAAAACTAACATAAACACCTGACCAAGCTCTAAAACTCAAGCTCTCTATTCTTTTTGACATGTTCAATAGGCCTGTCAGATCTCATTGCATGAAGACATCAAGGTCAAAAGATATTGACCTCTAAAGTTGCTCACTTGAAATTACCTGCAATTAAACACGTTAGAAAGTTGAAAATTGCATTTGGAAATGACCTAGAAAACTAGGCAAATGGGCACATGAGGTTCTAAAAACTGGGACACTAGTACTTTGTCATGAGGAAATCCTGATTCAACAGTTTTGGATCATGATGAATCATGGGGTAAATTTGGCAAGAGTGTAAAGTTGACTAGTTGGATTTGTAAGACATAGGACATCAGTGAAATATCATTTTTCTATGAATGGAATAACAATGGAAAAGTGTGAAGACGGATTCGTCAAGGCTTACAAACTGACACACTTATAGTATTTTTAGAGTAGAATACAAGGAAAAAAACCATTTGGTCCTACCATTCATAGGCACAAAGATATGACATCCCAAACAGGGCTGCCGATCAATCTGCACTTCTACTTACTAGTGAAACTTTTAGAAATTGCAAATGGAATCGCGTTTGAAAACTGATCAAATAGAATTTTCATAAATTCAAATTTGGAACATATAAAGTCTCTGACCCCTAGAATATGAGACAAAAGGAATTTTAGCATTTGGGTCAACTAGTCAAAACTTATTATAGGTCAAACAGGGCTTCCCAGAATTTTGCACAGTGTATCAGCATGAAAACATTAAACTGCCAACTTTGAGGCATTCAAAACATAATCAAATGAACTCAAAATGATTCAAAATCTAAAATATAGGTTCTCAAGTATGGATACTAGACATTCTCAAAGTAGCGAGTCTTAAAGCATTTCTGGGTGCAAGATATTTAGATGCAAATAGAACCTCCTATCGCTATTTGACACTTAGGAGAAAATGTAGATTTGATGGATGCTCAAAACAGGATTTTGTCAAACAGCTTGGAATGATGTTTTAACTTCACGGAACACTTAGACAGGTTGAGTGCAAGGTGTTAGAAACATTAAACACCTTAGGGGCCTCATAGGTACAACCAAGTACATATGTAATTATGGGCACTCATAGGGCTTGGTTTGACTCAAAATTTGAAATGGGACTAAAAATGAAGCACACAAATTTTTGTCCCAATAGATGGGAAGGGGTTGGATTAATATATTGACAAAATTTAGGGATCTACACCTACCATTTGGCACAATAATTTATTCTTCGTTCCACATAATCAAGTGAATTTGACGTAGTATTTTGTCTACATAAACATGGTTAGCTTGCTAATGTGTTTGGTTTGTAGTATTAATGTTGATGCATGCTTTGAGGGGAGGCTATGGATCTGGTTTGGATTGTGATTTAATGAATGAAATTTGAACTAATCATATTGTTTCTTATGAGGATAGGGTTATACATTTATATCCGTTGCCTTACTATACCTTGCATAATATTATGCAAACTTAATGAAAAAAAGATAACTACGATGATTGTATTTGGAGAGACAACATATTCAACATGTTACAAATTCCAAGTACTCAATTGATCTAGGATTACAGTGAAAAAAGACTCACATGAAAAAATAGCTACTAATATGTGTGTGGCAAAAAATATAAACAATCAAAATGCTAGAAAGCTCCTTGAATTGTGACTTGAGATTTGAATTTTTATGTACTAAACCAAGATAATGGAAATGATACCTTTTACTTTCTACTCACAAGCATTTCTATCACACATCATCAATAGTACCTAATTAAAGTTCTCTCAAAACCAATAGGTTCAAATATCATTGAAGGTCAGCTAATGAAGTTATGATGGAAGAGGAAGAACATTGATCCCAACCCTAGTCACAACAATGAAATTCTATCTCCATGTTTCATCTAAATGAAATTTCAAAATGGGGATGCACACTAGGTCTCAACTACCAAAAATATTGGGCCTATGATTAGTTCCTCTGCCTCAATCCTCATTTCATCTTCTTCATGTACATATTTTTTGTCAAAAATAATTTTCATATTAATGGAGGGAATGTATATCAGGTCTCTATTGTTTCCTTTCATTATTTTGATCTTAACAATCTAAAATTTAAGTGGGAAATGTTCAAGTTTCATTATGAAGGACCAACCTCTATTAGCTCATCTACTTATAAATAATGCTCCCAAGTCAAATTAGATAAAAAAGACATATTTATTTGGTATATCAAAGGCCTCTTCAAAAGGATCATCTAGTTCTCAACTTCAACAAAATGCTAATAACATGGTACAGAACTAGGAAATATTCACACCAACAAAAATGGATGGGCATTATCCTATAGTAGAGGTGTTAGGAAAATCATCAAACCATAACTCTCCTAGGCATGTACAAGATCATTACTCATCAAATATATTAGAGTACGATCAAATTGGTTTGTCATCAAAAATCCTAAAATCTAATGTCCTAGGTGGGAATGTAACAAAATGATTTTTAGAAAAGAGAAGATGACACTAGATCAAGTGCAAAATAGAACAATCATTTCTCTATCATAAGTTGTAAATTCATATATTATCAAATCTCAAAGAACCTCTACTCCATTTTCAACTTGGGATAATAATTTCAAAAAGGAATGGAACCTCCTTCAAATTCAACCAAAGGGTACAATTTCCAAACATAAAAGTAATAAGATTGACCAAACTACTGTGGCATGGACTCCTCTTACAAATGTAAAAGCCAACTTTTATGGCATTTTGAGGGGGCAGCCCAGACACCTTGGGTGCTAAGATTTGCATTAGAGACACATTTGGAAACCTCATTGTAGCTAAATATTTTGAGCTTCTTGATTGAATGTATAACATTGTTGAAGCCATGCATTACTCTAGTGGTTAATTCTTGCAAAAATCTTACTTCTAAATAGCATTCATAATTAAGGGGATTGAATGTTGATTATTAATGCATGTAAAATAAGAAATGATTTTTTATCTATTTCCTAGGAGCATATGCTTGACCTTTATCTCTTGATCTATCTACTTTGCTTAATGTTGGTACTCTTTTTGAGTTTTGATATCGTCTCCCTCTCCTAGTGTTTAGTACTATCACTGCCATGTTGTGCATTTAGGATTTTCTATAGGCTTGATAGAGAAAAAGAAATGAAGATTAAGGACTACTTTTAAATAGTAGAGATATGTAAATAGGAGCAAGAACCTATTAAAGGCTTCCTCAAAAAATAAGAAGATTAGTCTAGCAAGGATTGAGAGAAAATCCCCAATTGAGTTCAAAAACATTCAACAAAATCCATAGGTAGGGCTCTAGTGAAAATATCAGCCACTTGTTTCTTACTAGAAACATAGATCAACTTAAATTCATTGTTAAGAACCATGTCATGTAGAAAATGTAGTTTTAATGCCACATATTTAGTACAAGAGTCAATTACTAGGTTTTTACCTAATTGTATGGGATTCATATTATCACACATAATAGAAATAGGCTTTGGAACTTGAATACCTACAACCCTCTAACTTGGTGGCCTACACCTACTCTTTTGGTCCTACCTCATCTCCTAAAAAATGCATACAATCTTGTAGAATTGGGTGGTCATAAGTGGGTTCCACAACTTTTCTACGTTATGGCTCTCTAGTCCTAAGGGCCATTAGGGTCATCTATTGGAAAACCTACTTATGTAGCCCTTTGAGACCCTTTTTTCTTACACCTTGGGCCTTCCTTTCAAGATGGGTTTCAAATCAGCCAGACATTTCACATATTTGTCATCATAGGCAACATAGTCATCGACATTTACAATGGTATATAACAATCAACATATCTTATATAGGCTTAAGAATTATTCATTATATAAATAAACAACATCATTTATCTAATAATCATGATGGACAAGCATGTTAACATAATAAATATACCAATGAGTATGGGTTTGATGACAAGGTCTGAAATGTTTAAGTTCTATTGTAACTAGTATTGATTGTTGCCACCATTATTGGAACAATTCCTTTTTGTTATGCAATTTGATTATTGATTGTGTTATATCTAATTTTTGTTATTCTTGATGAAGTATTTTGATTAGTACTTGACTTGATCAAATGATTAGAAGAGTGATGTAAGTGATCATTGATTAAATGATTGATGAGCAATGATGTAATGTGTGACGAATTGATATATTGGTGAATTGAATATATTCTATTTTGATAGAGAATTTTGCTAATTGATTTTTTTCTTGATTTGATAAATGATGATTTCTTTTGTGAATTCACAAGTGATGATTCATAAAGGATCCTTGACTGAGAGCGATAACATTTTTTATATGTCATTAGTGAAAGGGTCAGCACATTTTATAGTACTTGAGTCACCACCCTCCTTAGCTGCCCTTTGAGTGTAACTAATTTATTTTCTAGTTGATATCCCTTGAATCTCCTTCTCCAAAAACACCTTCTTCCCTTAATATCCTCTAAAGTAAGGGAGAAATTATATCTTTTTTTAATTTATGCTCTTTGAAAGAGTCACAACCTTTCATAATATGTACCCTTGGGAAGAGTACAGCCCTTCAATATATGTGCCCTTTGAAAGAATCCCGCAATCTTTCACAATTAGCAACCTTTTAAAGAGAATAACCCTTCATAGTTTCTACCCTCTTGAAATATTCTCTTCCTTATTTACTTCCCATTCCTTTATTAATCCTATCTTGATTCACATGCTTCTTTCTAATTCATTCCATCATCCATCAAATCTTTCTTCACTCACATCTTCAAACTATAACTTTTATTAATAATTCGCCTTTAAATTTGCATATACTTTCCTCCTCAACTTGCATCAGCATGTTTTTTTTATATCCACATATAGTCTCTTAGAATTCTACTAAAAACTCTTCTTACATTTATCCCTTCAACCTTTGATATAAAATCTTATTCCCCACTCCTTTCAAATGTGCTTCACAAATTCTTGATATATCTTCCCTAGGAAGGTGACTCCATGAATGAGCACAACCATTGTGATGAGAGGTAACCTTTTAAAATGATGTACCTTCAATAACAAATAATTTTTTTAACCTTTATTGCTACTTTAACAATAATTTTGAGTGATTAATTTAGTGGCTTTCATTATATTATTACTGCTCATTACTATAGCATGTTACATTAACCTTTATCTTTGTTGATTAATTTTTCATTGATCCTTGCTACTTATATTTACTTGTATGTCTAGTAATACATTAAAAAATGATATTTCATCCCCTTCTATGTCCCTTTCAAATGAACTCTCCTCCCTTTTTATCTTAAGGTGATGGATTTGATGCAAATTTGATGCATTTGTGACCTTGCATAGCATTTTATACATTAGGGGTATTTGACTCACTTTAACCAACATTGAAAAATAAACTACAAAAGACCATAAAATCGGGAAAAAAAAGCAATCAAATTAGTAGATTTGAGTGCACTAATCCATTAATTCACATTGCTTGAAATTTGAGCAACTACTCATAGGTTTGAACTCACAAAATTGCATCTTCCTTTCAATTAAAATAGAAGAAAAATTATATTGCAATAGCCTAAAACTTAAGTATTCTCATCTCTTTTTCACTCCTATGCATTAGGTCAAGTGCAAGTCAAAAAACTATCCTTAAACTCAGGTATCTGCCCCTAAATCAGTATTTTGAAGAAATTTTTACTTCTAACATGGATTTCATAGGTACCATTAATGTAGTGCTTCTAATCTATAGTTTGTTCTTTGCATTTATGTTTCTTTATTGTATTAATGTGTTAATTTTTTAGAGTAGAGAAAGAGCTAGTTTACATTTTAAAATTTTGATTCATACTTGGGTGCTAGGATCTTACGCAAAAAAAGTGTTAAAAATTGAATTAAGGGTTGGATATAACTAAAAATACATATTATTGATAAGTAGGAGATAATTTACATAGCAAGTCAAATCATGATATTGCTATCAAGATTTAACTATGTGATTTTGGGTCAAATTCATTAAACCATGTTTCATGAGTAGTGATTCAACATGAATCATTCTCTCATGAGAATAAATAGAATACTTAGCTCTCATTAGATCTAGATGATGCTCATAGGGGTCAAGCACTAGAATAAGTACTAGGATGGGTGAACTCAAGGGAAGTCCCCATGCTTCACCCCTATGAGCATCACCTAGATCCAATGAGTGTTAAGTGTTGCATTTATTCTCGTGAGAGATGGATTCATGTTGAATCACTACTCATGAAACATGGATCAATGAGTTTGACTCAAAATCACATAGTTAAATCTGAATAGCAATATTGTAGTACATAATATTCCTTAATTTATGAAAGTTATTACAACTAGAATTAAAAAATATAGAAATAGTTTTTTAAGTTTAAATAAGTGTAGTCTACTTTCATATGTCCCTTATGATCATATCTTCCATAGTATGCAAATCAGATTCATGATTATAAAGAATTGCTTTGAAAATCTTAATCATAATTATTAGTATCAAAAATCTATTTGCAGAATCAAAATGATTGGATGTATTCAAACTTCACTATAACAGTGAGAAAATATATATAGCTACTACATAATGATATAGCCTATCTTGATTTAAAAAGAAAAAAATGTATTACTCCCTGAAATGACTCTAATAGGCCATTGCTTTATTAGCAAGAAGAAGAACTATTTTCTAGTTCAACCATTAAAATCACTTCCCGTGTGAAAATCTTAAATAAAATTGAATACTTTGATGCATTTAGTAAACATAAATGCAAAGAAAACTCCAAACATATGAGAATACAACAACTGAGCCTATAAAATCTTTGTGGAATCAAAAGTATTACTCCACACATTTATTCAATGGCATGTGTTGTCCATTTACCATGATTTCATTTGTAAGGTTTGCATACTGTGTATAATGAGGCCATATACTATCCAAGCAACCAGACAGATCTAGTAATACCAAATCCACAATTTTGGAATTTTCTGCATCAAAATTTACAACATATGAACAACTATCTTTATATTTCATACCAAATAAGTTTTCTTTGTTGGATTATAAAAATAAATTCTTAGTTCAATCACTTTTTCCCTCTAAGAAGACTCCACCAAATGAAATAAAACATCATTAATTAGCATACTAGTTTTGGAATGAAGAATCTTGAAAAAGAGATTGAACAAGGCATAGAAGGACCCTGTTAAAATTGCAGCCATCTTCTTACTCAGTATAATTGAAACTACCATCATCCCATAATATGTAAAATAGAGGAATGTGGAGAAATAAATGAAAAAGAACCAAGTGAATTTGTTGGCATCAATTGGAAACCTATCATACTGTAGACAATAAGAACGTAAAGAACTTGGTAGGATAATATGTAGGGGATCTCTATGGCCATCTGTAAAAAATAGAGTACTTAATTCACTACATGTTGAAGTTTGAAAACTGTGTAATCTATTTTTTGGGATTTCTTGCAAACCTCTAACATAGAATGAAACAAAATATGCAGATATCTACAAATAATTGAAGTAAAGAAAATTAGGAAAGAAACAAGTAAGCCAGGAAAAAAAAAAAAAAAAAAAGCTTCTCATTAGCTAGACACCATTGTTGCTGGTATAAAAAATAAAACCTACGAATATCAACTTTCCTGTGCCAAGGCATAGGGGATGGCAAAGTACATCCCTGTTTCCTATTCTCTATAGAACACTATTCTCTCAATTGCAACTATAGGTTGCACTTTGTAGGAATTGTTTGCTCCCAAGAACATCATTGCTCCATAAATGCCCCCAATGATAAAAAAAAAGATCTATACCATTATCCCTCTTATGAATTCATGGAACTTGTTAGTATTTTTCCATATGAAATGTAAAATTGACCAATAAAATAACATCAAAATAAGGATATATTTAACCTCTCTATGTCGGAAAGCTTACAAAAAAAAATTGTAGTCCCAAAATATGGTTCCAAATATCAAAGCACTCAACATAGTAACCAAATATATGATGCTATTGTAGCCTAGGCTTCACCAATACATAATCGACTACTTCCATAGACAGAATGTGAATTGATTAAAAAATTATTGTGAATATTGTGTTAGATAGTAAAGATCCTTTACATCAAAAATTGGTACACTGTGCTCTTTCACTAATGCTTTTTTTCTTCCACATTTGTAAAGGTAGTGGTGTTTATTAGGCTAAGTAGGAAAGGAACAAGTTGGGACACCATTACTAGCAACCTTATGTTGTACTTACTCATAGAGGTGTGATTTCTTGTAGTTATTTGCAAAGTCTATTCCAAAGTGAAGTTTAGAGGCAACATAGCTAACTGTGAGAAATATAAATTAAACTTAAAACTCACAACTCTAAACTAAAAAAATTTCTCGGCACATGAAGGTGTCGAGTCACAAATTTCTTGGCATTTGATGGTGCCGAGTGAGCTTGGCACACAAAGGAAAAATGTAGTAGGTGTCGAGTTAGCTCGGTACTCAAAGAAAAAATTGTTCGACAAAAATCGATGTTGAATAAGCTTGGCTCCAACTGAGAAAATTTATAACTTTGAAAAATTCTAACGTGAATGCTTTCACCATTAAAACCAGAGAGCCAAGCTTTAACCTTTCAAACAAGTTTCTCAAAAATAATGGATAGAAGAAGAAGAACAATAGATTCAAGTATGCCTACTTGCTTTCCTATTCAACTAAAATTTAAACCATTACAAAATTTGGGAGCATTCATCTTCAACCAGAAAACCCTAAATTAACCCTTAAATGGTAAAACTTCAAACTTCAATAAACTTTAAACTTGCAGCTCTAATGGCTACATATAATTGTGCCTAGAGCAATCACTTCTTCAACAGGACAAACCAATAAACTACAAACTTGCAAAACAATAGGAAGAAGAACGTGCAACTGCAAGCACGACAATGATTCCTTCTATCTCTGCAACAATTGATCTGCTGATCAACTTTTTCTTTCTTTCTATGCTCTGCAACTTCTGAGCTCTTCAACTTCAATAATCTATTTCTTCTACTAGTCGAATGGAATAGAACGTTCCTTTTGTCTTCTGACCTAAAAACATTTTTCCCTCTCATTTTCAAATTTGAAAATCTTACCTACCACATTCATGTTTTCTATCTGTTCTGCTGGTCGTCAAGTGGTAGGTGGACATTTGGCTCCAGGGGCAAGACAACCACTACATTAAATTCCAACACTAACTTCAAGAGTCCATATAGCTACATTGTACTTATCTTTTATCTTGGGTACTCCTAGAATAGACTCTATAGCATATTATTGAATAAAAATTTGGAATAAATCATTAAATTCAATTGAAGGGTCAAACAATATAACTTTCTATAATTTACACTTCAGATGCTAACATTAACCTTATTGGCCCATTTCAATTCGATTCATATTCTTCCTTTGCATTATTAGCTTTAATGTCTCTTCATGCTAAGTTACCTCAAAATATTCAATTATCTTGTTCGATTTATGACCTATGGAACCAACATAAATAATTTTCCCTCCTATTTTCATTACTAGAATCTGCAACAGAACTCAATCAAACATCAGTGATTTAATTATAATGTTGAGGTAGACACAAAAGGATGCAAATTTTCAATGATTTACCTCATCCAACGATTCAAATATGTCAATGATAGGTTGGTGTATTGTACATACAATAGAATATTACACACAATTCACATCACAATTGCTACTTCTCTGGCATCCAATCCTAAAGTTGATTAATCCATATAAATAATAGATGGATTTGCAACAAGTTCAACAACAATTGTTAATCATTTTCTTTGTTAAGTTGATAAACCAGATATACCAGGTAGTCTAATTAATCCATCTCTTACATTTTCCAACTCCAATAGTTGCATGATCTCTTCCACAAAACTCTTGTCTGATAAATAACCCAATTAGGGTAAATTATGGAATTTTGCAAGAAATATGTTGTCATAAATTCTAAAATTTCTCATTCTAAGTGTAAAGATATATTTTAATTTCTATTGGTAATTTGGAACATCCATTACACTGGCAAAAGTAATTGCAATAATCTAGAGCAATTAACAAATCAAATCTCTATTGTCTCTAGTATCATGTTTTTAATACAAAGTTCATGAAAAATAAAACAAATTCATTGTCTTCATATCTCATATAGACTAAGCTAAAACATAGATAGAAGAAAATGTTTGGAATACCATAGAGACATGATATTAAATTCTATCTTTTATTTAAATGTGAGATGAACTCTTTGAGAGGCATTGGATGGTATCCAATAATCAAATTCTCTAAAATAGACTATATCTCAATAGATAAAACAATGGCAGGCTAAAGTCACCTATCCTAATCATGACTTATGTGCCACTCATGATCTATGTCTCTATCTTTGTCTTTGTCTTTGTCTCTATTCATTTAACTATCCCTATCCATATCTTTTTCTAAGAATATTATCTCTAATATATCTAAAGCATAGTCATAGTAATGTGGAAAAAATACTAATCTATAATCATTCCCCACTGTTGTCAATCCAAATTAGACTAGATCACCCATATGTTTCCAACCTAGTGACATGCATTTTGAGGTATAAATGAACTGTGGCTTAATTACCTTAACAGTCATATTTTTCATAAGGACTTGGAGATTAATTGAAAGTAATTAAATTTTGACAAGTGGCATACACCATGAAGTTTATCATAGCATCAAGATTTTTTACTTCCACCATTATAATGGAGAATCACAGTAAGAAATGATCTAAATGGCATTTAACTACAATTGCAATTAAATCTGCTAATAGGAAGGAAGTGGTAGCTGCTATTCAGTTGAACAAAATGGAAAGAAATTTTATTATTCCTTATAATGATTGAGAAGGTAGTACAAAAAGGGTTTTTGATTGTCATAGGAGAGATAACACCTGCAAGTAGTTGACTATGACAATAGGAACAATCATAGGGTAAAAATGAAGTTGTCTATGGAGGTTGACCTTTATCAATGGAGGATCTATAGATGTTTTCCATTTTAAATAAGCACTTATACAATTATGGGATTGGGTGGCTTTTAGATCAATTCTCGTTCACAAAGATAGAATTACAAGGCTGGTTGATAGTAAATATTATTTGCAATCCTAGTTGGAAAGTTAATTAAAGCTATTAATGGCTTAGTACTTGTACCATCAATCCTTGATAGATTGACTGCATAGATGTTTAAAGTTATATATATGGTTGATGGATCTTGTAATAGTGACTAATAGTTTGATTGTAGATAAGAATATGTGGATAGGAACTCATAGACATTGAGGAATAGTAGTCCAAATGATGGATTCCTATAAGTAAAGTGAATATGGTGGGTTATTGAATTTTTTACAAGAGTTTAAAGTCTTTTCTACTCTATTACAATATTTTAAAGCTATTGGCCACTATCCTTATTTCCTAGTGGGGTAAGTGTAGTTGTGCCAGTGAATGTGAATGATAGAAGCCTGGTGCAACTTTTAATTGGGGGTGGGATCGGTGTTGGAAAGTGTACATCAGTCAAAGATGTAATGAAAAGGTATTATTTGATTTTTATAAATATTTCCTAAATAGTCGATACTACACACATTGTTTTTCATGTGATGTAATTGAGTTACAATATTATATTTTATTTGCAGTAGATATAGACACAAAATATGTCAAAAGTTCCATTAGTAGGATCTTTGAATTCTCAATTAACTAGCCTATCCCAAGGTGGGAAATGTACTCTCTCAAGCTCACTTCCACATACACCATAGTGGCCAAAGATGCAACAGTCTAGCTTGCCATTTTTGGCTTCATATTCCTACCTACTTCAACAACATCAAATGCAACAACAGTTCTAACTACAACAACATACACTCTGATCACTCTCAAAGAAACATCCAACATTATCTCATCTACAATAGCAATAGAACTCATCACAACTATAGCAACAACAACTTCAACAAACTGTTTAGCCATAACCAATATTTCATATGCATTCCTTGACAATCTAGAAGCCTTCAACACCAACATGATCTCAACCTACCATCCCTACATCAAGTTTTTCCCTCCTAGCAAGAAGTAACATTCAAGGAAATGAAGGAAACCATCAAATTCTTGGAAATTAAAGCATTGAAGATTTAGTTTCGCAGGTAAAGATGGATTCTAGTGTCTTTGTTTTCATTATGAACATTTATTTTTTGTATATATGATTCAATTTGATAAATGAATATCTTAATTGATTGATATAAAATATTTGATGAGAATTTTCTAGTTTAATGATATTTAAAGATCATTTTCTATTGCACTTGACAAGAAAACAATAGCTGACATCAGTAAATGTGGATTCATAGCTTAATTCATTGTAATCTTGAAAAATACAAATAGATGCTTGTTTTAGTCTATGAATAGAATAAGCTATGTTTCAGAAGGTCCCCTTTTTGTAGGGATGAGAAATGTGGGATTTTAAAAGGGGATTTAAAAACTCTCTCATCCATGGATGTTGGAGGGGGCATCTATACAAAAAATAATAATAATAATTTGTAGAGAAAAACATAAAATTAGGAACTAGTAAATTCAACTTATCAATATTTTGTAATCATTATATGGTTCAACATAATGATTATTTTGTAATCATTAAAAACATAAAATAGGATCTTGTGGTTCTATTTTTCAAAGATCAAATACAATGAAATAACAAAATATAGGAATCTTAACAATCCAATATTACAATGAGAAAGATTAGAAATAATAAATTTCTATTAGTAATTACATTTATACATTTTTTCAAGAATTCGTCTATCATTTCAAATCTGAAAGAATTTAATCAAATAATTGGCGAGGAAATTGAAAAACAAATATTTACCTAGGTTGAGCTAGGTGATGATCAAGTGTTGTACTCGGCTCCAATAGTCTAGTGTATTGCTTCCTTGATGTTGATTTACTTAAATGCTGATTAAATTTTTTAATAAACTTAAATCTGCATCATGCCTTTTTTTTTGTGTACTAAAAGTCTGATTTGTATATATAATATTAAAATCAAAAGATTAGAAGATTGTTTTGTTCATTTTATGTCTGGAATAATCCCTTTAGTGTTCACTCCCAAATTAAAATAACTAAAATACTAATTTCTCCACTTGTCAATGTTGTATGGCCATTGAAATGACATTAATAAACTATTCAAATAGCTTCAAATTAGACTTGTAGACCCAAATAGTCCACATAAACAGAAGAATACCTAGAGTATACAATAGTATTCCTCATAACTGACTCAAATGGTTTAGCTATAAGCTCATGAATCAGAACTAAAAATTATTCAATACTAATGACCCTTATTAAAGAAAATCAAAGACTCTTTAATAGTGCTTAACCTTAGACTTGGCATGACCCATCAATATTTCCAATGTCCAAAGTTGAGATAGTGAATGCAATCAAGGGTCTTAGAGAAAAAATGAAAAACTTTGTGGTTGTCCAAAAGGTTTTAAGATCTTTTCCTTCTAGATATAGTGCTAGAATTTATGTCATAGAAGAAGCAAGATATCTTACCAACATTATAAGTGATTTTCATGGCATGCCAACACCATATGAAATGAGAAAGGTTGGAGAAGAAGATAGTAAGAGATAGAGTTCTTTTAAAGCAACATAGAAAGAAAAGAAAGAAAGTTTAGAGTTAGACAATGATACTAATCAAGACCTTACAAACCTTGTAAAGAAACTTAAACAAGGTTTTGGCAAGATTCTCTTCAATTTCTTCAATTGTGGGAAAATGGGGTAGTTTTCTACAAAGTGTCCCAATGCCAAAAATGATAAAGGTGATGTAGAGGCTTCAGGAAGAAAAACAAATGTGAGTTTCCCTACATTCAAAGAAATCAATTCTCAACTATTTTTTCTACATTCATTAGAGACTTGGCTCAACATGTCAAGTGATCTATAATCTTACAAGGTTTTCCTATTTATGAGATGGATCAAGTAGCTTAAAATCTACAAATAAAACATTGTGTACATCTATGGTGATGAAAGTTGCAACTATGTTATTTAAATTTTAAACCATAGTTATGAAACCTACAATATTTTAGCTGGCAAATTTTTGTAGGCTTAACTCACTATTCACAAAATAATTAGAAAAAATATAGTAAAAATTCCCAAAACCACTACAAAAATTTGGTATCTTCATTATCCCTATCCACCCTTACTTTTGTTTTCTTAAAAAATGTGGCCATTGCAAAGTGCAACTCTTGACTAAGAAGGTGCTGCCATCTACAAAATTGTTCCTTCAAAATGCTCAATGACTAAAAAAAATGCTCCAAAACATGATTGTAAGCTATAAAACATGCCCCAAAAAAGCTTGTATACCCAATTTGTTGGTCATAGTATAATGAGATGAGTATGGGTTCAAGGTTTACAAATTGCTAGTGTGACAAAGACAAAATCCACTTGGATAGGTGTATGACTCTACAAGTTCCTACATATAGGCATATGTGTATATACAAAAGTTATTAGACACTATATTACATATAAAAATATTCATGATATAATGAGAGAAACATAAAAATAAATTCAACTGCATCCAGGAATCAAGACGAATGTTGACTCATCAAGCTTGGTAAAAATTATAGCCTTCTGATCCATTTTTATTGGACACTTGTGAAAGTTTGGACCACATATTATAGGATATTTTTCTATTGAAAAAAGAACCATCCTACCTACACTTGCAATAAATTCAAGAAAGCATGCTTAAAGTGATGAAAAATAGAATGCTCAAAAAAATCCTCCATTAAGTTCTAAAGTTTAGGATCAATTTTTCTTATTTTCATCACAAGCCTGGTTCAACATGGAAAATGGTATGCAGATCTTATCTAAATAACCCTAGGCTCATCCTATTTATGATACATGAATTAGCCAGTGCAAAATCCATGTATCAAAACTTCCATGCACTCATTGTCAAGGTGCTATGTTGTTTAAACTAGAGTTGTTCATGATTAGTAGCTATACGAAATATTTTTAACTTCCATGCACTCATGGTCATTGTGCTATGTTTTTTAAACAAGAGTGGTAGTCAATCAAAGAAAAAAGGGCATATCTCTACTCCTATCTATCAGTATAATTATTGACCACTAAACTATAACCTTTACTCATCCAATCAACATCTTGTGATATTGTCAGGTGGATTTCTCCCATTATTTATATGAGGTATATTGTTAGATTATTATCCATGTAGGGTCATAGCATAAGCCACATAGAGTTAGGCCCCTATGTAGGTATGACTTTTGAAATCAATATTAGTAATATGTGATATCATTAGATTATTATCCATGTAGGGTCATAGCATAAGCCATGTAGAGTCAGGCCCCTATGTAGATATGACTTTTAAAATCAATATAAGTCATATGTGATATATTTGTTCTTGGAAATCATTAATCATAGTTCATGTAAAGTACATTTTAGCAATATCTCAAGCCAAGAAATTTCCTCACAAGCATTTTGCAAATATTATTAAATTTACATTAGTAATATTATTATTGTTTTAGAATAGTCTGAAGGAATAAATTGGCTTAGTACTACCATTCAATTTGATTGAATTAAATAATAAGTACACAGTTGTTCTCTATCTTTTGTCTATTTTCCTTAACACTGGGCATGGGTACAAAGTGGTGGTTTAAAAAAAATTGATTAAAAAATAATATCAAAATGACTCAAAATATAAGGATTAAAGTAATATGAAATTAAAAGATTTTGAAAGGCCACTTTCTTTTTATTATTGAGGGGCAAGGTTAAAGTAATAGATGAGCGATTGCGTGTGTCAGATCTTAGTGAACATGAAGCTTTCTTATGAGCTCTGTATAAACTACTATAATTAATATAGTCCTCTAATTAGCCAAATAAAGGAAATACTCCAATTACCTAAGGAATGATTACATGTGTTCTTATATAACCACACACAGGTAATATGGAATCTAGCACCTCAATCTAGAAACCAAGGAGAAAATAGATTTAGATGATACATAATTGTATTGTGTAAAGATACCTAAAGACAAAGGTCATGCTAGCCAACCAAAAATTGTATTCGAATGGAAAAATATGCAAAAATAAAAATAGTAATGAACTATTATTCTCAAGAGAATTCTATCCATGATTTAATCATCATAGGAAACATCAATGTCCTTTATGATGAGCAGATAGTATTGGATCTTTTGATAAATTTAAATAAATGAGAATTTTCCAATAGTAAAAAGCCAAATTTGCTAGTTTGCAATTTCTTGTTGCACAATACAGAGTTTGAGGCTTCAGAATCTTCATGATGTAAGGTTTTACTTATTCATTCTATACTTCCTCTCCTTGTTAAGATGATTCATTCTATTAGAAAGAATACTAATAATGTTAGCATTTTTGACGGGACTTCCAATGTTGAGCCTCCTCTTATAGCATACCTCATCTATAAGCTTTATCATTAATCAATATTATTTTATCTTCATTGTATGTTGACAATCCTTGAGCATACTTATTTAGGGGATGACAACATATTAAAGTATTTGAAAGCATGAATCTTAAAACCCTACAATTATTTAGTTTTCTTCTCTTTATTTATACATGTGTTTACCTTATCCATCTAGCCCTACCCTAATCAACATATATCTCTACCCTAATTTATCTTGTTCTTCTAAAGGGGATATGTAAATAGGTTTCAGAGGCTAGCAATCAAATTCATTGGACACATTCTAGGTTGTTTTGACTACCTATAGATTATGATTTGCTCAATGTGCATCAAATAAAAATCCAAAGTTGGGATAAAATTGAAAGAAAAAAATAATCATAATGAAGATATCTAATAAAAATTATGTTAATACTAATTATTACACCAATAAAAACCATTTTCAATTATTAGATATGTAGCAATTTAGTATGTGAGAGAAGTTGCATATGTTTGAGAAAATACACTCCTAGAGTCAAACCAAATTTTTGGTAAAAAGGTTGAATCATTTTGGTTATGTACATTACAACCTTTGAATACAACATAATTAAATATTGAGGAACTTATCTCTTATCAATTCAAAGAAGGTTGATCAATAATCAAATTGGATTACAAAAACTAAGGATCATGTTTTCACTAGTGAGGACCTTGTATGGATTAATTGGGCATGTCTGTAGGAAAATCCCTCATAAATTAATGTCACTAATAGACATAAATATGGCATGGTTTCATCATCATTAAGCACCATAGACACTCACACTATGAAGTATGTTGTGATGCTTGTGAGATCCATAACTCCTCTTAGCAATAATTATTCTTTTAGTTTTGTTATTTTGTTATGAACCCACGAATTTATTAATTCATCAGATTTGAATACACTTGACAATATTTATAAATTTGAAAAAGTTTCTTCCTTTAGATAAATATTTTTTTTGTATTAATGTATGTGTGTGTATGTGATCAAAGGAGATTTTACTTGATTTATTTATAATATTTTTAAAGTTTACTCATTGAAGGGTGCATAATAAAATCTTTAAAGCCTTTAAAATCAGTATATTCAATGGTTTTTGAGCTTGTTAATCCTTACCCAAGTCAAAACAAAAGTAAAAAATCACCGTCTCGAGTCCAAGTTGGGTCTAAGTCAAAATCAACTTACCAAGTCAAGAACAAGCCTAAATCTTGTAACTATGTTATTGGCTCTCTTCCTTACATCCAACATACTTATAATAAAGAAATCCTTTCCTCTATAAATCATTCCCCATTTGAGATTTTTTTGGCTTATTTTCTTGTTAGTTTGATTCATGTTGCATGTAGAACAATTAAAGAAGCGAGAAGGAAAAGACTCAAGGACTAAATCATGTAACTCTTTAACCTCACTTTGTGAGGATGCCTTCAATGGTGAATTGCAATTATTTGCATTTCTATGAACCATATGTGTTGGATGATGAAGAAGAGAAAGTACCATTCTTTGGAAGAACCAGTGTAATATAAGAAACTACTACTTTAGAAGCCATAGTGCTACATGAGAATGCATGGGAGATCCAAAGAGAAGACCAAAAGCCTTGGTGAATTGGACTCAAAAGACAAGCATTGAAGCAAGAGAATTAGTACTCTAGAAGAAAGTTGAAGAATGAATGCCATATTTTCTTTGAACCAATTTTAAGGCACACAATTGTACATATCCTAATTTTCTTTATCTCTTTCTAAGAATTTTATATTTATAAGATTTATGAATTCTTCTTTTACTTTTCTTCATATCTGGCTTGAACCTTTCTTTAATCTACTCAATGCAATTGCATCACTAATTCCTTATGAGATAATACTTTTTTTCTCTTCATAATTCTTACAATGAAATGTTTTCTTTTATATTAAATGTGAGTGCTTGAAGTTTAATCATCCTCTTGTTACAAGATAATTCCATTGATGCCATGGCTTGGATTTATGGTAGTTTATGTAGTCTTTTATATTTAGAGCATGTAAAGAATTTCAACAAATCATTTGTATCTTAAACTTCCAATTTCAACTGAGTTTTGACTTCTGGAAAACTTTACCTCTCTCTTTTATTTTACAACAATAGTGCACTTGCATGACAAGAGGATCCATGTATTTAATTATCACCTTGGTCAAATAATCCAATAATAATGCATGTTCCTACAAAATGTTTCCATGCATAAATTCTATTCATATTTTCATTATAGAACTCTTTGAATGACTCTAAATGTCTTGTCATTTCAATAGGATGAACAAGCGAATCAGGAGACTTGTAGCTTGACCACATTCTAGAAGTCAAAACTATCATAGAAAATTCTATTCTAGAACATGGATGAAAAGGATTCAAGATAAGGTATTCCTCTTAATCTTTACATGTTGGTTGAGACTGTGGGATATGGCTTTACACCTATCGGTTGCACTTTCTTCAATTTTTAAAAAAATGTTTTAGGTCAATTTCTTTTGTGCAGATTCAAAATAATTTTATTTCATGTCTTGTGATAATTATTTGAAGCATGCTTCCATTTTGATGTTGACTTTTGTCAAATATAACTTGTAATCATTATACTTTAACAAATAAATTTTCTTTGTTAAAAGAGATCAAATGTTTTGTCTGTGCATTCACATATTTTATCTTTTCTTGAAAGTTCTTTATCAATGTAATGTTCATATGAGCTTCCATAAACCATTTTAGGCTCAATCTAAAATCATTTCAACATAAATGGCACATCTTTGAGGTAGCATGTCAAACAATATAGGTCACATGAAGAGAAGTAGAGCTTGAAATATGAAATAGAAGCTTGACCATTTGGAAAGCTCCTTAACACCACATATATGCTTGACCATTTTGATAGCTCCCTCCATTATAGTTAGACTTGGAAACTTTTCATTCTAGCATGAAACTTCTACCATCCTGCCATACCATCTTTGGCAGGAACTTGGCTACCTTGAAACTCTTGTTTGATAGTGGAAACTATAGGAGGGCTAATGAAATCCAATACTTGTTGGAACCAAATGATAC
This sequence comes from Cupressus sempervirens, assembly GCA_028749045.1. Classification (NCBI taxonomy): domain Eukaryota; kingdom Viridiplantae; phylum Streptophyta; class Pinopsida; order Cupressales; family Cupressaceae; genus Cupressus; species Cupressus sempervirens. The sequence goes on along the minus strand of CM053784.1, from coordinate 255,261,197 downwards.
TCTAAACCTACATCCTATTCAAATCTGGTGTGCAATAGTCTTGGCATTGGTTATACCTTCATGATTTTGATTTACTCATAATTTGATGCAAGAGACAAGATATTTAGATTTTTGGAACCACTAATGTCATTGTAGAAAATAATTATATTCTATTATTGATGAATCAATAAATTTATGAGAATCAATTGTACACTTTCTGTGTTTCCAAATAACTAAATTTCAAAGATTTTGTGCATCTAATTTCTATGACATCTAAGCTTTATTTCTTTGTACTAATTGTGAGTCATGATTAGATGTTTAAATGTTTCTTTGACAATGGTGATGTTTAATTAATATGTTGATTGAAATTTCTAATTGCATGGTGTAAAATGTAAGGAGAAATATACATCATCTAAATAGAGGAAATTTAGTTATTTCTATGTATGATAATCAATTAAACTTCCATTTAAGAAAAAAATCAAGATAAAGGTGCACTAATTATATACAAAAACTAGGTATAAATCACTAAAGAAATGATTGGGATTAACTCAAGAGATAAGAACCAAGACAATGTATAAATCTTACACATTTTATTATCATTCTTTGAAGGATGCTAGCTCAATGGAAGAGTGCTTTCTTTACAAGTAGATGGATGGTGGTTTGATTCCATCATGCCCTATTATGACCTAATACACGATTAAATATGGTACTAAATATACTATTAAATATGTGACTAAATCAACTATCAAGTATACAACTAAATATTTAATTAAATATATTACTAAATATATGACTAGCCACATGATTAAATATACTACTAAATCCATTACTATATATACTACTAAATATACCACTATATACTACTAAATATACAACTAAATCAATGATCAAATAGATGACTAAAACTACTTAGTAGTAAATTTAGTAGTGTTATTAATGATTGGATATTAACTACTATTAGTCACATATATACAAATTTTAGTGGTTTTTTACTGACATATTGCTATTTTTGTACTAGTGCATCCTTTGAGGTTTTTTGTGATCATTTGACTCAAAAGAAAGCTAAGCTCTCTCAATTGGATTCTCTCACAGGTTCATAGACTCATGCATTGGCAGCTCAAACATCCTATAAAAAGAAGAAGAAGAAATAGAAGACACATTCTACAGAGTCTCAAATTGATTCTATCCCTCACCTCTCATCAGACCCACCTCCTCATAAGGGAGATAAATCAAAGCTAGATAGACCAAAGTGTGCTTATTATAACAAGCCCAATCATGATCAGTCACATTGCTATGAGAAGAAGGTAGATGTCTATGCCAAATAGGTTTCAGATTTGATAACTCTCCTTCAATTATTTGAATAAGGGTTGTCTCAATGTAGAGTTTCTATCTATGGAGGCTTGCTACTTAGTAAGCCATTCCTACAAGCTCACAATGTCCTAATTTTACAAGAGGATATTCATCTTAGATATATCAGCCTACCGATTGAGTGTCAGTACCATATCATAAGTATTCATGGATTTATTATGGATTTTTGGCTTTCAATTTTGGTATAAAAACTTCACACTCATCGTTGAAGGCCTAAATGTGCTTAGATGAGGCCCAAAACCTCAATGGATAGGTTCTTGCACATATACCGGCCTATAGATCAAGAGTAGAGGATTCCAAAAAGTGGTTATAATATCCAATCATAGCAATGGTTCAAGAGCTATGGCCTTCTAAAGTTGGACCAACAAAAACTTCCAAAATAAATGTAAAAAATGTATTTGCCCCACTATATATTGTCATGGTTTGTCAACCCTAGGCATTAAGTTTGAGTGTCTAGAACCTTCTCAGATAAAATAGCCTATTTAAGAAATACCCAAACATTATATAGGACAACTCTGGGTGATAGTTCATAACTTTTCCTTACATATTACTACAATGAAGGCACCTGTGTGGCTTAGCATATTGTAATTTTAAATTCCATAACTCCACATTTACATTGATAATAAGAAGCCCATATTTCATTCTCACAAACTATTGTTGTTTCTTGTTTCTATTATGTATTTATGGTATTAAGGGGAGAACCCTTCATCAAGTGGTATGAGAGCTAGAGTTCCTAAGTGTATGGAAAAATCATTGACTAGGACTATGGTTTGGGATGAGGGTGTAGACAAATCACTGATTGTGAGGCAGTTTGCTCTAGGGTTTAAGTGGAAGCACAAAGATGCCTCCATAAAGAGAGCATGGTGGAAGAACTATAGGTGCTACGCCTAAGGGTTTTAGAGTCCTCTAGAGGAAAATCTAAGAATTAGAAGAAGAAATGAGCAAATGAATGAATTTGGATATAGAAGATGACAAAAGTGAAGATGAGAGAGAAGAAGGAAACATTGATCAAGAGGTGGAAGATGAAGTTTTGAACCCAAAGGAGGAAAATCTTTTTAAATCCATTTTCAAGATTGAAAAAAGACCTAAGTTTGATGTTACCACATTTTTCAATAAATCTTAATCTAGAGGAATTGATCAATTAGATCAATGAATTGCAAGAGTACTTAGAATATGAAGATATTGAAGATCTAGATAGGGTCAAGTTTGCTAAGGCCGAACTGAAGGGTCACGCAAAGATCTAGTGATAGGAGATCCAGTTGGAGTGAAATAGAGGAGAGAAGGAAAAAATCACTACAAGGGATCAAAAAATAGCTAAAATAAAGAGATAGTTCAGTCCTATGGACTATGACCTTGATTTGCCAAAGAAAATACAAGGGTTGAAGCAATCAGGAAGATTTGTTTAGGAGTATACCAAGGAGTTCTATTGAGTTCTCATCAGAACTGGCCATGTTGAAGCTAGCAAGGAGAAAGTTTTCTATTATCTTAATGAGTTAAGGCCAAGAATTTGGGATGAGATAAGTTTGATTCGAATGAGCTATATTGAGGATTCATACCAGTTTCCCTCAGAGTTGACGACAAGCTAAGCAAAAGCTTTGATAATAAGAATAGTGGAAGAGGTCACGGTGGAAGATCTGGTGGATAGTCTTGTGGAGGCCAAAATGATGATCAAAAGAATAAGGATGAGGCAAGTAGTAGTAGTAGCAGAACTAGAGGGGAAACAATTCCAATCATTTCCATGTTCAGAACAAAAAAATCAAAGAGGAAGAGGGCAAGGATCTTGAAGAGGGGGTTTCCATGGAAAATTTTTTCACTATAGAGAAGGATATAGAGCATTTGAATATTCCCAACACCAAGGGAAGATCAAGGAATAGAAGTCTAGGCTAGAGTTATACTTGTTGATGAAGATGCTAGATCATCATAATCTAAAGATGATGAAAGAGGAGAAGTCATAGTTAACAAAGGAATCCTATTGAGTGGTGAGAATGAACCTGATCAAAGGAGGAATTCTTTTTGTACCAGATGAAAATGTGAAGATAAATGTTGTGATGCAATCATTGATGGTGGAAGCACTAATAATCTAGTGTCATAAAAAGATGGTCACAAAGTTGAAGTTGAAGAGGTAGAAGCACTTGAATTCATAACATATTACCTAGGTGCAAGATGATGATAAGATCATGGTTAGTGATCAATCCTCAATGAAGTTCAAGATTGGAAGATACCAAGATGAGGTGTTGTGTGATATCATGCCTATATAATTATGTCATATTTCTCTTAGTAGGCCATGGTAGTTTGACATGCATGTTGTACATGATGGGAAAGAAAATACCTACACTCTGACAAAGGGTGGAGTGAAACATAAGTTGAAGCCATTGAAGGAGAAAGAATAAAATGTATGTGGTGCTACTAGAATATGTTTTTTTAATGGAAAGGAGTTTTTCAAAGGCATGAAGCATGAACATATGTGTTTTGTTGTAATCCCAAAAGATGGTAAAGAAGAAGTAGAAGAGGTACCTGTAGAAATTGTAAATTTTTTGGGAGAGTTTCTTGATATTTTCTTAGATAATTTACCTTGTGGATTACTCCAATGAGAAAGATCAGTGACCAAATGGGTTTGATTCCAGGAGTTCATTTTCTAAACAAGGCAGTGCACATAATGACACTAGCAAAAAGTGAAAAGTTGAATAGACAAGTTCATGAACTATTGTAAAAGGGTTTAATTTGAGAGAGTTTGAGTCCATTTGTTGTACCAATAGTATTGAACCAAAGAAGAATGGAGAATCAAGGATGTGCATAGAATCTCATGTTATCAACAAGATCATAATCAAGTATAGATTTCTATTACCAATGATGGATGATATTATGAATTGTTTGAGTGGAGTTGTGTATTTCACAAGGATAGATCTGAAGATTGGATAACATTAGATTTTCATAAGAGAAGGTGATGAATGGAAGACTGCAATACAAGGGAAGGATAGTGAAAATGGTTATTCATGCCTTTTGGGCTAACCAATGCACCAGGCACTTCCATGTAGCTCATGAATAGGGTATTGAAGGAGTTTCTGGGTAAGTTTGTCATTGTGTATCTAGATGATATATTGATCTTTAGTAAGACATTGGAGGATCATTTCATTTATATTCAGAAGGCATTTGATAAGTTGAGGGAAGAAATTGTTGCTGATAAACCTAAAAAAGTGTAGTTCTGTGAAGGAGTTGGTGTACTTGGGACTTGTAGTTTTAACCAAAGGTTTGAAAATGGACCTAGAGAAACCAAAGTTTACCCTTGAAAGGCCTATTCTAAAGAGTGTTGTAAAGATAAGATTTTCTCATGGCATCACTAGTTTTTACAAAAATATCATTAGAGGTTTTAACAGTACTTGTGGACCTTTCAATGAAATAATGAGAGGGCATAGGAAAGAATTTAAGTGGAATGTAGGAGTAGATAAGAATTTTAATCTATTGAAACAAAAAGTTGTAGAGCAACTTGTTTTAGCACTTCCATATTTTAACATAGTGTTTCAAGTAGATGGTGATGCTAGTGGTATTGCAATAGGAGATATTATGAGACAAGAAGGTATACCTATTGTTTATTTTAGTGAGAAGTTGAATATGCCAAAAGAAAATATTCTATTTATGATTACAAATTTTATGCTATAGATCAGGCATTAAAGAAGTGGAGACCTTGTCTTCTTCCTAAGGAGTTTGTTTTGTATATTGATCATCAATATTTTCAATATTTGAATAGTCAAGGAAAATTAAACCAAAGGCATTTGGAATGGGTTAAGTTTTTGTAGAGTTATACATTTGTTTTGAAACATAGTAGTGGGAAGTCTAACATAGTTACAATTGCTCTTAGTAGAAGGAAACATTTTCTAATAGAAATGTAGATTGAGGTAGTTGGGTTCAAAGAACTTACTACTTTTTATCCAGATGATCCTAATTTTGGCAAAGCATGGAAGGCTTGTACATAGCCTATTACACTTGACCACACAAAGTAGTTGGACTTCATAATCCAAGGAAGCCAATTGTGTATTCCAAGAAGCTCAATGAGAGTGAATATCATAAAGGATGAGCATAGTGGAGGATTAGTTGAATATTTTGGCAGAGATAAAGCCATTGCTTTGGTTTTTTTGAACTATTATTGGCCATAGTTGTAACAATATGTAAAGAAGTTTGTGCAAAGTTACAGAGTATGTCAGATGGAAAAAGAAGTGAAGTAGAATACAAGGTTGTATCAGCCATTGCCTATACCAGAGAAGCCATGAGAGGATGTCAAAATGGACTTCATTCTTGGATTACTAGGGACTTAGTGAGGGCATGATTCTATTTTTGTGGTGGTTGATGGCTTTTCAAAGATGACACATTTCATTCCCTACAAAAAGACTAGTGATATTGTTCATGTGGTGGAGTTGTTTTCCAAAGAAGTGGTGAGACTATATGGTTTGCCAAAGACTATAGTTCTAGTTCAAGATACCAAATTTTTTGGGTATATCTGGCATACACTATGGAAGAAATTGAAGAAATATTTGAAGTTTAGTTCATCACATCATCCACAAATTGATGGATAGACTGAAGTTGTGATGGGAAACTTGTTAAGATGTTTGGTTAGAGATAAACCAAAAGGATGGGATCTAATTTTACCATAGGAAGAATTTTCAAATAATAGTTATATCAATAGGAGCACTATTAAATCACCATTGTTGATTTTATATGGGAATATTCCCATAAATGCTTCTGAATTGAGGTAGCTAGATCAAGGAGAGATAAGTAGTGCTAAAGCAGAAGAATTTGTTGAACATTTAAAGAATATAAATGAGGAGGTGAGGAATCACATTATTAAGATGAATACATAGTATAAAGCTAAGGAAAATGTCAAAAGGAGGTATAAGGAATTCTAGATTGGAGATGAAGTCTAATAAGATGAAGATGAAAAGGTTTGGAGCATACAAGTTAGTGAAAAGGTATGATTCTAGAAATGCATATGAAGTGGAGTTGCTTCTTGAATTGAGTATTTCACTAGAATTCAATATTTCAAATTTGATAGAGTATTATGTAGGATGTGATGAGAATGAAGTTATAGAAGCATAATGGAGTATTCTAGTAGCTAGTTCAGCTACAAAGGAGATTGAGGAAATATTAGATAGTATTGTTGGAAAAAGTACAAGGAACAAAGCTAATGAAGAGTATGTGGTCAAATAGAAATGGAGACCAGTAGAAGATTCATCATGGATAACAAGGGAGGAGGTTAACCATCCTTATTTTCCCCTAAATACCTAAGACATTATGGGGTCACTTCTCAAATTACCCCTTAACCATCATGTTTTTCAGGTTAACACTTATTACCCTAGGGTCTTGGTTTTTCTCTTGATGAGGGGTGCTCCCCTTAATACCATAAACACATAAAAAAAAATCAAAAAATTGCAATAATGAAATATAGACTTCTTGTTATAGCTACAAATGTGCAATTATAGAATTTAGAATTACAATGTGCTAACCCATATGGGTGCCTTCATTATAGGAATCTGCAAGAGAAATCTTTGAACGATCACCTAGAGCTATCCTAGGCAATGTTTGGGTATTTCTTAAATAGACAATTTTATGCCACTCGGGAGGGTTCTAGACACTCAAAATTAATACCTAGGGTTGAAAAACCCTAAAAATACATATAGAGTTAGCCAAATACATTTTTGACATTTATTTTGGAATTTTTGGTTGGCCCAACTTTGGAAGGCCATAATTCTTGAATTGTTGCTTCGATTGGCTTTAATAACCAATTTTTAGAATGCTCATCTCTTGATCTATAAGGTTAGATCCACACAATCACCCATCTATTGAGTTTTTGGGCCTCATCTGAGTAGATTTATGCCTTAAATAGTGAGCTGAAATTTTTTATACCAAAATTGAAAACAAAAAATGTTGAACTGACTACCAACATTCCCCTTCAGGTTTTGTGACATGGCTTAACTACCTCATGTGCTCTATAAGTCTAGTGGTTGTATCAAGCATTGATAGGTCAATATTTTGGTGCAACAACAACCCTTGTTTGTAACAAGTGGTATCAGAGCTTGGTCATAGGTTTGAATCTCCTTGGGCAATGCTGAGGGGGGGGATTGTTGGACTAACTACCAATGTTTCCCTTCAAGATTTGTGACATGGCTTAACCACCTCATGTGTTCTATAAGTCTAGCGGTTGTATCAGTCATTGATAGGTCAATCTTTTGGTTCAACAAAAACCCTAGTTTGTAACAAAAAATCCATAATAAATCCATGAATACTCATGATATGAAACTAAACCTTAACTGGTAGGATGATATATCTAAGATGATTATCCACCTTGGAAATTAGGACATTCCAAACTCATATGACTGACTTACTAAGTAGAAAACCTCCATAGATAGAAACTTTGCGTTAAGAAAACCCTTATTCGAACAATTGAAATCAATTTTTTTTGGTTTATGCAAGATTTCTCTTACATCCAAGATTCTCCTACATCATTCTTCTAACTAGTTATTGGATTTAGGTGCTTCACACCATATGGAAGCTTCTCAGGACCTGTCCTCTTCCTTTGAGGCTTCTCCTACTCCACACATTTGATGAGGAAGAACACTGTTATCATGGTATGTGCAAAAGGTTATATTCACATTAATGATGGTATATTTTGTGATGTACCATGTGTTCCATCCTTATCTTCTAAGCTTCTCTCTATTTTTTAGATTACTCACAAAGGGACTAGGAGGATAATTGAGTTCATACAAGATCTAATGTATATCAAAGATAGTAAGACAAACAATATTGTTGCTACAAGGATTGTTTTCTATTATTCCCACTTACACTCTTTCTCTCTTTTTTTTCCACCATCAGAGAATTACACTTTTTCTCCAAGAGCTATTTGAGGTAAAGTCAGGTCACTTGAACTTATATATTTTTCCTCAGACTAGTTGTGTGACTTATATACCTCCTCATATTCAATTTCCATTTTTTACACAAGAGTCCTCTTCAACATTTCCTGACATTCTAGCTTCATTTATCGAGCCACTTAGAGTACTTGTTGAGGATATATCAGAGGAAATTAATCTCCACTTAGACAATAGATTTAGCACACTTTTTATCCCACCTCTATTGGAGATTCCATTACAAGATTCTCATGCATTTTGTTGGGCACCGGCTAGGACTTCTAACTTCACCTTATATTCAAGAGTTTCATCTTCCTTGACCACTACCTTTGCTTCTCCCATATTGAAGCCACATTGGCTTGATCATTGCCATAGGAGTTCTGCCATTTATGCTTTCAAGAGAGTATCTTGAGACATTATTTTTACTTTCTTTCCTATCTCCGTTTGGAGTAGGGCTTTTTCCTATTGGATTTTCTCTATTTCTTCATTTCATAGAGATTTGGTTGTGATTGGGTACTTTATTAGGACTTTTTTTTGTGACCCAAGTTTTCTTTTAACATTATAGTTTCCCTTCCTTTTTGTTTATTATTTGTAGTTTTATTGTTTCTCATCTTAAGGGAGGTGTTAGAGTAAAGGATTAGTTTTTATTTATTTATTAAATTACCTTTACTCCCTACTTAAGATTTTACTTTTTGTACAAGCATTCCCATTTAATAAATAAATATTAATTTTTAAATATCATTTACATATCAAGGTTTCCCTTTTAGGTTTTGTGATCTCCTTCCATAAGGATTAATATATTATCTATTTTTACTTATTCTTTTGTCTAATAATATAATCTTGCATGTTTTTAAAGCCAAGCTCTTGTCTTCCCTTATCTTTGCTTCTCTATGATAGATTATTTCTTATAGGTGTTTTACTAGAGCCAACCACCAAGCAATGCTCCAAGCAATCCTCTTAACTTGAGCTAGCCACCAACCAATCCTCTTGTTTCCTATAGCCACACTCAGCTACTAGCTCTACTAAAAAATTCTCCTCTCAACTACTATTTCTCCACTCCCACATAAATGAACGAATCTAGACATTAATAGACCCTTTGATCAAACTAAACCAAGCCATTAGTCTACCTAGAAAGTTATATTAAATAAGCACTCAAGCCCCAAGCTAGACTGGAAAGCTAAATTAAGTAAGCACTTAGGAAAAGCTCTAAGTTTTTAATGCACAGCTAACTCATAAGACAACATAAAATTATGTAGCCTTAGTTTTACACCCATAGACCATCTAACAATCTATATCTAAGAGAACACAAACAAACTTCATTGGATTGAAGCTCATGGAAACAATCTCCAAAGTTCACCTAGGAAATAGAAAACACATTACCAATAGTCACCCGAAGAGCTCTAACTCCAATATTACCTCTCTAATCCTTATACCTACATAGGAAAAAGGTCAACCAATATGGCTCAAACATACCCCTGACCATGTAAAACATAAGGCTTCCAAAATCCAAGATCGATGTTCTTGCATCAATGACTCAATTTACTTTCCATTGAAGTTGGTTGAGTGAAGTTTTGATAACTTCCCCACTAATTTTTAAGTTCTCTTTCATTAATATGCATTTCCAATTCATAAGGTTATCTATATTACCATGTTTCACCTTTCCTAAAAGAGAGCCAAAAAAATATAGACATATAGGAACTTATAAATGTCACCAACTCCTCTTAGTAATCTCTAGGTGATTTTGGATTTTCATTAAGATGTGTTTTGAAGGATTTGGGTACTAACAATTTCTTCTAGGTTCATATATCCTAGACTTTGCTATATTCATTTTCCTCTAAAAAGTTTCCTTTTATTTAGCTTTTATATTCATGTAATGACATATTTAGCTAAAGTGGGGGCTAAATCTACCATCCAAATTTTGAAGAACTTCAATTTATGATTTTTTAACACTTATTTAATGTAATTTAATCATAAATTTACATTTAAGATGTATTCACACTTCTATGATATCCTCCTCTTATATGGGATCTAGGTAGGACCTAGTAATCCCTCATCGACATTCTAATCCTACAATACAAAACTTAAGGTAGGAGATATTTACTTAGGTCCTCCTCCTTCCTTTGATTCAATCAACATAACTCTTTTTCTGCATGAAAACGAGATGTCCTCATTATCTAGACCTGATTTTGGGATATTGAGATATGTTTTGAGGTTCTAGGGTTGCTCCAAGGATTTTTGCACCTAGTTTTTAGGGATGTGGTACATTCCTAATAGACTAATAATGGAAATACTATATCCCTATACATGTCCCATTTTAGGTCTTGGACATTGGTCCCTTCTTGAGGTTTGGTCCAAAACTAGGTTTTTGAGCCCAATCATCTTACAAGATAAAGTTAATCTAAATCCTATATAAAGAATCTCAATTTCTTCAATTTGCATAGATTAAACCAAGAAAGTAGGCATACACAAGAATACTCAAGAAATATTAAGAAAACATCATCTCATGTAAACAAGCCATTGTGGACATCAGAATTTATCTTAACACATTTGTAAAGTAGAAGCAACAAGGCTTGGAAACATCCTTTGAAGCAAGAAAGTTCTTTATCTTCCTCTTCTTATTATATCATTCAAGCATTGAATATTCATGGAGTACAATAAATAGATCATGAGCATGGCTAAGATTATTTTAGCCTTAGGTTCTTAGTATGCTTTCCAGATTATCCTTAGATCTATGCATTGTTGCTTCATTTATATTCAAACACAAAAGTTCATGCTAGGGTTGGATCTAAGAAATTTGGATACTTGTATTGCACATTGAAAGAGCTCATGCACGAGCATCACACTTATTGTATTTGACATATTGGCTAGTCATTGAGTGGGAGACCACCAAAATAAGGGCTTGACTAGGGAAAAATCCTACATAGGAACACAATACACCAAAATTCAAATATCAACAAATCTCTAAAAGAAAAATTAGACGTGGGCATGAGTACCTTTTTCATCACTTATGAAAACTATGCAATTAGAGTCAAAATTTCCCTCATTCCTTCAAGGTCATCCGAGTCACCACTGATGCTTCAATGGTGACTAGGTTTCCCCTAATGATCGAGTTCAAACCTTAAATATTATTGAATGATTTTTGGGTTTTGTTCATTTCACAGTTTTCAGTCAAGATCTATGTTTGAACATGTTTGGAACTACCAAAACACACAAAGATCAAGGTTCAAAACTCTAAGATAAGTTTCTTCATCCCTCTTGGAAATTTCCACTTCTCATATTTAATTCAATTCATTTAATACTTTCCATTACATATCTTGCATAGATATAAAAGTAACTAATTAGGGTATCAAAGCAAAGGGGTATTCTTTTACCTATCTTCATATTAATTAGATCTTGGCTTGCATTAATGCTCATTTATAAGTTGGATTGCATTAGCCTACTAAGATTTAACACCTTTTGAGGGTCGGTTTGGAAGAATCTATTTCTAGATAGTAGTTTTCCACAATCCATTAGAATTCTTAGCTGTGTTTTTTGGGTAGATTGTGTTACAATTTTTTGCATCAACATTTTGGATCACACTCTGTGATCCATCATCAGGATGAGAGAGCTGAAGGATGCACCATATGAAGGATGAAAGAATCTATTTCCTCTGACTCAATCCTTCTTTAGATGTGTTTGGTTATGTGATGAAATTAGGGTTAATTTCCTTGATTTATATTTTCCCCTACATATGGTGCATAAAAAACTATTAGAAAACCATATTTTGGAGAATTATCTAGTACTACATAATTATTTTATCTCTTCTCATGTTGTTGCAATAGATCTTTGTACAACAATTTCTCATTCAATATGACATCTCTTCTTTTGATAATTTTATGATTTTCAAAATTCCAAAGTCTATACCCAAATTAGTCAATGTCTTATCCAAGAAATACACATTTCTTATATTTAGCTTCCAGCTTGGTTCTAGTTTTAGAATCCATATGTGCAAATACTCTACAACCAAAGGTTTTGAGGAAAGAATAACTTACCTTCTTACCCATTCATGCCTTTTTTGGAATACCATAGCCCAAAGGAGTAGAGGGACCTCTATTGATTAAATATACAACAATATTGACAACCTCTATGCCCACATGTTTAATGGGATTCCAACATTCAACCTAATGCTCCTTACATGCTCCATTATTGTCATGTTCATACATTCACCCACTCTATTTTCTTGTGGAGTCTTGGAATAGTTTTCTTTCTATGAATACCATTAAGGGAAAAATAGTCTATTGGAAATATTTATAATAACTGAGAGGAGGGGGTGAATCATTTATCCAAGGTTCAAATGTACAAATAAAAATTTTCAATACTCAAAAACCATAGATGTGCAAGCATTGTATAGATCATCCATTATCTTCATAGCTTTATATATTACTATCCTAGGTCAAATCAACTTTGCAAAAATGTAAACATGAAATATCAAAAAATCATTCACACAATTTGACACAAGGATTTAATGTCTAAACCCAATTTAGGATAAAACACCAATAACATGCTACAAATTTCCACTCTTCTAAAGTGAGCCATGTAAGGAGCCAACCCTATTGAAGGTTAGAATGCGCACTATTAAATGTGACCTTGATTAAAGAATTTTATTCACCCTATTAGGAGTGAGCCTTGTTAGAGGACTTTAGAACATCCCTTTAGAATGTCACCTAATTAAAGGATATACTAATGATTTTTAGGTGAACCTTAATCCAGAGGATTTATCCAGACTGATACAATTTTTAGAAAGTAGTAGTAGGAATTGATTTGATAACAAAACAACTCACTCACATATTATAGATCTTTGGTTTAACTCTCCATTCTGCTTAGCATTCATTACCCTTCATCTCTGATTTCTTGTTCACCCTTCAAGCTTTCACCTCCTTAATCCTTTATGCTTAGTATTCCAATAACTGGTTCTTTCCTTTGGCCACCATATGAAGCAACACCTCCAAACTTCTTATCTTTTTCTAGTTTGCACTTTGATATTTTTCTTCTAGCCGTGTATTCTCTTATATAGAGAATTTTGATCTTTCGTCACTTAATCATAATCTTCCATTTTAGGGTTAGGGTAGACTCATTGAAACCTCCCTCCTTTCCATTTTATTCATTCAAGAAACTTATTTTTCAATCCTCATTATATTCACCTAAAAATAGTTTATCTTTAATTTTGTGCCACCAACTCATCATACTTATCTTTAACACGCTTCACATAATTTAAGAAATCAACTTTGTTGGCTCAGATTCATGAATTCTTCAATCAAACTCTTTTTACTGTCACTTAACAATAACATATTATTACTCTAGAATAAAAGTCTTCTAATGCTTAACCAAAACTAGTTTTCTTGTCATGAACTAAGTCTTCACTCAATCATTACTACCATCTTTGACACTCGACACATACTAAACTTGACTTTGCTACAATCTCTCTCTCTCACAATTTCTCCCTCCCTCTCTCCTTACCCCATCCTCTCTCTTTCTTTGCATCCTATCCCATAGACTTCCCCATTCCCCTACTCTCTCTCTTTCGACCACATCCTCTCTCTCTTTCTTTTCATCTTATCCCATAGTGTTTTCCCCATCTCTCTCTCTCTCTCTCTCTCTCTCTCTCTCTCTCTCTCTCTCTCTCTCTCTCTCCCCATTCCGTACTCTCTCTTACTCTCTTACTCTACCTTAATCCCTCTCTCACTCTCTCTACATCATATCTGATGCTCTTTCCCCATTCCCTTCTCTCTCCATCTTCTCTCTCACTCTTTTTCCCCTACTCTCTCCCCATCCTCTAATCCCTCTCACTCTCTACCCTCTATCCCTCTTTACATCTCTCCTTCCCTCTCTCCCTATCCATCATCTCTATTCAAATATAAGGCTTACAAATTGTGTGCACATTATTTAAGCCTTGAATTTAAAAATGCTTTAAATAGCGTGCACACACTATAATGCATGCATGCTATTGTATGCATGTACTTTACTAAGAATCAGATAAAACCAAGTTACCTTGGGGGTCCAACCCAAAGGTTTGGAGGCTCTAAACTGGCTTGAGATGTGTTTTGCAACAAGAATACAAAAAATACTTGATTTTTCTTCTATGCTCTCCTTCAAGTTTCCTTGTGGTTAAGTATCAATAAAATTAGGTGATAGGATATTGTAGATCTCTGTGTTAGCTATATAACCATATAATTAATTTCAAATTCATACTATTTTAATCCTTTAAACTATAATTTCTTTTGAAAGTATGTCTATTTTCTCTCAAGAATTAACTTGTACTAATTGAGGTGTAGATTTTAGCTTATTCATTGAATTTTGCAAAAAGTTAGTATTTTAGAAACTAGACTCTGTTCTACACACTTTGAAAAAAAAAAGTTTTAATTTTGGATTAGATTTTAATAATTTCTATGGATAACACTCAAATATTTCACATTTTTAGGATGCATCCACTTATAAAATTCATTAAAAAAAATACACATTATAAAATTACCATAAAAATCTAGGATAAGCTACATTCTCTTAGCTAAATTTTTACCAGAGCAATTAAAGAGTTTCAAAAAAATATTTAAGATTTTGGGGGGATCATAATTTGTAGTATGTTGTGTTTTTTCTAAAAAAATAGTACCACTTTCCATGGCTCAATTTTTTGAGAGCCTTCAAGAAAAAGCCATTTTGAAAAAGAATTAGTAGTTTAGAAACTAGATTCAAAGGACTGACAACTTTGTGCACATACCTCAATGGAGTTCTGTACCAAATGAACCTAGACTACTGTATGAACTAGATGGAAGGATGAAAGTAGATGTGTGAGAAAATATGATTCTAATGGAGCTATGCTATGATGAAAATGATATGGATTTGCTTGATAATTTCTTGATTGTCAAAAGATACTAGTAAGCATATTTCTTGAATGCTAATTCAATTTCTAATTAGCTTGTGTGAGGGAATGAGGGTTCCTTTTATAGAATTTGGGAGGACCCTATCCTAGGTGGAGAAGTTGGATGGTAGAGAGAAAGCATAGGAAAGATGAACAAATGAGATTGATGAAGTTGAGAGAAATACTAGTAAATAAAAAGACACATGGCATGTATCTCACCAAGACCCTTAATAAAACCCTAGCCTCAAGAAAGACTTCTGGACAAGTGTCTCATGAGTCATCCTTGACCCCATGAGGTGGATTGAGTAACTCTTAGAGTTTGTTTGGATAACAAATTTGAGCAGGAATTGAAATTCAGAATCCTCAAAAATTTCTAATCCATTGTTTGAGTCTACAAAATAGGAATTGGAATTTAGGAAAATGTGGATTCGGTATCCCCATTTGACTCCCAAAATAAGAATTCTATCTCCCCTCAAAATATTTGTTATCTAGAATTCTCATTTTAATTCCCATTCTAAATACCTTTTTTTGAAAATGAGGATTTCAACTAAAGTGAAATTTAATTGGGTTCATGACATCCAAATGCCCATTTGGGAGCACTATTTTTCACACATAATTTTGAAATTTAATTGAGTTGTAACCAAGAGAGTGAGGTGTTTAAAAAATGATACCATTTGCATGTACTTTGGGGATCCTTTGAATGCCATTTTGTAAAAATTAGCAGGTGTCACTTGAAGAAACTAGAAAGATTATTGCAAAAATTCATATTAATAGATTTTTTTAAAATTGGGGGAAACTTTTTGGTTATTTTTGCACCTTCTAATATTTTTGGATTAATTAAAATAACTAGTACTGCACATAACTAATTTCATTAGTCTTTCTTTTAACTATTTCTTAAATTTTTAATTTTCAATGAACATCAACATTTTTAGCATGTGTGGAGTTGGAAGCACCATGAGCAAGTCCTTTAACAAATTGGAGATATGAATCACCTTTCTCATTGTAACTTTTATATTCATTTTTTGAACCATATATTTGTATTTTGAACCAAACAACCCCTAAATAAATTCCAGAAACCATCATATGGATTTCCACTTCTAGAATTCCAAATCAAGGATTTTAGATTCCAATTCCTAAGTCATATACCAGCAACTAAACAAGCCCTTATAAGATAGGAAAGATGGGGAGGACTTAGTCACATAAAGACATGTGTCCCAAAGACCAAGTCACATGAGGACACATACCTCTTTCTAGCCCCATGAAATAGGACGCATCAATGAGGATAAATATGATTAATTAATAATTAATTAAAACTAATTATTTGTGCAAAGATGATGTTGCACATGCCATGGACTAAACATGTGGACTAGTAGATTTAGTCACTTAGGTGAGTGTAAAATTAAGCAATTTTAGTAAATTACTTAATAGGATTATTTAGGAGACTTGGGATGGTGCAACTAACCTAGGTGAATTAGCTTAATAACTTAAATAATTTATTATTGCTAATAGAAGAATAATATTAATTAAATATAAATATTTAATTAATTGACAGGTAATGAATTAACTTAATAAATTAAATAATTTATTAAAATTAATAGAGGAAAAATACTAACTAAATATTAAAATATTTAATCAAATGACTTGACAATTTTTAAGTATATACATTTTTCCCCTCTTTGAAATTATGTGTGGAGAGCTTATTGTTTCAAAGAAACTAGTACTTGACCCTATTTCCCCTGCCACAAGCCTTTGGATGACATGGACTTGATGGCATACCCACTCAAAAGATTGATCAAATTTTATTTTTACATCTAAAAGTTTAAGTTTAATTTGAGAAATCTTTCAATAGGAATGTAAAGAAGAATGGTGAAAAGAAAAAAAAATGAATTAAGTTGATGCAACATAAAAACACCCCCAAGCACAAGGGACCCCTCAAGTGTATAAAATAAACTGAATTTCATATGAATGAGACATATCACAACTTTGTGCTTCCATGCCCAGACATGTAATAATGTCACACCTCCTAATTACAATTGGGGGAAATTTTTGCATTATTTTTGCACCTTCTAATATTTTTGGATTAATTAAAATAACTAGTACTACACATGACTAATTTCATTAGTCTTTCTTTTAACTATTTCTTAAATTTTTATTTTTCAATGAACATCAACATTTTCAGCATGTGTGGAGTTGGAAGCACCATGAGCAAGTCCTTTAACAAATTGGAGATATGAATCATCTTTCTCATTGTAACTTTTATATTCATTTTTTGAACCATATATTTGTATTTTGAACCAAACAACCCCTAAATAAATTCCAGAAACCATCATATGGCTTTCCACTTCTAGAATTCCAAATCAAGGATTTTAGATTCCAATTCTTAAGTCATATACCAGCAACCAAACAAGCCCTTATAAGATAGGAAAGATGGGGAGGAATTAGTCACATAAAGACATGAGTCCCAAAGACCAAGTCACATGAGGACACATACCCCTTTCTAGCCCTAGGAAATAGGACGCATCAATGAGGATAAATATGATTAATAAATAATTAATTAAAACTAATTATTTGTGCAAAGATGATGTCGTACATGCCATAGACTAAACATGTGGACTAGTAGATTTAGTCACTTAGGTGAGTGTAAAATTAAGCAATTTTAGTAAATTACTTAATAGGATTATTTAGGAGACTTGGGATAGTGCAACTAACCTAGGTGAATTAGCTTAATAAATTAAATAATTTATTTTTTCTAATAGAATAATAATATTAATTAAATATAAATATTTAATTAATTGACAAGAAATGAATTAACTTAATAAATTAAATAATTTATTAAAATTAATAGAGGAAAAATACTAACTAAATAGTAAAATATTTAATCAAATGACTTGACAATTTTTAAGTATATACATTTTTCCCCTCTTTGAAATTATGTGTGGATAGCTTATTGTTTCAAAGAAACTATTACTTGACGCTATTTCCCCTGCCCCAAGCCTTTGGATGACATGGACTTGATGGGATACCCACTCAAAAGATTGATCAAATTTTATTTTTACATCTAAAATTTTAAGTTTAATTTGAGCAATCTTTCGGTAGGAATGTAAAGAAGAATGGGGAAAAGAAAAAAGAATGAATTAAGTTGATGCAGCATAAAAACACTCCCAAGCATAAGGGACCCCTCAAGTGTATAAAATAAATTGAATTTCATATGAATGAGACATGTCACAACTTTGTGCTCCCATGCCCAGACATGTAATAATGCCACACCTCCTAATTACAATGCTCAGCTATAGTACACCACTTGATGTAGATAATGATACAAGTGTGCTACTACAACTCTTCCTAAGAAAAATGAGTTCCCTCCTCCATCATCCTCTACAAATTTTGTCCCCATGCTATTGGAAATCCTCTTGATCTCCTGTTTGGACAAATATATCCTTATATTATGCCAGTCAATACAGCAGGCAGTAGATCATGGGCCTCCACCATAAAGTCCCAATTAACCTCTTAGTTATCTAAATCCTCATCTCTAAGCATATCTCTATACTCCACTAATCCCTCGTACTGGTCATACTATACTAGCTTGTCACTGATGGGTAGTTGTAGGATATGGTATACATCCTCCAACTCATCTCTCTAGTGGAAAGATGAGATGTGCTCATCTTTGAATGCCATCTCTCTACGAGTGTTGTTAGTAGCCCAAGGTTGGCCCTAATAATAAGTCAATATAATACATGGTGCAAACCACATGATGCAATCAACACATAATCCCTCTAAGTCAAAAGTGGTCTCAATGGCTATGTATCTAGGAATCTCTCGCTCGACTATGTCCTCATACAAAAATCAACATAGCTTGAAATTAAACATTCTAGACATCTATAATCTAGAATTTTGATCTAACTATTATTATCAAACAACTAATTTTATCACATGTCTATCACATGCTTATCAAAAATTCTATCATTTATCTAAGCTTAATTGGGTATCTATCTCACATTTCTATAATGATGCCTAGACTAGTAATGTCAGTTATTCTTAGATAAATAGTACGATCATTATGATGTACTATTCATTAATTATATTTATCATATTGCATGGATTTCTCAATAGTTTCATATTTCCATCCTATCAATCAAGATAGATGCACAGTTTTATATGAAAGATGCACAACAACTTGACACAATTGTGCATATTCCATAGTTGTGCAGGGATATGTAAAAAATGTGCTAAAACCTAAATAGATACACATTTTAAACAAATGTGCAACAACCCTAAATGTTTGTGCACAAACACTAACCAAAAGTGGGTTTCCAAAAAAAGTGCAATTGAACCAAATACATGTGGTAGTGAATGATCCAAGTGCACTAATTCTATAAATACATGGTTTTATTCTATTTATATGTCATTCTATGGAACACATGTGCAACTACACATTTATCGATTATTGATGAGAATTGATGCAATATACTTGTGCATCCATGTGTCAAAACTATGCATCTATTTGTGCTAACCAAAAATTTCAAAAAAAAAAGCCTAACCTAAAATTCTATCAAAACTTATTGAGATTCATGCCAAATATAGCAATTGTCTAAGAGGGATCGATAACATGTTGGCTCAACATAGTTGGTTGGTGGTTGGTACCTCTACACTCGCTAGAAGCGATGGTTTGCAATAAGGAATGACATATTGACTCTACTATCTCTCTTCCAGTCTCCAAATGAAAAGTGTGCAAATGATGACTCGCCCATTGCTTCTTTGTCTTTTATACACTTGTGGGGTCCCTTATGCTTGGGAGTATTTTTATGTTGCATCTACTTAATTAATTCTTTTTTCTTTTCACCATTCCTCTTTACATCATTATCAAAAGATTGCTCAAATTATCCTTATATACATACATACATACATACATACATACATACATACATACATACATACATATATATATATATATATATATATATATATATATATATATATATATATATATATATATATATATATAAAATTTGGTAAATCTTTTGAGGTGGCATTTCATCAAGTATGCATCATCCAAATTCTTGGAACAACGACAACATGGTCAAGTGCTAGTTTCTTTGAAACAATGTATTGTGTACACATTATTTCAAAGATGGGAAAAATGTATACACATAAAAATAGTCAAGTCATTTATTAAATATTTTAATATTTAATTAATATTTCTCCTCTATTAAATTTAATAAATTATTTAATTTATTAAATTAATTCATTTTCTATCAATTAATTAAATATTTTATGTTTGATTAATATTATTCTTCTATAATAACATTAATAAATTACTTAAGTTTTTAAAGTAATTCACCTAGGAGCACTATCCTAAGTCTCGTAAATAATCAGGTATTAAGTGATTTACTAAAATTAGTTAATTATACACTCACTTAAGTGACTAAGTCTACTAGTCAACCTATTTAGTCCATGTCATGTGCCACATCATCTTTGCACAAATAGTTCATTTTAATTAATTATTTATTAATCCTATTTATCCTCACTTGTGTGTCCTATTTTATGGGGCTGAAAAAGGTGTATGTGTCCTCATGTGACTTGGTCTTTGGGACACATGTCTCTGGGTGACAAAGTCCTCCCCATGTTTCCTATCCAATAGGACTTAGTCAATCCACCTCAGAAGGTCAAGGATGACTCATGAGACACTTGTCCAGAAGTACTTTTGTGGCTGGGGATTTCTTAAGGTACTTGGTGAGATGCATGCCATGATTTTTTCATTTTGCTAATATTTCTCTCAAACTCTAACTAATTCCCTCTTTCTCTCAACTCCCTCAATTGAGTCAATCTCATCTATCCATGCATCCTACAATTTCTCTCTACCATTAGATGTCACCACCTAGGCTAGGGTCTATAGGTGCTAAAAATAGCATGGTCAATTTTGAGCCCTGTTGAGAAAAATTAGCCCTATAAATGCTTTTAAATGAGATTGTACCCGGCTGTCCAGTTGAGACCCCTAAGGTGTTTAACGCTTCTGGCACCTTCCATTCAGCATGCCTAAGAATTTTGTAAAGTTAGATTGACTTTCTGAGTCTTTTGGCAAAGTCCTGTTTCAAGCATTTGTCAAATTTGCAATTCTGCCCTAGTGTCAAACAGCGACAGGAGGCTGTGTTTGAACCCGAATATCTTTTGTCTAAAATTGTATCATAACTCGCCACTTTGAGAGTACCTAATATCCATATCCAAAAACCTATGTTTCATATTTTGAGTCATTTCGAGTCCGTTTGACTAAGTTTTGAATCCCTCAAAGTTGGTCAGTTACTGTTTTCATGCTGATGCACTTTACACATAATTCTGGGAAGCCCTGTTTGAAATGTTGTAACTTTTGACCAGTTGACCCAAATGTTGAAATTCCTTTTGCGTTGCATTGTAGATGTCAGAGACTTGTCATGTTTCAAGTTTCAGCCCTTGATGAATCCATTTGATCAGTTTTCAAACGCGATTCCAAATGGAATTTCTAACTTTTACTAGTGTCAGCATTTGCAGATTGATTGGAACCCCTGTTCGTGACATCATAACTCTTAATCCATGATTGGTGAGATCGAATGGATTGTACCACTATTTTTTCCTCCAAAAATACTCCAAGTGTGTCCGTTTGCAAGCCATGACGAATCCATTTGCACACTTTTCCAAATCAATTCCATTCGCAAAAATGCTTTCTGTCAGCATGTCCAGTTTGCAAATTTTTGAGTAGCCCACTTTGACTGATCGCCTTTTGCGCCCAGTTATTTTTCATGAGCCCAAATCACATATTCATACTCAACTCATGACAGAGTTTTAACGCCCCAGTTTTCATCTCCCCATGTGCTCATTTACCTAGTTTTCCAAGCCAAATCCAAACCCAATTTGTTGTTTTCTGACTTGTTTGTTTGCAGATAAATCTGAGAAGGTGACTTTGATGGTCAATATCTTTTGACCCCGATGTCGTCATGTGATGAGATCTAATAGGGATTTTGAGCGTGTCAGAGAGATGATATATCTTGAGTTTCAGGGTTATGTCAGATGTTTGAATTAGTTTTTAAGACCAGCCTACAGGCCCTGTCATCAGAAAGTCACAGTTTTCAAAGAGCAGAATAAATGTGCTTTCAACGATCATTTTGTGATCAAGTTTGATTCCAGTCAATTCGAGAGGGTCCGTAGATCAGTCTACAGATCAGTTGTCCGTAAACGAATTTTTTTAGTCAGACCCACTTTGGGGCCCGACTGTTTCCATCAAAAGAGTATGAGTTTAGAGGATTTTTTAAAGGTGTCTGAATGTTCAAAACTTTCTTGATTTATAAAGAGGTAATCATCAGTATAATTAAATGGATTTGACTGCCCTTGAACTTTTTGGGTGGTAGTATGATTGGGAAGTTTTATAAGGAATCCTCTAAATAAATGAGTCATTGGTCAGAGGTGTTATGCCTGGCAAGTTATTTTACGGAAGCTTTTGTGTACACCATGTAGATAAAGTGAATATAGATTGGCAGGGATGTATGAACCGAAGTCTCCCACGGAGTCCAAAATATGTGGTGGCGCAATCAAAGAGCATGAAAATTAGAGATCGTGCTGAGTTTCAAAGAGCTTAGATATATTGCAAAAAGCATGGGCAAACCCCAGCCTTCCCTATCTACGTATGAATACAAATAGAGTCTCTAAGCCCAACTATGAGAGAAACCATGGCAAGGAATGGGGAGGCATCTTGTGACTGAAAGGCAACCCACGATTTGCAGGGGAAGTCCATGTTAGAAGCTGCCGACTGTCAGAGCACATAAAAGACAGTAGAAAAAGAAAAGAAGGCTCAGTCTTATGCCTAGCATAGAGAGCAAAAGTCAATGCAAACATAAGAAGCCAGAACCTAGGCGTGAGCATAAAAACAACATGGAATTTGTAGTCAAGCCATGTTAGAAGAGCCCACGCCTTTTAACAGGTAGCCCACATAAATCCAAAGGAGCTTCACAAGAAATGACCTGGGGCAAATCAGAGGCACCTTCAGAGGTCTAGACGCCAGTCCAGTAAGGAGAATCTGCATCCACGTTTTAAACAAAAAGCTCCACCTGCAGATAAGGAGAAGAAGCCATCCGATGAAGATAAAGCCAATAAAAGAAAGACTGTTGCTTAGACAAGGAGCTCATGTTAATACAAAGCCTCTGCAATTTGATGAAGCCGCTGCAAACAAAATGAACAGAGCCACCCAAGGAAAGAAGCCCCCTCCACATTTTTTTAACAGAGTGCTCACATTTTAAGTGAGGAAAAATGCTAGCAAAGGAACCTCACACGAGCCAGGATGAATTCTAAGGCAGTCGAAAATAAAAGGAAACAGAAGAAAATGTTTTAAAACAGCTCATGTTGGGTAGTAGACCAGTGAGAATGAAGAAAAGATACCTACGTTTTATAATGCATTGGGAAGAACAAGCAAAGAAAGCAGTCCACGCTGGAAGGAGGCATTAAGGAAGAAGGCAGCGGCAAGAAGAAACAAAGTCGATGCAGTTGATAAGTAGTTGGGCATTAGAAAATGGAGAAAACCTCATGTATTAGCAGCAAGGATTCTCGACTAGGCATTAGAAGAAGACTTCAGCGGCATTAAATAAAGCAGAGGCAAACCATGCAAATAAAGTAAATATGTTTTAATGAGCAACATCTTAAAATAGAATCCATGGCTTTAACACAAAGTATTTGCACTGATATAATGGAGGGATGCCCACGCTTCAAATCAAGACATTTGTGTAGAGAAGGAAAAAGCCGCAGCCTTCTTGCAAAGGGAGCAGAGAAAAATCGTTTATCCCACATTGTATATGTGGTGATGTTTCAAATGTTTAAATACAAACCATCACAATATGTATCATGAGTTGAAGCGTGAGCCTCTTAGAAGGCAATACTGTTTGCACGTGGGTCCCAGCCAGTTGCACGATGACATCAGTAGGGTCCAAAGCATAATTTTGAACCAACTCACATATCAAGGTGGTGACGTTAGCAAAGCCAAGTGCCAGAAAAGTAAGAAATCCGGCTAGTCGCTACCTCGCTAGCTGGAAATTTCTCGAAAATCTGGCTAGCAAGGTAGCGAGTCATCGGGAAATTTCAAAAAATCCAGCAAGGGTCAGTATGCAATGTGGGTCCCACGTGCAATTCCATCAGTGAATCAGATGGTGACAAGTGGCGGTAACAGAGTAAATGGACAGTGATGTGGCGGGCAAATGGCAGGAGCGCACCAGATTGCGCCATGTGGCAGATCTGACGGTTCATGTTACCTCGCTAACCAAAGTTTCTCACCAGTTAAGCATGGCGAAGTAGCGAGGAGACGACACGTGGCAGATGATGCAGATCAGGTGTCCAATTAGAATGCGCCACATGGCATTGGTCAAACCTAGGGTTGACTCAAATTTGGAAGGGCTAGGAAAGATAAAATGATTTTAAAATTTTAATTTTAAAAATTATTTTACCAGCAAACTGATGTAGGGTCTTTTAAATTAAAATTTTTATTTCCTAAAGTTTAAACTTTATGAAATTATTTGAAATATAGACCTGTACAATCTTAACGAGAGGAGTGTTTTTTAAAATCAAGATTCTAGGCATTTCTGGAAGGCAAAGTATGCCTTATCATATATCGCCGGAATCGGGAGAAGACGAACTTTCC